>VXAV01000163.1:62177-72416 GCA_013399715.1 Alectura lathami | reverse complement strand
TCAGCAGTATGAAAATATCAAAGCTAGATATGTATCAACTAGTTAGAAATGAGGTAGCTCCAGAAATAGAAACTACACTAACATGATAATCCACCCATGCTTGTTTATACTGCTCAAAGAATTTGGACATACAGTGCTGTATGGAGATACCTGTAGTATTATTCACTGCAGACGTATCAGTGTAATTTCCTTCACAAGGCATGAAAATTCTTGCAAAACAGGTAAAAATCTGAGTCTCAACCTCTGAGCTGACAAATACTTGGAAGAACTTTTTCACTTCACGGAAGAAAGTTTCTTGACCAGTAAACCGAGCCAGAAAGGAGGCCATTCCAGAGCATTCTTTGAGGATTCCTTGGAAAAAAAACAACTGGCTTTTCAACTGACAGTAAAGAACAGACATATAAGAACTGCAATCAAATCAAGTTCCAGAAGACTTGCAACCTCTTTTCTGCTATTAATTGAAAGTCAGAACAAAGACTCAACAAGGAAACAGTGGTTTGTTTTGGAAAGATTCCACAAGCTCTTTTCATTACAAGAGTTGAAAACTGCAGAAAGTCATCAGAAGTATATTTCAAGAACAGTCATTCTTTGAAGAGTGAAAATCTAAAATTTAATCTAAATCTAATCTAAAAATTATATTAATTGTTCCAGATGTGTTTTCTTCACACGACTTAGATATCATATTAATCCAGTTTAACTCAACCCCTCCAATAAGTGAACATATTTTTTAGCTTCTAAAAAAATGCATCATTAGACAAATATTTGCTGATCTATGATACTAGCTTATTACATGTATTTTTATGCCAGACAACTGCTGCACATTTATTCTTCTTTATTTATATCCTTTTTTGTAAAATGAAACTTAACATCTTTCTACATACACAATTTCTAACCTGTAAGATTCTTGGAAGAGAAACCTTTGCAAAAGGAAGGAGATGTTTTATTTTTGGAACAATACCCCTTTAATTATCAGTTCTCTCTACTCACATTTTGATTTGGCACACGTTTATTTATTTTAAGCTATTACACACTGACCCTTGGGAGCTAATGCAAAACTTAAATTACTTAAGGAATTATTAACTGAAATTAGAATGAGAACAAGCTAGCACCCAACCAGACCAACTGCATTGGTAGTATGACAACAACATTGAGAAAGACTTTTTGGTAGTTTGGGGGTTTTTTGTGTGTGTTTTTGTTTTTCCTTTTAAGCATCAGTATATATAGTACAGAGAATGGATCTACCAAAGGTTTTCCCATATTTGACCACCTGGACAAATGAACCAAGCCAGTGACCTAAGGATATGAAACAACCAATACAGCAGTGACTGGTTTTCATTCTCCCAAAGGAAAACAAAAATCTTTGCACAGCTGCAGAAAGATGATTTTAGGTTCATCTAAACTAGTTAAGTTTCCAGGAGAAGGTCTAGAGGTAATGTTAAGACAAATTTTCAATTTCATATTCACAGGTAAGGCAAAAGGGTATAAAACACTTTATTTATGTTAATACTTCCAACCTTGTGGTAAAAAGAACCTTAACACGGTTAAATATATATATATTATATATATATACACATACATTTTTTAGACCAATGTGATACTTAAACTACAGAATGCTATGCCAGTGTAAAAATAATGTCAACATTGAATGCGGAATAGAAATAGATGATACACAAATTCAATAACTGTTTGTCAGACACCATCTGCTTTTTCCTTCATTCTTTTCTGATTCTGATTTGTTAGAAACCACATCAGTATCAAATGTCACTTAGTTCTTATTCAAACAGAGCAGCCCAGACATAGCGGCTGCACCAGCTGACTTAGCTGACCTGGGCCTAGAGTAAAAACAAACCCCTATAAATCACCAGATGTAAGCAATTGAATAGTGATCAATTTAATTAACTGAACAGCTTTCTGAAGTTTACTGTATTGTTTTAACCCTTCAGGCTTCTTCAAGGAAGGTAATTGTGCAATTTGTATTCAAGGGCAGGATTTGGCCAGAGGGCTACATATTACTAGGCTTAAATACTTAAGATTCCCATTGATAAGACCCAAATCCCACACTGAAAACATGTGCTTTTTTCTCTACTTAACAGTAGGATAGCTCTTTTTGTTTTGCTTGTTTTTTTTTGTTTGTTTGTTTGTTTGTTTTAAGCATTACCTTCAATATTTTAGAGAAATTACACGGTGGGGGGAAATCAAACTGATTTCAGGTTTCCTCCAAAATCAAGTGTTCTGGTTTGGAATCCCATACACCTTTTATAATTTTACACCCATGATACAGATGCCACTTCAAGTAACCTACTAATTTCTTTCAAATAAAACAATAAAAGTAGACAGAATTGTATGTCACAACTATATGTATTAACTACAACTATAAAAAAATTAGGCTACACACAAAAATGGGCTCAAAAAGACATTTTAAAGAGATTGGCATAACATCTGCTAACCTACATACTTGTCCTGAAGCTGCATGTCAAGGGGATTTCCCCACATTGCCCGCTAAAATTAAAGGAATTCTGCCATGATTTAATGCAATTGGGATTTCAGCCAAAATGCATAATAATAGAGTGTAACTCTTGTTCTAGAGTCTGCACTGAACGAGTTTGTGTAACATTTACTAATGTTTGTTCAGTGCCTAGCACAACAGGGCTGAGGCTTCTCGGCTCTACCACAACATAAATTAATTCTAATGCAGTCTTTGTATCTGAGGGAAGCATAAAAACTACAAGGATTAAGCTCAATTATAGACATTTTAAACAATCTGCTAAATAATATGACATAATCAGCTTCCCAACCACAAGCCGTTCTATTTCCAATTATTTTCCTTTAATCTCTGTAATGCACATACTTCCACTAACCCTGTTGAGTTAGTTCCACTAACTAGGGACAAGAGTGAGATCTACTTACAAAGACAGGACAGTTATATTTGCAGAGACTGGTCCCAGATTTGGAATGATCTCCAGTTCATTGTTGTTCAGCTTCCTATCAATATAAAAAATAGAGTTAATTTTGATGTAAATCAGAAGTATGTACACTGTATTTGCTAAACTGCTCAACAGCATCAATTCAAAATTTGAAAATTCCAGTTCCATTTAATATAAAATATCAGAACAACAAACATCTTTGTCAACAAATTATCCCAGCGATTGTACCCCAGTGACACAATTGGCATATACAAATAACTTTTTTTTTTTTTTTCTAATTAAGACAAATTAACTTACACTTCCTGAAGACTATAAAGGTGATCCAAGAAATTGGTCTTGACTGAAGATAATTTGTTGTGACTTAAGTCCCTATGAGGTTACAAAAACAAACAACCTGTCAGTTTTCCCATAGAATATCTGGTAAAGCAAAACAATTACAACCAAAAATATGTTATCATTTGTTTCCAAGGACATAAAAAGTTATTTGTTGTGTATTAGTAAAATCACTTAAATGTACAAGGTACAAGTAAGTGCAAACACCTTGATTGCTGCAGACTATGTCAAAAATTTCCTGAACAATTAAAAAGAATTGTTCACTTGTGTCTATGTGTTTAAGTCACATGAAAAACATCTTAACACACTGACTTACTTACATCATCAACAAACCCTCTCTTCTCTCCCTTCACAGCAAAACATCTGACTAAAGCATGCTTTTGGCTATAAGGAAAATACATAAGCCAAGCCTCGTTTTCATCTCAATCTCGAGTCAACTACTGTATTTGTATTGTCTACTCTTCTCACTTGTTTCTTTAACACAATTCACAAATCCCAGGTACACCATGAGGACTGTACATCAATCTCAATTCTATTTTCATGCTTTCACACAATTTAGGGCTTGCATAACCAAATTTAGTGGGGACCTTAAACAAGTAATATCAGAAGAAAATACACACAGGAAGGCATAAATCTACTTTCAATAAATGTTAAGATGTCTGTATATTATTCATATTAATACTGCACTTAAATGTGCCTGAAACAACTGGAGCACCCAGCTTGTGCCATGCCGCATTGAAGATCCCAAACCCTAAATTGATGCAATTTACAAGAAAACTTTTTAGTTTTTTTGCAGACAACAGTGTTTGCTGTGAAACAAGCTAGGGTACTAAGAACACAACACACTCTTGACCACTGTCAAGAAATTATTTTCCCTACAGATACTGGGCATCATCGGTGTGTGTCCTCCTGACCATTTGAAAATGACATGAAATAGAGTCCTAAGAAACATCTGCTGTGGTCTCAGAAGAACTGGAAACATCACAGAAATAAGACATTGACTACACAATAGAAGGCAGAGAAGCTTATCACAGAAACTCAAACTTCTCAAACTTGCAAGGCTACAGAGATCTGCACAAGCAGTACAGATTTACAGCTGGCCTTGTTACCAGAGCTGGCCCTGCTGAAGTCCTACCTCTTTTTAGTCACCCACCCACCACAACCTGCAAGTCCCCTCTCCCATAAAACAGCCTCTCATGTCACTCACACAGCTGTCTGCAAAATGCTTGCTGTACTACACAACATGCAGTTTATAATACAAGCTTCACCACTTTCAAGGGGCTCTTAACCTCATGTAAGTGAGAGTTTGCAATGCAGGCCCAGAAAGAATGGCATCAGCGCACTTCAGCAGCGAGCAGCTGTAGCATTGGGTAAAGGCATAGAAATTTCCCACACTTCACAACACTCTCCCCCACACTAATTGAGCACTGCATCCCAAACACTCAGCAACATGCCTGGTTGTGATAAAAGCTGGAAGAGGCTTGGGTGCCAAGCATCACGAGGAGGGGCGGGACATCAGCGTCTAGGCACCACCAAGCCAGGTCCTCATCAGGCCATGCAGGAGTGAAGTGCGTTTCAACCTAAATCTTGAGGAAATTTCAGGACTCCATACCTCCTTGGAAGAATATGACTCAGTGCACCATCACCTACACAGGTCACGCCAAGCACAGGTCTGCGGCTGTCACAGACATGCCTACTCTCCACCCGCAGTCTAGCAGTGATGACCCCAGATGCTGTGCACAGATCACAGCCAGCTTAAATCAACCCAGTTTCAGGGGCTAGGTGCTCTGCCACACAACTAAGTCCTGAGCAACTGCGGGTCTAGCAAATAGGCTTCTCTGCAAGGACCACTGCAATGCTGAGACCCAGCCAGGCACCCGTGCTTCTTAAACAGCTCACGGGGACAGCAAAACCATGTTTTAGACTCCTCTGTGTGGTGGTCTATGCAGTGTTTGTTCAATGTTGCCAGGACTGAATATCTGCTTTACAAAACTCTTCATCAGCATCTTCCTGGCTCAGCTCCAGCCGCACCCTACGACCAGGCCGCAGTCAGTCTGCAGCAGAGGCACGGCCTCAGTGGAGGCACAGGCGCTGCCCACCTCAGGGGAGGCCTAGCTCAGCCTGGTGGCTCCAGCTCCCCTGCAGAGGGGACGCTGCAAAAGCCCCGCGTCAGGAGGAATCAGGTCACCCACTTCCCAAGATAGCAAAGGAACAGACAACCCTCACCTTTGTTTTTAAAGCAGGTTAAGATTAAAAAATAATAATTACCAGCCACGTATGTGCATTACAAAGGGTACCTCCAGGTCTCAGCTGGGGGTCAGGTGCAGGGGCCCGAGGTGCTGCTGCGTCTCCCAAGTTGGGGCACTGCAGGAACATGCACGGAGCAGAACCGCAGGTGTGGAAGGCATTTTCCAGCACAAAAACAGGGGGGCAGATGCTGGGGGAGCCCCCAGAGAAGAGGCTCACCTTTCCCCATGTGCAGGTGGCCAAGGAGGGATGAGTTCTGGGATCCAGCTCTGGACCTGCACACCTAATATACACCTGTGTCTTCTTCCAGGTGTCTAAACCCCTGAAGATTTCCCACTTAAAAGATGGAAAACCAATACAGCATTAACATTTTCCAAAAGCCACAAATGTTAGCTTCATCACTATGATTTTGAGTTCTCCTGTAAATGAGGTTAACCACAGTTGAGTTAGAGGACTGCATCTTTCACTGCTTCAAAGCCTAGTGCAAACATTCGTCTGGCCATGGACTTGAGAAAAATCCATTTGTTTAACATTTGAAGACGTCAGCTGTACAGATTTGGGATTCTCATACTGACTTCTTAAATGTAAATTCTGAAAAAATACGCTGTAACAAAGATCTAGGTTTTAACAGCAATGGAAATCTAACCTTTTCCTTTAAAGCAGAGTAGAGACAATTTTTACCCTTAAACTTAACTCAGTATTTGGCTTTAGTCTGTAGGGATTATAAGAACTACGCAAATAAACAGCCAAAGTTAAGTTATGGCTGCTGGTGCCTAATTTGTTACTGTTCTGCATGCTCTAGACAAGACTTAGGAATCAGTAACTATTTCAACAAAGAGATTTCAGCATTAGTGCTAAAATCCCACATTTCTTCATTTCATCTAAAAACCCTGCAAAACGTTTATTTAAAACATGTTTGCCTAAAGGACCTACCAGACAGTAACAGACGTGAGCAGATTTGTTCTGCTGGAGTTATATATAACATGTTAAAAAAAAAAAAAAAAAAATCTGGCAGTCCGTAAACTATAAAAATCCTGCAATTACAACCACCGCTGTGCATGATCACCACACTGGAGCCAGACACTTTCACTCATAGCTCAAGCTCACATCCATCTGGAGTCTATCAAGGCAACTGTGAGCGTAACAACTTGCACTAGGTTTCAAACTATTATTTCATGTTTGTCTTCTAACACTGAAGACACTCTCAGATTTTCCACATAGCACCTACTTTAAAAAACACATCCAGAAATTCCTCATTCTTGGTTTACTGCAACAGGTTGTCAAACACAAGTTGCACAGAAGAATAAAATAAAATAAAAGCCAAAGTAAAGCAATAACAACAGAAACATCAGACCATACTGAACTGCCTGTTTCACACGGTTGTATACGCTGTTGGACAAACTATGAACTGGATGCATTTTAGCAGGCGTCATTTCAGTTCTGCTGACATTTGAAACCAGAAATGAAGCCTGACAAGCTACATTTGTAAGTCAAACCAGAGTGGCTGAAAGTGAACCAAGAGTTCCAATAAGCGTCTCTTACCAAAATTTTAAGTGAAGTTTAAGCCTACAGAAGTTTCTGAGACTTCTAAGCACTGGATCTGAGGCAGTTTTTAAATATAAAAATCTAGCATCCTTGTCCCAAAGCTGCAACTGCATCTCAATTCAATGCATTTCTATAAGTGTTTTAAGACACGTTGAATGATTTGAAAATGAATCAGTACTTTCCCTTCACTTGGAAATGAGCACTGACAATGTTAAAATCCTAAGATTATTACACTACGCATTTTCCATTTCTGAATTTCCCTGGTCTGTTAAAACCACATTACAAGTGGGGAGAAAAATCTCTGTGGTTACTTTCAATACTAGAATTTCAAAAGGCATTGAAATACCCTCAGTTAATACCCTCAGAAATGATATTTTTATTATGAAATTCCTTATAACAATAAAAATATATATACCTGTTCATCTTGGATTCTAAGGAAAGTGATCAAGCTTTTCAGCAGTTTGCATCCACTTTAAAAAGCATGCCATGGTTTTTGGGGCCCTTTAAGAACCCCTTTTATGAAAGAAAATATTTTCTCTACTCCATTCCTTTTGTATGAACACCTTCATAACTTGACCTCCGCATACAGAAACTGAAAGGCAACTCTGAACATCAATGTTTGCGTGAAAAAAAACTGAAAGGGAGGCCTAACGCATAAAGGGAGAGGGTGACTGCTCCTTCACACATTTTATAAATATAACTTTTAGACTCTAACTTAATTTACAACACTTAGTTATAATTATCATCTTCTTCCTTAGAGAACTCAGAAACCTGAGCCTCAAGTCAAATTTTAAAATGCAAATCCAGCAACAGCTCCTTAATCAGTCCCACTGGGGCCTATAGAGCTGCTAATTCAGCAGAAATCAAGAGAGCTGAAAAACAAAAAGCCAGGCTGTAGCTGTTTTAAGACACTGATCCAAAGTGACTCATAAATCAGCTTGCTATGTTCAAGTTTTAGTCTGGAAAATATTGAAAAACAGCTGTGAAAACCATACGGCCCTTTTTTTCTGGCAATTCTGGTAAAGAACTAGAGGATTTATAAAATGTAAATACTAAAGATGTAATACAAACACAAGTGAAAGCCATCTTTCAGATTTTCCCTTCTGTCCTGCTGACAGTTTTAGCATTCCTAGGTGAACCTGGCACGGCGCAGCCGACAAAGCCTCTGAGAATTCACAAACACTGAGGACACTGGCCGGCGTTCAAGCTCTCTTCCTCCCTCCACCTCTGGCTACGAAACATCGGCTCTAGCGCAACAACACTCCCTCCATCTCACCAGACGCACACCAGAAGTAAACTGAAATCTAACTTTAAAACCGTTTGTACACAGAACCATTACAAATATTTATCAGTTTCCAATAGATTGTTATCCTCTGTGAAGGCAGTGTTACAGATTATAGCTTTGGCTAAAATCTCAGCAAAGCTGGCAATCACACCCTGTTTACACCCCCTTTCATGAAGCCATCTCTGTACAAAGCAGTAGCCTCACATTTGCTATTAAAAAAAAAAAAAAAAAGGGGGGGGAAATAGCCTCAAAAGCCAACTCCATCAGATGTGCTTTCTGCTTGGGTGTGCAGATGCACAGAGGAAGGCATCAAGTCCACCGTGGGCCCAGACCTTCTCAGGCATGAGAGCTCTCACTGATCTGTCCAGGAGAGCCTGTCTGCCTGTGCTGAGTACATTTTCTGGGGAGTGTGGGAAACCCTGTCATTAAACGACTAGCCTTTGGCTATATATGCTACGGACTTCCATGGAAAACACAGTAATAATGTACCAATAAAATTCATAAACAGTTTTTTACAGTTTGTAAATGCACAGTTTGTTGCAACAATAATCCAGGCTATTCAAACTTCTTTGCGTATGTAAAACTGAAGAGCCTGATAATCTTACTCATTGTGCAATCAATGCTCCAAGTACTTGAGCAGCTGAAGGTAAGAGACAATGCCATGCTCCTCCTGGTCCTACTTCAGAAGAGGGGAAGGAAGAAAGAGCTGGGTACTTCTAAGGCATTGACACAAAAGAACTATTTACACAAAAGCTGCCAGACCACATGGTTTGGTGACACCTACAAAGATGTACTCCTGTGAGTTTAAGGCCAAGCGACACAGCTGTCCAATGAGTAGGCACAGCAGGGGTTCTTACAACAGACCAAACCTTATTTATACAAGTGGAACTTATTTTCCTCACACTTTTAAAGGAATGTGAACTTACATAAGGACAATTTACACTACCAAGGGAATTCTAATTAGAAAAACCTCCCTCGTGTTAACAAAAAAGCTCTGCAATGTGTTTTATTGTCTCTCTGTAAAATAAGCGCAACAGACAAATCTGGATCACAGGGAATGCAAAACACTTTTTAAAGCAGCTCCAAAAAATGAAAGTTGCGTTTTTCTTCCCTTTGCTTTTCTTATTTTGTGTGCTGTTACATCTGAATTTTATCGAGCAGCACTAAACTAAGCTAGGCTAAGAAAGAGGCAAACCCTAGCTTAGCATCAAAACTACCTTAAGTTTTGTCAGAAACCTTATGTTAGCTCACTACAATAGTTCAAAAGAACAGGAGGGATGAAATTTAATAGGAAGCAAAACCAGCTGTTGAATGTAAAGCAGATCCAGCACTGGATTCATATGCTTCAATCACGTAAGCCAAAGGGGGAAAAAAAAAGTCTTTCCCCTCACACTTTCCTACACTACTCATGGAAATATTCACCTCCTGGAGTCACTCGTATGTTCAGTCCCATATGGTGTCAATACAGCCATCCACGTTTCATGAGTAAAGCAGCATGACCTCCAGACGAGGCAATTGAACAGAATTAGCCACAACTAATTGAAAGTCTTCCTGTTTACTTTAAAGTCCTTATCTCGATCTGCTTTGGAAATGTAACAGAAAATTACGACGACTAATACAGAAGATATTGGAGTGACAAGAGATTAAAAACAAGTCCCTCAGCTCTTTTGAAGCTTTCAGAAAGCCCCCATAATTTATGTTTTGTCCACAGAAGTTTGTCACGGAAGGTAAATTTCCCACACATGGCATTCACTACTTGTTACCACGAATTCAATAAATCCGTGTCACCGAATCAAACGTGGCAAGTTCCAGCATTACGAAAGTTATTAAAAGCAGAATCATCCGAGAATGAAGATCAAGAGCTGCACAAATAAAACCAACACGAGACTTATTTTTTTTTTTTTT
>VXAV01000163.1:7273-24020 GCA_013399715.1 Alectura lathami | reverse complement strand
GTCTGGCATGTCTGCAGGAATAATATTTGAAAAATCCTGATCTGAATTCCCCATTACTTTTGCCAAATGAGAATTACTGGGTTAGCTGAGCATTCCTCAGTGTCTTTTAAATCACCATGCTTTTGTATAGTATGTATGACAGAGTACTTTGTGAATAGCTTTATGTTAAATAAGATTCTACAACGCAGAACTTTTGATGAATTAGGTATCTTTTCTGGGGTCATAAAGTATTTCTTTACCTAGTTTGTACTGCATTTTGTTCTTTATGATGCATTCAGTTAAAACACTTGTATATCTGTAGAGAAATATTGTAAAATTATAAGGTAGTGGCTACATTCACTATACAGTAATGCAAGCAGCACACATACAGTCCACGTGGCCTCACAATTTTGTGTAGGATAATCCTCTCTCTAATGTTAAGGACCTAAGTATTACATGTAAACCAAATAATCATTACAATATTCTGTTACTAAATATTCTTTATCATAAGAATATATAATAAATCACAGGGTATATTATTATTTTCAGCGAGTATTTTCTTTTTATTTTTTTTTTTAATGGGATATAGATGACTTACAAGAGAATAAATCTTCTCCAAAATCCTTTAAAGTTTTCTTGTATGAAGGTAAAGGGCCAGCAATACCTTGGTGAACAGGCATCGTCTACCCTTACCGATTTCAGCTGATTCAGATGTTGCTGTGTGCAGTGCTTTAAGGGTGGGGATGTGAGATTCCAGGGTTCATGAAAAAGCGTTGTGCATTTGTGGTGGGCACATGAAATGCTAGGAAAAGTCCAGGCCATGATTTGCGCTCAATCACAAGGTTTGAACACAAGACTGAGTTAAGGTTTTTCTCCACAGCTGTCAATGTGAAAGGCATTAGCCTGAACTAGAGGGTAGGCAGTTGTCACTCAGGAAAGTGGTAATGTTTTGTTTGTTTGTTTTTCTGGGGGGAGCAACTTGCATGATTTTTTGTTTGTTTGGTTAGGTAGGAAGTAAAACAGCAGTTATTTAGCATAACTCATCAAGTCTGATTTTTCTCACAGAAAGCTAACACTGAAACACTATAGTCTTCTTGCATATACATATGTTGTAAGAATGAATCCTAAGGGGTGACCTCTTTACCCACACAGATCTGACAAATCTGGAAGTATGATTGCGGCAATAACTCTAGCAAACAACCTGGCTTATATGTTATTCCTTTGTTAATAAGAGAAGTGGACAGAATGTTCTCAGTGGGGTAATCAATTCAGTTACCAGTGGCAAAGCTCCCAGATAAGAACAAGAGCAATGCTAAGTTTTTGTGGGAAATAATCATACCATTTGATGCACAACGTAGTTCTGCCCACACTTAGTAATACAAAACCAATGTAGTAAAATGTTATGGTAATGGTTGCTCAGAACTAGCAGTGAATAACAAGCACCTGCATATTCCAGTTCCCTGTATTTAGATCAATTGTCCTAAAGCCCATCCCTTTCTAATGACTTAACAGTGTTTAACTACACAGAAATCAACAAGGATTTCGTCACTGGCTTCTAAAAGGGCTCCAAGGAGAGCCAGCCAATGCATGTCCAGCCTTTCAGCAGTACCATAGGACTCCTTCAGTACAAGAAATCTGATGAAAATCAAAATATTCTGAGAATACTCTTTAAAAGAATCTGATACATCAGCTGCTGCATACAGTGTAAAGCCATTCTGGATGACAATCCCCCGAAACGCCTGCTTTGATTCTTGGCAACAAGTATACTGTCAATCTGTTTAATAATAAGTTGCAGTGTACATCACTTAGAGAGCGATATGCAGACACCTCATTACAGCTAGTATTGCCTAGAGCTCTGTTTGTCTTTTCTCATTACACTGTTAGTAAAGACCATCCATATTTACCTTTGGAGGTCAGACCAAAGTATCTTGTCTTTCATTGGTGAGAGAAGCAGGTGCCTCAGAAAGAGACAGCCATGTCTTGATATTTCCTCCGCCTTTTCCTCCAGCTTTTTGCAGTCCATAGATTACCTGGATTCCCAGTGTTAACTTTATAATTTAGGGCCCTTGATGCATTATTTTTCTATTAATTTTTAGGTTGCTTTTTAATCATTTCAGATTTTGACCTATACACCTTTCTTCATAGTGAATTCTACAAATTGATTAGATCACAGAATCACAGAATCACAGAATGTTAGAGATTGGAAGGGACCTCGAAAGATCATCTAGTCCAATCCCCCTGCCGAAGCAGGAACACCTAGAGCAGATTGCACAGGAACGCATCCAGGCGAGTTTTTCCAGAGAAGGAGACTCCACAACCTCTCTGGGCAGCCTGTTCCAGTGCTCTGTCACCCTCACTGGGAAGAAATTTCTCCGCATATTTAAGCGGAACCTCCTATGTTCCAGCTTGCACCCATTGCCCCTTGTCCTGTCACTGGATGTCACACAGAAAAGCCTGGCTCCATCCTCCTGACACCCACCCTTTACATATTTATAAACATTAATTAGGTCACCCCTCAGTCTCCTCATCTCTAAGCTGAAGAGACCCAGCTCCCTCAGCCTTTCCTCATAAGGGAGATGCTCCACTCCCTTAACCATCTTGGTGGCTCTGCACTGGACCCTCTCCAGCAGTTCCCTGTCCCTCTTGAACTGAACTGGATGCAGTGACTGCAAAACTCTTTCTTTTTTTCTTTCAAAATATTGTCTGATAATTTCATTTATTGTTCTTTACTTTTGACAACACACATTTGATTAATCATGTCTTATTCATCTTCTGCTACTTATGATTTATACTAATGACTTGTAGCATAATCATTTGAGTCTTCTCTCTTCTAAACTAAAAAGTTCTAGTCTATTAAAATCCATTGATATGGAAGGAAATCCATAGTTTGGGTATAATTGTTGCTCTGTACCTGCTCTTATGCCATCATATTCTTTTGACATAAATGTCATCAGAAGAACAAATAATGTACAAAATCTGGACCTATCATAGATTTATAATAACAGCATAATAGTGATTTCTCTTTTGTTCTCTATATTCATTTTCTAAGATTTTCCCTCTTTACTTTTCTAACTGGTATTGAGCATTGATCAGATTTTTATGGGGGCTTATCCACACTAACTTCAAGATCTCTTTCTATAGTAGTAACATTCAATTTAGAGACAACCACTTTAGAGATCTAGTTAGAATAGAGTCAAAGAATCACTTGAGTTGAAAGGGTCCTGTAAAGGCCATCTAGTCCAACTCCCCTGCAGTCCCCTGCAGGGGCATCTGCAGCTAGATCAGGTTGTTCAGAGCCCTGTCCAACCTGACCTTGAAGGTCTCCAGGAACGAGGCATCTACCACCTCTCTGGGCAACCTGTTCCAGTGCTTTACCACCCTTATTTTAAGAAGCCTTTCTCCTTACAGCCAGGCTAAATCTTCCCCCTCTCAATTTGAAGCCATTTCCCCTACTCCTATCACAACAGGCCCTGCTAAAGAGACTGTCTCCTTCTTGTAGCCCCCCTTTAGATACTGAAAGGCTGCTATCAGGTCTCCCCGGAGCCTTCTCTTCTCCAGGCTGAACAGCCCCATCTCTCTCAGTCTGTCCTCACAGGGGAGGTGTTCCATCCCTTGGATCATTTTTGTGGCCCTCCTCTGGATGCACTCCAGCAGCTCCATGTCCTTCCTGTACTGAGGACTCCCCATCTGGATGCAGCACTCTAGGTGCGGTCTCACCAGCGCAGAGCAGAGGGGCAGGATCACCTCCCTTGCCCTGCTGGCCATGCTTCTTTTGGTGCAGCCCAGGATATGGCTGGTTTTCTGGGCTGCGAGGGCACACTGCTGGATCACATCCAGCTTGTCATCCACCAGTACCCCCAAGTCCTTTTTGGCAGGGCTCTGTTCAATCCTTTCATTCCCCAGCTTGTACTGATAGCAGGGGTTGTTGTGACCCAGGTGCAAGACCTTCCACTTGCCTTTGTTGAAGCCCAAGAGATTCCTCTGGGCCCACTGATCAGCCCTGTCTAGGTCTCTCTGGATGGCATCCAGTCCCTCAGGAGTGTCGACCGCACCACACAGCTTGGTGTCATCCGCAAACTTGCTGAGGGTGCATTAGATCCCACTGGTGAAGTCACTGATACAAATATTGAAGAGTATCGGTCACAGAACAGAACCCTGAGGGACATCACTCATCACTGATCTCCATCGGGACATTGAGCCACTGACCACCACTCTCTGGATGAGATCTAGCAACCAGTTACTCATCCATTGAACAGTCCACCCATCAAATCCATATCTTTCCAGTTTAGAGAGAAGGATGTTATGGGGGACCGTGTCAAAGGCCTTCCTAAAGAACAGGTAGATGACATCAGTGGCTCTTCCCTTGTCCACAGATGATGTTACGCCATTGTAGAAGGGCACTAGGTTGGTCAGGCAGGATTTGCCCTTGGTGAAGCCATGCTGATTGTCTCATATCACCTCCTTGTCTTCCGTGTGCCTTAGCATAGCTTCCAGGAGGATCTGTTCCATGATCTTCCCCGGCACAGAGGTGAGGCTGACAGGGCGATACTTCCCTGGTTCATCCTTTCTACCCTTCTTAAAAATGAGTGTCACACTGCCTTTCTTCTAGTCACCAAGGACTTCTCCTGACTGCCATGACTTCTCAAATATCATAGACTTGGAGACTGCATCAGCCAGTTCCCTCAGGAGTCTGGGATGCATTTTATCAGGACCCATAGACTTATGGATGTTCAGATTCCTCAGTTATTCGTAAACATGATCTTCGCTTACAGTGGGAGGGACATTGCTCCCCCTGTCCCCACCTTCTGACCCATCTTCTTGAGGGGTGTGTGAAGAGCAGTTGTCCCTGAAGACTGAGGCACAAACATTTTCTTCTTGCTCTCCAGTTTGACCAGTAGATCAAAGTTCAGGCACACCAGTCTCCTGCCTTCCTTTCCTGACTTCCTACACCTGGGAATGGAGAGCTCTTGTGCCCTAAGGAAAGCTTCTTTAAAGATCTGCCAGTTCTGTTCCACTCCCTTATCCTTGAGGGCAGTTTCCCAGGGGGTTTTTTTGACTAACTCCCTGAAGAGCGGGAAGTTGGCTTTCCTAAAATTTAGTGTCCTACCTTTATTCATTGTCTGCCCCATATCCCTCACGAGCATGAACTTCACCATCGCATGATCACTTCAGCAGAGGCAGCCTCCAGTCCTCATGCCACCAACCAGTTCACTTGCGCAGGTGAGCAAGAGGTCCAGTATTGCATACCCTCTGGTGGGGCTATTACTTGGCTCAGGAAGTTATCCTCGCTGTACTACTTTTCCAGCAGATGTTGGCGTGGTTGATGTCCCCCAGCAGGACAAGAGTCTGTTATCACAACACTTCCTGTAACTGGAGAAAGAAGGTTTCATCAACAGTCTCTGCTTGATCAGGTGGCCTGTAGTAGACACCAACAACAAGGCTCCTTTTGTTGCCTCAGTTTCTAACTCTCACCCATAAGCTTTTGACTTGCTCATGGCCATTCTTCAGGAACATCTCTTCACACTCTATTCCATTCTTGATGTAGAAGGAAAAGCCTCTTCTCTCCCTTCCATGCCTGTCTGTTCTGAACAGCTTGTAGCATCGATAGCCACACTCCAGTCATGGGAATCATCCCACCAGTTTTCAGTGATGGCAACTATGTTATGGCTTTATAGTAGCACAGTGGCTTCCAGCTCCTCCTGTTTGTTTCCCAGGCTCTATGCGTTAGTGTAGAGGCACTTCAGCTAGGCAGCAGGCCTTGTCACCTTCCTGGAAGATAACCTTCTTGGATCGATGCCACCACCCTGTCAGTTTATTAGCATGACAGTAAATAACATGAATATTCATTTTATAAACCTTGAATTATCAGTGAATGTGATTGTCTTAAAATCTGCTTCCTTTTCTAGGTCATTTATTACTGTATTGAAAAACACAAGCCTCAGCACAGATCCCTAGTGAACCCTCTGTTGTAAAATCAGCTCGATATTTCTGTCTTTTGTTTGTATAATTTATCAGTTCTGAAGTTTTGAGGGGACCATCCCTGCTGCAATGGCAGCTTAGCTTCTTGCACAAGAATGCTGTAAAATTGATTGAAAAACTACACTTTCTGCATTACTTCAATTACCTCCATCTGCCTGCTCTTGAGCACCTTTGAAAAATTCTGGTAAATTTGTGAGGTATGACATCCCTGTGCAACTGCAGCATCTACTCTTCCCTATTAGTAAATGTTTCTTATATTTTAATTGATTATGGGATATTTTTATTACAAGTGTCTATCAGTTTTCCTAATATGAACATAAGATTTCCTAGCCTTCAGTTCCTTCAGTCCGTGGTGGAAATTTAAAAAAAATCTTCATCCTATTGGTCATTTCTTGTTACTCTGTTGTTGAGACCATTTCAAAAGTCATGTTCTCCTGTTTGATTAAGAGATTCCACCTCCGTTTGCAAAAGCCTGGATGTGTCTGTAAGTGCACCGTGCAATTCAAAACAGAATGCCAACTTCTAAGTCTCCTCTTCTTAGTAAAAATGATCTTAGAATTCTACTTTATTTAGGGCACCTTGTCCCACTGAGCAGCCATGGAACAGTTTCTCCTTCACAACTGAAACAAAATGGTATTAGTAATGCAGTTTGTCTTTACAGTCACATCCCTGCAATCTGTGGACTGAGGCAAGATGAGAACTCAGTTAAATCAACGGCTTCACTTCTGTTTACTTCAGTGGATGGGAATTAAGGACTTGTGTAATTGTACTGGGAGTTGAATACCTGCATACTCACAGAATATGTTGAGAAGGATCGAGGTTTGCCAAAATAAATCCCCAGTCTTCAGGCAGGCAAGATTTTTGTTTGCAATGTTTATTGGCAGTGATTTCTGTTTTACCTTTGAGAAAGGCCTGAAGGGTTTTTGTTCACTCATGTTTCTCATGAAAAACATGCAGATTTCAGGATCACAGAGTTAGGATTTCAACTCATAGGGACAGAAGTCTTGGTCCTCTTGGACAAAAATTGTATATATTTTTGCAGATTTTTTTCTTTTTTCCCCCTGTGGCTGTGTTTTTATATCTGGAAAATTTTTCCCCATTGCTCTGAAGCCCTTTAGAAAGGCTAGCCTCAGTGGCTGCTATCATCTTCTACCTTGTTGAAGTGTGTGTACTCCCATCAGTGTCTTAGGAAAATTTAACCGCATAAACAGATATCTCTGGCCAAGATAGCTCTGAAAGTCTACAGCATAGAGTGCTGCCATCAGGAAAACAGGGTTTGGAATTGAGAATGTTTTTGCTGGACTGATGGAAACTTGGCACACTGCATGATAACTTAAAGTTAATGAAGGTTGGTGGAAAACAGGCTCCAAACTCCTGGCAGTAGCAAGTAAGTCAGGAGCAGAGGTTTAGTAAACAAGTTGCTCACACACAACCCCAGTTCCGGAGGGTGGGATTAGTGCTGGTGACTGCAGCTTCAAGTGCTGGCCATGAAGGAGGAGAGGACTAAGCCAGACAGGAGCTGTACAGGCAGGTCTCCTGCCTGTCGTGCAACCACTGTCCTCTAAGGTGGTGAAATAGTGCCATAGGCCAGGTGCGGCTTTTTGGATTTTATTCTCAATATATAAAATAGATTCAGGTATTTGAGTGCCATTTGAGTTTGCCAAGTCTAAAATACATAGCCTCAAAGTGACTGCTCGGCTGCCACTTAACTCTGGGGAGGCTGCTTATTTTGAGTACTGAAGTTTCTATCACTAGAATTTGATCTGTGTCTAAATGTTTGCAACAGTTAATGTGCTAGAGAGTTGCCAAAACATCATCATGTGAGTGTCCTGAGCTTGGGTTTCAGACATACTTGGGGTATGTAAATTAGACATCATGCTGTCTGTCTGGCAGGGCCTAATCCAATCAGTGGACTCACATGAGATCTTCATTTCTGCTGATCATTCAAAGTGCAGCCATATGTAATGCCCCTTTTACTTTTCTGGTTATGGCATCATGCAGTTAATTTTCTCCTCTGCTTAGCTGGACAGTATGCTTATCTCAGACGTTTCTTCTGACAGAGAGCTGTGTCTAACAGCAGTTGCATGGGGACACATTTTGAACACAAAAGGGGGATGCTCAATAGAATATTTAAGCTAACCAGGAAGTACTCACCAGAGAGGTCCTGGGCTCTTGGTCTTTCCCCATCCTATCTCCTAGAGACAAGGGCGTCGCTAGGTGATGAAAGCATCTATACCTTACTTTCAGAGTCCATTGCAGAAGGCTACTACAGAAAGAACAAAGTATCCTGCTCTGAAATGCTCCATAATCTGCAAACTGGACATCCAGAGCATGTGGATTCAAGTTCCTCTGAGCAGAAAAAAATATTAAAACTCTTCTTCCCCAGCCTGAGGTGAAGGCTTTAATCCTTATGCTGTAGAGTAAGAGAGAGATAATTCTGTATTTTGTGAGAAGGGGGTTAGTACAGGGACCTGCAATCAAGGACAGACACTTTCTCCTAGGTCCAGGAGTGCCAACTGTTGTTCACAGCAGCTGCTCATCCCTACACTTCTGCATGTTGTGTGTTAACAATGCACACCCTAATTAGCTTCAGGCTCAATAAAAGAGATCAGCCCAAATAGCGCAGATTGTTGGCGTAAGGCCATCTGAATCTCCTTGGGGTGGATTAGGGAGTCGCCCCACATACTGACTCAGTCATGGGTTGGCCGGGCAGGATTCTCCAGCTGGGAAAAGAGAAAACCTCTGCTCTAACTTTAGGAAGCAATTCAAAGATAAAAATACCTCAGGCAGGAGGTTCCTCCTTTTGCTCCATATTCCACGAAGAAAACTCTGTCAAAATGGGCTTAAAAGCTCTGGATGTTCCTAAATCCCTCTGTGCATCAAACCACTAGTTCATCATGTCTCTCTATAAGTATAACCTGTTTCTTGCTTTCCTGGAGTCCAGTTCCAGTTTCCTCAAAACTGTTACCAAGATGCCCCTTACAGCAGCAGCAAGAAGATCAGGCAATGCAAAGAGGCAGATGCTCTGCAGTCTCCTCTGCTGCCCTGTTTTCCTTCAGGCTGAATGAAGAGGTTCCAGCTCCCAGCAACCTCTTCTGCTCCCAGAACCTGGCTTCCTCCTTTACTCTCACCTCCTCTCCCTCAGCTCTTGTTGCTTTTTCTTGTCACATCCCTTTTAGCGGCTCACATCTTTATCTGATCCCACACAGGGCCATTTGCTGGTGGTTTAGGATTTTCAACAAGGTCTTTCATGGCCAGAGGACCCTGGAAGACAGGACAGAGGGACAGAGGTGGGTTGGGCTGTATCAGGACTGCAGCAACCAGCAGTTGGCCACTTACAGAGTGGCATCCCTGGACAAGCTGGCACAATTGCTTGTGTAACTGCTCCCTATCCCAGTTGGGTCAGACAGACATCAGCTTCAGCAGATTAAATACCACACAATTCAGATTGTTTTGACCAAACTTGGTAAGAAATAAATTGTGTTAGTGCTTTATCTTGGCAGATCTGAAGGGTGCAATTAAAAGAGGAGGTGGAGTTTGGAATAAAATGAGCTATAAATTCTGACCAGGATCAGCTTTGGCCGGAAGGGAAAGTGTGCCAGCAAGATCATTGCTGACAGAAAACTAGAGCTTGCTGGCATTAAGCAATTTCAGAAGAAGGTCTCATCATTGAGTAAATTCCAAGGATGTATTTTTGGATTTGTAACATCCACATTAATCAGCTCATCAAAATTATATGCAAAGATTTCTTTGCATGTTTCCTAGTGGGAACCTGGAATATACTTATTTTGCAGAGGCAATACGGTTTTTCTAGATTGCTATTGTCATTTCGGCCTTCGTATTTTTTTTCTCTATTCTGTGCTAAGAAGGAAAAGCATTACTAACATAAATCTTATAACGGTCAGAGATAAAGAGAGAAAAAAAGAATATTATACACACAAATTTATCTTAGATGCAAACAATCGGAAAGTAGGAGTGGAGTTTTCTATGTGGTCTGATTGAGTCACACACTGTGATCTTCCCAAATAATAAAATTAACATCTATATTGCTAGAACAAAGCTCATGATTATCTTTGTTAAGAAAACAAGGGAAAAGGTGAATAGGGCTTTAAATATGGGTATGCCTCTTTCCTTTCAGACTGGAATCATCAAAAGACAGTTTAATTTCATTAGAGAGGTTAGACCAATCACTGTGTGGCAGAAGAGAGCTAACACATGCTTAAGACTTTGGTTTTCATTTAACTAGAAAGTGACTATGCACTGTGTGAACTGAGCCTGAAAGCATTAAAAATATTTTGTATACTAAATTAGTGAAAGTTGGCAAAAAGACAACTTCCCTCTCCATATCAGCAGCAGAAATAAGAATATATATATCACATGGGGCTACTTTAGATTTACAGAGGACTACTGCATATCTACCTCTAAAAGCCTTGTGGTAGCAAACAGGTAGCATTAATTCCCAAATTAAATAAATAACCTTACTGGTAAAGCCAAGAAATTTTCTTTAACCTGATCTTGTTGAAATCATTAGTCACACGAACTTGCTTTTNAATTTAAAATGCATATTCCCTATGAATGTAACAGCTAGGTTTAAGTTATGTTTTGCTTTTTGTCTGTGTGACATAATTTAAAAAGATTTCTCTTTTCTTCCTTCTATAATTCTATTCTTAACTCTCTGCTAAGGATAAAACAGGCTATGTGTAATTTAGAGTAGCCCTTTATTCTAATTATATACAATATTGTTTTCTGTAGAGGTAAATATGTATGTCAATAATCATTATAATCATATCATAAGCCTCTGACATGTAATGATTGTTAATCTGCTGTATCCTTTAGTTTGCCACAGTTCATTGGCACTATCATTGATATTGATAGCTTTATTTTTTCTAGACACTAAGTGAGTAATTCGTCAAGAGAACAACAAAGGCTGGAACTGAAAGATAAAACATCCAGGCTGCTAACTCATTGAGTGTCTTACACCTGAAAATGTGCTGGAACATACAGAGGCTACAGTACCTTGGAGTGCTTGCTGTGAACCAGCAGACTCGCGCTATTAAACATTTCAGTAAAAAAATTCTGCTGACAATATATCCAACACAAGCCATTCTATGATTCTGTGATTCTATAGAACTGAATGTGTGTGACTGTCAGAAGAGGCTTCTTTTTCTGCCAGCTTTGAGTTTTACATAATCATTTTAACAGAAGAAGAGTATGGAATTTATTTATTTATTTATTTTTCTTTAGGATTATCAGGCCTATAACTAACTAACTAACTAAATAAATAAAAAACAAAAACAAACCAAGAAACCCCCTAAACAACCCAGAACAACAAAGTTCAAATGCTGTGTACATGACTTGGGACTTTTGAGCTTGGATTACTTGTGAAAAGCTAATACTCCTTGGAAAAATTAAAAGGTTCCACCTAGTTATCAGATTGATTTGAGAAAAAAAAAAAAAAAAAGAGCATGAATTAAGGGGATACAGAGATGAAAGAGAATTTACTTTTCTTACAAATTTCATTCCAGATTTCAGATTACTCATAATGACTTTATTATGTACTAAATAAATACAATGGTGGAACAGAATTTCAATAGTGGAATATGACATCTTGTAGTCATCAGTATAATTTTTTTTTTGGTAGGAATCTGTAACTCATCTATTGGCTACTCAAATCTGTCTTGCTTTTGTTTTTTTCTTACTCCCAAGTGTATCTGAGATGCTGATTTCCTTGCTATGACCTGAAATTGTCTGAATGCAAATATAATCTTTCACCTCCTTTTTGCCTTCTCAGTGTATTTATTATTAGGGAGGTTGAAAAGCTGGTCCTTACTCATAAAAACCATGAATTAATTTCTGTTTTGGGAAGTTTGGGCAAGGACATGACAGAGACAACACTGGTTATGGCTCGACCACATGTGTTTTTCTGTTCCCAGTTCTCACCACATCCTCTGTCAAAATCATAGAATGGTTTGAGTTGGAAGGGACCTTAAAGATCACCTAGTTCCAACCCCCTGCCATGGGCAGGGACACCTCCCACCAGACCAGGTTGCTCAGAGCCCCATCCAGCCTGGCCTTGAACACTGCCAGGGAGGGGGCATCCACAGCCTCTCTGGGCAACCTGTGCCAGTGCCTCAGCACTCTCTGAGTAAAGAATTTCTTTCTAATGTCTAATCTAAATCTACTCTGTTTTAATTTAAAGCCATTACCCCTTATCCTATCATATCCTATCCTATCACTACACTCCTTGATAAGGAGTTCCTCCCCATCTTTCCTGTTGGCCACCTTTAGGTAGTGAAAGGCCTCTATTAGGTCTCCCTGGGGCCTTGTCTTCTCTAGGGTTAACAAGCCCAGCTCCCTCAGCATCTCTTCACAGGTGAGGTGCTCCAGTCCGCTGGTCATCCTCACAGCCCTTCTCTGAGCCATCTCCAACAAGTCTATGTTGCAGCCCACACTGCTCTACTCCAGAAACAAACTGTAGAAGGGCATGTGTCAGACCAACCAAGTCCTTCTCTGTGTACTAGTGGAAAGACAATATAACTTATTGGGTTATCTATGACACCATGAGACAGATGATTAAATTCCAGATCATTTGTGGATTCTCTGCTCACATACACTGAAATAAAGGAATCCATGAGTCACAGAAGAGAGTTATGTAGCAGCTTATAATTTTTTGAGGGTAAACAACAGCTTGGTGTAGGCAAACTTGCTGAGGATGCACTCAGTTCCACTGTCCATGTCGCTAGCAAAGATGTTAAATAATACTAGTCTCTATTCTGACCGCTGAGAAAAAAAAGCACTTGCCACTAGTCTCCATTTAGACTTAAAGCCATTGACTTCAATTCTCTGAGTGTAACTATGCATCCATTTCCTTATCCACTGAGTGGTCCATCTGTCAAATCTACATCTCTCCAATTTAGAAATGAAGATGATCCATGTTGTCTGCAATCACCATATAACCTGCTCCAACTAACCTAGCTCTTCCTGACTGGAGTGGGATAAAAATGAGGACTAGAAAGAGTGCATGTACAGGAAGATCCTGCAGTATGGAAGGGAGAAAAATGAGCAGCTGCAAAGAGATGGAGGGAGGCAGAAGAAAGAGAACCCATCATCAACCTATTCTGAAGAAATTACTCTAATTACTCTAACTGTGTGTGATACAAAGGCTGATGACTGCCCTGCAGTGAAATGTAGTAGTGAATGCTGCTTCCCCTTCTATGCTGTGATCAGGATATCACAGTGGTAGGATCAATGGCTTGATCTATTTCAATAGCATATTTACTGGCAATGAAATGGCAGGATGTAGCTATTTTATAGTTGTTCATAAGGCAAAGCACAGTAGATGTGCTGGCATGTAAAACTCCTCTGCTTTAGAGCAGTGAGCAGACTGTAGCCAGACTGTACCAAAAGAACAGTCTTTAAATTCAGTAATCACTTTTCTTCATCAACAGAAGATGTTTCAAATGTGATTAGAAATGAAACAAATTCTGAAATGTAATCCTATTTAGATATTTATGGCATGGAGAATGGGACATTTTTGTATTCTAGTATGGCAGTCAAGTGAACCCATCTTCTGGAACAGTGAATCACATCATAGGGAAATACTCTGTCTTTGGTCTCAGAGACTATAGAATCTGTAATGACCAGAATGCCTAAATCCTGTTAGCTTTCCACAAACAATTTATTTCTTTTTACTTAGGTGGTAAGGAAAACGGTCATTCTTTTCTGACATAACCATTCTCCTTCTCCTTTAAAAAGTGAAATATAAGCTGTTGACAAGTGGTATCATCCATTGATACAGTGTTATTTACCCTTTAACAATTATAAGATGCTACATAACTCACTTCTGTGACATACAGATTCCTTTATTTTACTGTATGTGAGAATTGACAAATGATCTGGAATTTAATCATCTGTCTCATGGTGTTAAGGATAACCCAGTAAGTTATACTATTTTTCCACTAGTACACAGAGAAGGACCTGGTTGTTCTGATATTCTGGTAGTTCTGATTTGGTCTTGGAGTATAGCATATTTCTGGTAATAATAAAATAACGAATAATGCATGATGCAAATCAATAGCAAATCAAGCATCAACATAACAAACACTGAGCTGAGGCAGGCTGGTAGGCCAGGACACATTCTGTACATGTAAATGCTTGTGAACAAAAACACACACATTATGGTGAATGCCATTTACCAAGACATTTTAGATGCTTTCTGCCATGTTGGGCATGATGCCAGTTTGAGCAACTTACCTCATAGAAAATGGCTAACGCTGAGCCAATGGCAATTCTTTGTTTAGGAAAATTCTACACTATTAAAACACTATTTAAGATCAAGTATGAAACTATCAGTATTTGTCACTGTGGGAACTTCATGTCAAAATCTGGTGATAATAGTTACATAAGGCTGTGAAGTGCAGGTCACATAGTGGTAAATCCACCAAATTTTATTGCTGAAATTGTCATTTCAGCAGTTCTTCTAAGCTGATCTCCTAGTTAAAACTGTACTGCAGTTGTGGGAACTAAACCTACTATTACATAATTTCCAAGGAATTTAAAGTAAGTCTGAAACTAGCAAGAACTTGTTTGAACATGAAGGAAGAAGAAATCATCTATCTCCAAACAAGAAGACTGAGGTTTTTTGTTGTGTGTGTGTGTTTTTTTTTTTTATTTTTTTAACCTACACATTTCTGAATTTGCATTATTTTTGTTCCTGTACCAGTTATTGAAGCAAAGTGCTAAGAGTCTGTCAGCCATGTGGAGACATGCCTTTCTCTATGAGCTTCAATTACTGGCAGCAGTTAACCAGGAATTCTCCTTCTAGTCTTACTGAATTCTGCATGGCAAATCCAGAAAAATTACTACTTATGTTCATCTGTTAAACTTAGGTTACTAAACAGGACTGAATGTTGGCATCAGTGGTTATTAATTTAGTTACATTTAATATTGGAAGCAATTTGATTTTACATAATTTCTAGGCCTTCAGATACAGAATAATAGGCTATTTCCACTGCTGACACATACTGAGATATCATTTTCCTGTTGACTATAATGGTTAAATTTCCTTGATAAGGAAAAGGGAGATTTTTTCATTTGTTTACTATGTGACTGATAAGCATCAAACTATGTTGGTCGAATGCTCTTTTTCTGCATTTGAGGAAATCCAGATGTTGTATTTCTTGCATTTGATAATTATTAAATTATTTTATTTTCCAACTGTAACCAAAGACAATATTAAACAGATCGTCTTATAGATTTTTATTTATAAATCAGTGTTATCAATACTTTTCATTTTAGATTTTTTAAAATGATACCTCTCATCTGCTTTTGCTTCTTTCTAAAAAAAACTGAGAAAAAAATGAAAATTTTCAGAAATTGCAGTAAAGTTACTGGTGATGGTTGTAAAACAAGAAAAAGAAGGATTATTTTATTCAAGCTATGTTCTCCTAATTCTTAAACAAGCAGCTAGACACCTGTCAGACTAAATAAAATGCTCAAAGATGAGTAATGTTCAGTACACAATCAAAAGATTGTCAAGAGGATTATTTGATATGATCTTTTCAAAATAACATTAGCCACTTGTTTTAATGAGATCACAATTTTCATCAAAATAAATGTAATAAATGTTAAAAAGTGTTGGACTTTTGTGATATATCACTTGGTATCATATCACATGTCTGTTAAGAAACTTTAATGAGAAAAGATAAATGCAGGGTATAAGGAATGGGTTAAAGCAGTAAGTGCAATAAAATCTCATTCTCTGTCTATACTGAAGCAAGATCCCTCAGGAACCATAACTTGGCCTTATATGACTTACATGTCAATTCTTACCTGACACTTACCTAGGCAGGCAAATCTCAGGCAAAATATAATGTTACAATAGCATGGTTGGAAGCTAAATCCAAGTAAAATCAAACAAGATCTATAGACATAGATGAGGACAGTTAGTTGCTGGAGCTAGTTCCCAACATGCATAGTCAATAACTCTTCAACCAATATTTTTAGATCAGTACTTGTTATTTTTCTAAGATAATTGTAATTCAACTAAACACCCACTGAGAATTAGTACAATGAACTATGCAGGAGAAAAGACTGAAAAATCACAACGTCTTACTAGTTTGCTAATGACAGTTTACCCCCTAGTGAGACCTGTAAGTTGGATTCTGAACTTCTGGCAGTCTTATAGTCCATTTGAAACATATACTTTTTTTTTCCCTAAAAATTATTTGTTTTCTTTAATTTTAAAGCATTCAGCTAGATCTAAAACCAATACTCTCTACAATATAATTGTTTCTGGAATTATTAATTATTTTAGATACTGAAAACAATGAGTGCAAAATGGACATTGATGACAGATTGTGTTATTTTTAGATGTGGCTATGTCTTTGAGTTTTGAAAATATTATTTGAGGCAGAGTGCTGTGAGACCAGCTTTTTTACCCCCTGTTGGCATCTGGAAGCAAAATAAATTTGTAATGCATTTCTAATTGTGGATATCTACTGTTTTTTGTTGCTAGAAAAACAGATTTTAGTGAAATTAATAGCAAGATTTCCAAGACCAAAAAAAGATATTGGATACAAACTATTGCATAGTAATTAATCTTTGAAAGTAGCCAGTGAACAACTGAAGCAAGAATGAACAATATGTAATTTAGATGTTTTTGTACTTTATACAAATACACCTCTGTTCAGAAGTGGCAATTCTCAGGTCAGTCTATTGACTTTCAGCAAAAAAAATATTTTTAAAATTATGAAAAATAATATTGTTCACACTTATAAAAGAATTTGCT
>VXAV01000162.1:15385-26576 GCA_013399715.1 Alectura lathami | reverse complement strand
ATATTGGAGGGGTGGGTTTTTTTTTTTTTTTTTTTTTTTTTAAGAAGGAGAATAGTTATAGTTCCATTGGTAAGGTGATGTGTCAAATTATTTCTGCAAATCTTTCAGAAGAATGCTTCTAGAAAACACTTGCTCATAGAAAAGGATAGGAGAGCGCTGTCAGATCCATATTCCCAAAGAAAAATAAAACTCTTAAAATCAAAGTGCTTCACAGAACTGTACCAATTTTACCAGCAATTTAGTTTTGGAAGAAAATAATACTACATGACAGTAAAAATAATCAAATATTTATGATTTTGAAATTATAAGTTAAATTACCTTGCTTTAAAATTACTGTCCATATATTCACTGTAGTACTAGTTTTTACAAGATTAAACTGAAACAGGTAAAAAGAATTAAAGATGTTCTAACTAGAGAAGTAAGGTGGTAATAATTTAAAATATTGCTATAAATCAGACTAAATAATTTTCAAAATCTCAAATTCCTTTTATTGACTTAAATGTATATTCTCTGTACAATTACTTTCCAGTCAGAATTATTTTACTTTTACCTTGTCTTCCCTTACTTCTCCTCACTAATTTTTTTTTTTTTTTTTTTGCCTGCTACTTATCATCATACAATACAGCTCTCGTCTCTGTTAAGGACAAATGATTAATTAGATCTTCTGTATTTTGTTGTAAAACAAATAAATAATAATGGAGGTGTAAAAGACAACTATATAATCATTATTATTTCATATCCTCAGCAGTCATACATCTGTAGTGAACATATGAGCTTTTAAGAGAAAGAGCAGTAAAGAGGTTGACAAGATTAACATTATTTTTTCCTACACCTTATGTGTTCATGTATTGCAGAGCTCTCATTTTAGACAATAAATCTGTCTTTTCTTTGCTTCTTTTCATTGGCTAGATGCATCATTTAATGGTTCATTTCAAAAATATGTCTGTCTACTGTCCTCTCCTCATATNCTTTTCATTGGCTAGATGCATCATTTAATGGTTCATTTCAAAAATATGTCTGTCTACTGTCCTCTCCTCATATAATAAGTGCTCATTAAAACCGGATTTGTCTGTGGGTTTTCTTATAAATACAGGACCTCATTTAAATTGAAATGTGTACTCTTACTAGACTCACTTTCAAGACTTGATATCACAGAATGGCTGATTTTTTAAAGGATAACCTTACCATTTTTAGCATCTAATAGGCCTACATTCTGAAACAAGAAAGAAACTAAAATAACTTTACAGCTCGAGGATGGCACGTTGCAATAGAAATCCTTGTCTCTTTTCTTCCATCTCCCTCCTATAGTATCCTTGCTTTTATATTAGTAATGCCTGCAAAAACGTCTCTCTCTCAGTGATGGCGTAAAGTCACTGACTGAAAGTGATTAAAGGATGTTCTGATTAACATTCCTCCCCCCGCCACGCACACCCCCGGGGAGCTGAAAGACTTATTCAGATCCAGCCTTGTGTTTTCTTATGCTTCTAGATATACTCAAATATCTTTTCAAGAACTGAATAATTTCACAAACATTCCTTATGGTGCAATGAACAGCTGCTGACCGCTTATGTCCCAAACCAATGTTTGCTGAAACGATCATGAGCTTGTGGTATCACACGACTTCAAATTTGTAACCCCTTGCACCATCACAGGGTAGCATCACTGCTGTTTTTTCATTGGCTTAACAACTCACATTCCTATTTTCCCCTTAGTCTTTGAAAAACACTGCAAAATGTATTTAAAATGAAAACAGCCATTAGAAAATCTCATTTCAGAACTTTTGAAGGCAACAAAAATGTTGCTTGAACACCTTTTGTGTAAACAAGAGGAAGTGTGAGCTGTTGCTATTGATAGGGGTGGATAGCTCTACAACTTTTTTGGAGATTTTTCTACGATGTTCCAAACCCAGCTAATAAAGCAACCTGAAAACCAAGTAATACAAGATTTGCTTCATTATTATCCTCCACTCTTGATATCCACAATTGTAGAAGTAAACTAGCCTGCTTTTCTACTTTGTAGCTCCCTGAAAGACATATAGCATATTATCTCTCTGAAACAGGGAATTTCTACCTCAACATAGGAGAAAGAAACATATGGATTGCTGAAGCAAGTAGATTTGCGGGAAAGAAGGAAAATCTGTTAGCTCATAAGCTTAGGAAGTAGGGACTACAATTTAATAAGATTAGGGGGTAAGAATAGATCCTGGGAGCAGATTTATGAACACCTGCAATGGATAGATTTGTACAAATGGATGAAACATGAAATTATGATGGATGAGGAGAGTAGCAGAGACAGAACAGCAGGGAAGATCTTACATTCCTAACATGATGTTTAAAGGCAAAGCAATAAATTTCAGTAAATGGGTAATGAAAGATGAGAGGGAAAAATAAGCGTAAGTGTATACGTATACATACCTACCTATGCTTGTTTATGCATAGACATACTGAAAATATTATTGTGAGTAAAAGTGAACACACTAAGCATACATGGAATTGATAGTTTATCGTTAGCTTAGTTAAAACCTTAACAGTATAAACAGACAGGACAATTACTTCCTGTCCGGCTATGGCACTTCTACCACTCAGCTCCCAGTAAATACATAGAATACTTAGTAGGATCTCTGAAGAGTATAATGAAAGAAAATGTTCCAGTATTTACCTGTTTTCCTGTTATGCTGACTTACTCATGTGGTTACAGATCCTGAGGGAAGTGATGCCAAGTCTCCCCATAAACAGGGAGGAAGCTATCTACAGGAGCCATCAACTAGATCTGTAGGGAACCTTGATGTTTAATCATAATGGGACTTTCTATGTCTTCAGGACTGGGGACCATTTGGGACTCCTATGATATCTTCTCTGATCATAGTTTATTTCATTTGTGTTAGTTCCTAGCCACAGTTTAGAAACTACACAGTAGCCTCCTAGGCTGCAACAACACTTGTTTGTTGCTCAGTGACTGTTTCGGTGGGTCATAGCTTTACCACAGCTGGCATTCAGAAAGTTTAAGCTGAAACAGGTGAGGCAGTGGTCACTTGACCACCAGTTAACAATTTAGCCAAATTAAAACCAATTCAGGCCAAGGCAATCTGGAATCATCCTAGTGCCCTGCATATGTTTGATAAAAAGTCTGTAGCTTTTTACTAGTAATGGCCAAAGATTCTTTATTAGATACATTATGTATAAACAATATATGGTGTGTATATCTGCATAGAAAGGTTATCAATTTAAAGTTCAAATGTACTGATGGTTCCTTAAAACATTTTATTTAGACTATGTGAAATAGCNTATTTACAATAATTTTTCTTTACTCCAACTTCGGAAATCTTAATTCTGTAGTCTTGTTGGCATGTTAAAGAATGTTATGTTTCCTCATGGCAACACATTTTTATGCAGAGGCTGTTCATAGAATATATAATGTTCTGTTAACTATAGGAGTAATTTTATAGTGATAAAGTAATAGTAAAGATGTGTGCAACACCTTCCTTCAAGATATTTTACGTTACAAATATACTTAACATTTTTAATAGATTTTATTCACTCCTTCATTTCACTTTTAATAATGAAAAAGTTAAGCCAGACATTATTACTGTTTAATGATTAAAAATATTTTTGTGTGGATTCTGACTGATTTCCTTCTGCAAAATCTAATTCCAGAATGTTTTCACTTATAAGTGGACAAGAGAGGAAGGGGTACATATGTGTTTGATTAAAGAAATCTGCAGTGGTGTGGAACTCAGGACTTCTGAACGTGTAATGTCCATATCACATACAAAAGTACAGAGAATAGTACAACTGTGTCAGTGCAGTACAATAAAAAAGCCTTGCTCTATTAGAATGAACAAAGAAAGCACTGTACGCATGTGATTGCACAACTTTCAGGACCAAAGTGAATCCTTCAGCTCAGTTCTGTCTGCTCTTGTTCATGTGGACAAATCCCAGGTGTCACTGAAAGTCAGATGGTCTATCAGCTTTGAGTGAGAGTGCAAGCAGAAAGAACTCTTCACAAGAGAGTCTTAAGCAACCTGTACAGAAAATAACTTATGGTCATTTTTAGCAGTTTTTAACAATCTAGAAGAAGAATCTGCCTTAGAGGCAGATTGGTTTTTGAGATAGAATCAGTCCTAAAACCTCCCAACAGCCCTGAAAGGAGAGGGAAATTGCTCCAGTGTTACCCACAGGCCAGTAATTCTTATGGATAGTGTTAGCTTTTTCTCTCTTAAAATTTCTGCGTAAAGTTGGCGTTTCAATTTCCAGTGAAAGATTTTCCAGTTAGAACACACATGCAGTAAGATGGAAAGACAAGTGTAACAGCATCCTCAGCCTATGACATTTCAAGTACACCTTTCTTACCAGTCTAGTCACTGCTCTGCCTTTATTATCACACTTTTCTCAACTAATAAATCAGATTTTTTATTCCTCCACCACTGAAGCTATGTGATTACATAGAAAACAATAAAGACGTACTAACCAGTGAGAAGAAAAGAGAGCAAGATTAAGCTCGAAAAAGAATACAGTGTGCTGGTTGAGACACCAAACTTAGAATGAGTTTTCCAATTATAGTTCTACAAATAATGTTCCTGTATCTGTATTAAATTTTGAATAAAAAGATCTGTGTCTATGACCTAGCTACGGTGTCCAAAAAATTGCCTTATCTGGACACTGCCTGTTGTGCTCCCTTTATTTCAAAAAATTCTCAAATTATTTTTATTCCCCGTAGTACAATTTTAACACAGATAGAGAACATCTCTCCATTTCAGAACTGTCTGTAACACTGAGTCTGGAATACTCTCCAGAGAGGTGAAAGCTGTGGATTTGAATTCCCTTAGAAAAAAAAAAAAAGAAGCAACTGAAACTGAGCATAGGTAAAATACTATCAGCAGCATAATACAAAAGAATGGCATCCCTCTCTTGGTGACTGTTGTGAGAGGAAACAAATACTCGGTTTCATTTTGGAATAAGCTTTATATGACTGGCAAAAGTCAGGTGTGTTTTTAGAGGACTTGAGAGATCAAATCCTGTGGGAAGCTCCTGTGGAGAAACACTTGTCTCAGGACTATGTGTTCTGACCAGCTTAACATGAGCCAAGTTACTACTCTTGGCAAATGGGAATGATCGTCGGGCTGCACAGAACCGCATAACTCGATTTGTCAAGGGAGCTCTGAATTGATGGAGAACAAGTAGATTCACATAGCTGAGCAGTGTTTTTCAAGGTTACCATATGGAGAACAGAAATTTACATGCTGCTTGTGGATATCTCTTGGATATCTTCTTACTTTTCTGGACACGTGTCTATTAGTCACTGAAGTTGTTAGATTTCATTGTTAAATCTTTGTTTTATGGTCATCTATGAAGCTATGTTAATGGTAAGCAGGCTACAAAAGCAGTAGGAAACACTGGCTTGAAAAAGGTTTGAAAACTTAATCAAATTAAAGCATATAAAATGAAGTATTATTACACAGGAAAAAAATATGAGTCTGAGAATGGCAACAGATGCAGTACTTGTCTGTTTCAAAAGCTTGTGAGAGTATCTTATAAGTGTATTTTAAATAACTCCCACTGCTAGCAGCATTATGGCTTACCACTGAATACTCCCTCTATATTTGATGTAGAGTGAGATTTTCAATTTCCATTCAGATTGACCATTAAAATTTATTGCATTTACCTTTTCTCAACTTTCTTCTGAAGTACCAGCAACAAAAAAGGGCAGGTAACTATCTCCATTTCCCAAGTAAATTTGGATTAATATTAATAATCAGAAAACTTCTGGAAATATAGTGGCTTATTTGATAGTTAAAATGAATTGTAGTGAGAGTGGATTTTCTTCAGACACACTTCTTGGTTTTAGCAACCTCTTAAGGAAAAAAAAATGCTAGGTTTTGGTGCAATTTTGAATTGGAAGAATGTGTAAAATCATGTCCTCTCTTTCTTAGTAGAATTCATTCTGAAGTGTACAGTCTCTTCTTGGATTTGCAGTTAGGTCTATAAAAGCTGGTGTGACAGGGAAATGGAATATGCAAGAGTATGTTTAGACATTGTTTGTAATAATCTCATAGCTGTTGTGTGAACAAAGTTCCTGTTTTTCCAATCAAAAGTACATGCAAGAGAACCTGAAGAAAATAATTTCTTGTGACTGTAAAACTAACATAAAGTATAATTAATGCTAGGCAAAGTGTATCCTTTTTGAAATTTCTGCATACAGCAGAACATTATTACTGTGTATTATTAAGTACAAAACAAAAGTCTAAACATAATTCTCAACTTTGCATTTTTTTAGAGTCATTTAAAAAAATCAGATAAATTGATATTATATTTTCTCAAAATCTACAAATCACTGAGCTAATCCCTTTCAAACACAGTGTATCACCTGATTTAAGAGCAATCTATACAACAAATGAAACCTGAACATACTGTTTACAGTGTAACTGCATCTTTCATCAGCAATACTTCTGACAGACAGACAAGAAACAAGATTTACAATCTGTCTTGCTTTGAAACAGAGAAAATGGAGTTAGAGTCAAGAAACGGTTTGGTTTGCAATTAAAAAAAATAGCAGCCTCTTTGTGCTCATGGTCTTGAAACAAGAACACCCTGTAAAACTAAGCACAGTATTGCCATCAATTGCAAGAAGCCACGTTTTGCAGAGAGTTTGCAAGGCCAAGGCTTTAAGTGTTAGGCAGTAATATACAGTTATCCTGTGCAAAGTGAGATATTTACAGCTAACATAATGACACAGTGTAAAGATGTATACTATGGTGTGCTCCCCCCTCCCCCATCTTGCTCCTTTGATCTGGCCACTTCACCCAAGGCCTTGCTCGACTGATAACACTGTCCTGCTAAATACTGTGACTATGAGCCAATCATCTTGCCCCACAAATAGTGTGCAGCTCTAGAGCCCCTTAGGCTCTAATTCTCATGACAAGACTGCATGTGATCTCCCCAATTCCTCCTAAATACTGAGAAATTTGAGTGTCTGTAGTCTCAGAGTGGATTATAGAACCATAGAATTGTCTGACTTGGAAGAAACCTTTAAACGTTGTCTAGTCCAACTCCCCTGCAGGAACCAGGGACATCTACAGCTAAATCAGGTTGCTCAGAACCCTGTCCAGCCTGAATTTGAAGGTCTACAGGGATGAGGTGTCCACCACCTCTATGGGCAACCTGTGCCAGTGCTTTACTACCCTTATTGTAAAAAAATTCTTCCTTATATCCAGTTGAAGTCTCCCCTCTCTCCTTTTAAAACAATTCCCCCTAGTCCTATCAGAACAGATCCTGCTAAAGAATCTGTCACTTTCTTTCTTGTAGGCCCCCTTAAGATATTGAAAGTTTGCTATCAGGTCTCCCTGGAGCCTTCTCTTCTCCAGACTGAATATCCCCAACTCCCTCAGCCTGTCCTCACAAGAGAGATGTTCCATCCCTCGGATCATTTTTGTGGCCCTCCTCTGGACACACTCCAAGTCCATGTCTCTCCTGTACAGAGGACTCCATATCTGGATGCAGTACTCCTGGTGGGGTCTCACCAGCACAGAGCAGAGGGGCAGGATCCCCTCCCTTGACCTGCTGGCCACACATGAAGCCCAAGATATGGTTGGCTTTCTGGGCTGCAAGGGCACGCTGCTGGCTCATGTCCAGCTTGTCATTCACCAGTACCCCCAAGTCCCTTTCAGCAGGGCTCTGCTCAATCCTTTCATCCCCAGCTTGCATTGATTGTGGGGGTTGCCGTGACCCAGGTGCAAGACCTTGCATTTTGTTTTGTTGAAGCTCATGAGGTTAGCCTGGGCCCACTGCTCCAGCCTGTCTAGATCTCTCTAGATGGCATCCCGTGCCTCAGGCATTTCTACCACACCGCACAGCTTGGTCTCATCCGCAAACTTGCTGAGGGTGCACTCAATCCCACTGTTGGTGTCACTGATGAAGGTCTTGAAGAGTATCGCTCCTGGTACGGACCCCTGAGGGACACCACTTGTCACTGATTTCCAACCAGACATTGAGCCATTGACCACCTCTCTCTGGATACCATCTAGCAACCAGTTCCTCATCCATTGACAAGTTCACCCATCAAATCCATATCTTTCCAGTTTAGAGAGAAGGATGTGATGGCATCTGTTTCAAAGACCTTTCTGAAATCCAGACAGATGATATCAGTGGCTCTTCCCTTGTCCACCGGCGCAGTTACGCTATCATAGAAGGCCAGTAGGTTGGTCAGGCAGGACTTGCCCTTGGTGAAGCCATGCTGATTGTCTCACATCACCTCCCTGTCTTCCATGTGCCTTAGCATAGTTTCCAGGAGGATCTGTTCCATGATCTTCCCAGGCACAGAGGTGAGGCTTACAGGTTGGTAGTTCCCTGACTCATCCTTTGTACGCTTCTTAAAAATGGGTGTAACATTGCTTTTCCTCCAGTCACCAGGGACTTCACCTGTCTCCCATGACTTCTCAGATATCATAGAGAGTGGCTTGGTGACTGCATCAGCTAATTCCTTCAGGATTCTGGGATGCATCTCATCGGGACCCATAGACTTATGGATGTTCAGATTCCTCAAGTAGTCGTGAACCTGTTCCTCACTTACAGTGGGAGGGACATGGCTTCCCCAGTCCCCACCTTACAAACCGTCCACTTGAGGGATGCATGAAGAGCTGTTGTTGTTGAAGACAGAGGCAAAAAAAAAAAAAATTGTTGAACACCTCAGCCTTCTCCTTTTCCGTTGTTACCAGCCTGCCTATATTGCTCACAAGGGAGGGAACTCCTTCCTGAACTTTCCTTTTCCAGTTGATATACCTGTAGAAGCCTTTCTTGGTTTTTTTTGCACCCCTCACCAAGTCCAGTTCCAGCTGGACCTTGGCCTTCCTGACCCCTTCCCTACACAGCCCTGCAACATCCCTGTGCTCCTCCTAGGATACCTGTCCCTGCTTCCACTGCCTGTGCATTTTCTTCTTGCTCTCTAGTTTGAGCAGCAGGTCACAGTGCAGTTTCCCAGGGGGTTTTATTGCTTAACTCCCTGAAGAGTTGGAAGTTGGCTTTCCTAAAATTTAGGGTGCTTATTTTACTCCTTGTCTGCCCCATATGCCTCAGGATTGTGAACTCCACCATGACATGACCACTAGAGCCCAGGCAGCCTCCAATCTTGACGTCACCAATTATGTGGAGTAATTACTGGAAGTAACTGATTGGGATAGTCCCCTCTTTAAAAAATTCATTGAACAAAGCTCTGGAGTGAAGTGCAGCAAAGGATCCAGTTCCATGACAGTTCCCTAGGCAACACAACTTGCACTCCTGGATATCACTAGGGGAACCTGGTGTTACTGGCTCCAGAGCTACTGCACAGAGAATGGAGGAAGGTGCAAAACTTTGCAGCCAGGCTCCATGTTAACATAGAAGATAAGGGAACATTGTGGTACTGTGGTACACACAGATTTAGCAGCTCTTCAAATTTCTGTCACATCAATTGCAGCAAAGGCACATATGATAAGAGTCGCTCAAACTCCACCTGAAAATAGTGTAAAAACGGCCTGAGAGAGAAGGTGTTTTGAGTAAGATACCACTGCAGATAAGTCGAGAGGATGCCACTGGCTTCTGGGACCTGTCGACTGGCTGAGCCTCACACCCAGTTCCCGCTTCCCCCCCTCCCCACAAAGGGGCACCTATTGGGTAAGATTCACACACTCGGTTGTACTGAGTGCTTCCCCAGGAAATTTAGAAATCTCTAGAGAGTTATCTCATGTTTTAGTGCATTTTGTGGTCAGCTGTATTACTGATATTATTGGTATTCACACATGCTCTGCATGCTGTATTTATCACCAGCAATTCAAAAGAATCAATACTCTGTTGCTCCAATAAAGAGCACTCTTCTATAAACCAGATGTGAGAGTTCTGTCTGGATGCAGTCAAATTGCCTAAGGCTGGTTGTGAGACCAGGCCTGTAATGCTATACTGGATATTCACCCTCTAATGTGGCAATGTATAGGCCTGGTTCCTTATCAGAAGGTGCGAGAGAAGAACAGGTATGACCTGTGAAGATCTGAAAGTGGAAATCCCCTTACTTTAAACAACAAGACTGTGGTCAGTGAAATAAATGCAAACCTAGGACAGAACAAAAGTGGTCTCAAGGGTAACATAGAGAGGAAGGAAAAGGAATTTAACATACACAAATTGCTCCATATATGGTGAATTTGGATATAACATGGTCTTGTAAACCAACAAAGAAAGAGCAAGATACAAATTCATTTGAGAAAGAACACAAAAATGGCCCCAAGTAATACTCTAGGAGGAGGAGAAAAAAAAAAATATTAGTAGCAAACTCCCTTTAGGGAATACACGGTGCATTCATGACTCAACTTATGCCACCTCACTAGACAGAAACCATTAAATTTAAGATCCCAACGGGCAGTAGTGTGACAGAAGAGGTAGAAACTGAAAGTGTGCATACAACAACTTTTATTGTATCAAAATTTTTCTGTAATAGTGATTTTTTTTTCTGTAATAATTAAATCTGTAGTAATAACTCTTTTTTTAGACTTAAGATTTCAGTTGTACTAAGAATTTCTTGGCTTTACATAACAGCTTCCTGTTTTTCTCATAACAGCATATTGAGTGTAATACCTAGGAGTGAAACTAGCATTTGTATATGTCAAGGTAAAAGAGCATTCACTTTATAACCTCTCTTTATTAAGGTGATTGTAGCAGAGTGTGTTTTGACTTTGATGAAGTATTAAGTATGAAAACATCAAAAAGAATCCTTTTGCTGACTCCTCCTGAACTGCAATTCATAATTACCATGTGAAATTTGACACTTGCTGGTATTTCTGGTACAAATCTACTCAGAGGAGACGGGGATAGATGAGATTAAGTTTCTCACTTGCTTTTTTCTCTTACACCAGTGATCAGCTATAATCCTTCATGGGTAGAAATTAACAACATCAGACAAAAACATAGTTACTGTCCTAGAGTTTTTTTTCTAAGGACATATCTATGCTCATCACCTTAATATCTTGTCACTACAGATCCTTCCCCTAAAGCTCTAAGTAATTATGGCAAAAGCAGCTAGCTAACTTTAAACTTTTCCATTTCTGTCCCTTCTCTTCTCTCTGTCACTCTCTGTTACACAAACACACTACATATGTTCAGTAAAAGCATTCTGACACTACAGCATTGTTGTGTATTTCTTTTTTTTTTTTTTTTTTTTTTTTTTTCCCCTT
>VXAV01000161.1:285680-300826 GCA_013399715.1 Alectura lathami | reverse complement strand
CCAAGCCAGGCAATGCTGAGTATTCAAGGTAACTAGTTAACAGGTGGATATGTCACCATGTCCCAACATCTGGGTTCAGCCCAGCATTTTTTTTCCCATATTTTATATGACATTTCTTAGGAATTATTTCAAACAGAAAAATAGATGAAGCAAAACCTTAGAAAGGAGGACTGTAGCTTCTGTGATTTCTACTACAATTAAGAACAGTAACTAGATTCCACTTGTATTTTTCTCTTCATACTTCTATCTAACAGCCTTATTCTTTCTCACTCTGCAAAAGTTATATATCTTTAAGGACTACATAAAGACACCAGAAAAAAGAGAAAAATCTATCTTTTGAATTCTGCAGAAATCAAAAACAGGTTACAGAAAATTATTTTTGATTAGGATCAGGGCCATGCTGTATATGCTGCACAAAACAGGAGGACAAACAGTAAACTGTTTCACCGAAATAAATGGAAAACTCACATATTCATTCAAAGAAAACGCACACAGAAAGATTCCACTCTTGCTGCATAACCAAAGACCAAAGCTAAAGCCCAAACAGTGGCCAACCTCTGGAGAGCCAACTGAAATGTAAGTGCGGTGTGAAGACAAATAATAAAAAGTCAGGAAAAATTTGGGATGTGTTCCAACTTGAAACAGAAAGACATTAAATGAAGAAGCATGATAATCTGTTGGGCGTCCAGTTAAAGGACACGTTTCTACAAAATCTCTTTTACTTCCTTCCCTTTTTTGTATGAATCCCTATGTAATTCTGTAGAATTACAACATTTCAGTTTTTAACAGATATTCATAATCCATGATCAGATCTTGTATGACCTGTCAGTTTTTTAATAACATGTATTCAGTTTACGTTCATACTTTAAGAAAATTGGAAACCTAAAAAGAGTAAAGTGACAGTCTAAAGCAAAGAAACACACTTGCTTAAAACAAATATCTTTTTTCCCTATCTTATTATTAATAATACATGTATAAAGCATATTAAAAACTACAAAATACCAACATGTCACACTTCCTTCTCTATTGCAGTGTTCAAAGTAGTTGATTGCTCATGAATAACAGCTTCAAAAGCTGTGAGGATACAGTTCCCACTACCTCAGCAATAAAAAGAGCTTTAATCTCATCTCAAGATGACACATTTACAGAGGCATTACTTAAACATAAAAATCTGATCAATACCCTAAAACACCCATGTACAATGTAGTCTGTCAATGTATCTGCTCTACAACTGAAACTATGGAAGATGTGAAAGATGTATTTTATATTTGTGACACAGAAAATTCCAAACTTGGTGTAGCTCAATACACAAAAGTTATTAGACTATGGAAGCACAATTGCTTCTCCTCCCTTACATGTTTCCCCACTGAACATGAGGAATGATTCTCTACCAGGGTCACGTGGAGCTACCGCAATCTAAGTAAGCATTATCAGCAACAACACAAATGCTATTCCTGTCTAAAATCAGAGGCATAACGGTGATAAATCTCCTACAGTAAAATTGGTGTAACAGTGATAACCCTCCCGTAGTACAACCGGCAATGCTGGGCAGGTAGCGGTCCCTCGATTCTGTTCCTCGGCTGGTTTGTACTATCGTTGTTGAGCTTGCCTTTTCTGACCAGCAGCGCAGAGCAAGCTCCGTCCCATGACCACGCAGTGCCCTCACCACCCGCCCGTGACAGTGCTGACCGCTCGCCAAGCTGTGCACACGCTGACATAAATTCCCCCCGCTCAGTGCAGTCACACTGACCTACATTTGGTGCAGAACTTCTCCAGGAAAGCAGCACCTTCTGTCATCCCTCAGCTGTGGCAGTGTTTCTCAGTGGGAACAATTTCAAACAGTGAAGAAAGAACAACCGAAATATTGGAAAAACCAAGCTTTTACCTTAACAGCAGAAACAAACCAAGAAGTTATTGCCCTGATCTTTCTGTGAGGGAAGATGATATTTGAAGATAAGAATATCAAAGTGTACAAACAAGTAACTTGTACATCTAAATGTGACAAAATAATGTGAAACAGATCTGAGCTGTTCAGCTTGCTTTCTGGTGCAGGAAGCTGGATGGAGATGACTAAATGTGGATTTGGCTCAAATTATGACAGAAGTTCTTTCAGAGAACTAACTCTTTGGGCTTTTCATTTTTGTGTTTAACCTTCCTTTACAAAGTGCAGTGGGAGTCACGCTGTTAATTAAAGTCTTCATCAAAGTCAATTAGAAGTAACAATGTATAATAAAGCCCAGGTAAACGCGAGACCTGATGGGAAACTTTGAGGTACGCTTACAGTAAATAATGTGCATCCATTTTACAAAAAAGGTGGCTGAATCTTCTCAGTCCCTTTTAAAACTTGTATCTCTTTTTCTTATTATTATTATTTTCCTGAAGTCATTCCATCTTTAGGTTTTATTTTGGGTTTATATATATCCTAGGGTGATTCCAGCTAGAACACCACCTCTGATATTTGAGTGTATGAATTAATACAAACCCTTACTCAAAACACAGCAGAGTTTCAGGAACAGGGTTACATCGGCTTGAACACATAATGGTAAGTGTTCACATGGGATTCAAAATTTCCAGAAGCATCTCTAATCCCACACTACTTGAAAAGCTTGACATTTCTAGGTGAACGTACACAAGCATGCATTTTTTTAAATAATAGTAACAATGTTTTTGCAAATAACAATGTTTTATAGATTCTTTCTGAAAGATATCCTATAGGAGTGAAATTTGCTGTAAGCAAGTTTCCAATTTGATGAGAAAAGGAAAAATCATTCCACAAAACAGCAAAGGTAGCCACAGGACAAAACTGTTGCTTTTTAATATTTCTCAAAGCACAGGATCTTATCTTTGTGTGCATGTATTTATTTTTCTTTGGTGTTTTTCACCACAGCACCTTAATGCTAATACACCACCTACCCTGTCTGCACTAAGAGATGGGTGGGCATTTCAGAATAAGGACCAAATCTAACTTCACACTTTTTGTAATGCATATTTTAAATATCTCATGTGTTTCCAAAATTCTTTTGAGTATCTTATTTGAGATCCTGGCCAAAGCTCCCTTTGAGTATGTGAGGAGAATAATTGTAGTGAAATCTTCTTGTAAATTTAACAAAATCAGATTAAGTTTTAAACTGTATTCATGCTTAAGACGATTCCTTTATACCCTGATTTGCTTCTGTTCTCATCAGTTCCTCAGTAATTTAAGTGTATTCGTTTAACAAATGAACTTGGGAATCCAGTGAGTCTCATTTAAAGCCCAGAATCATGGACCGGACTGTTTTCAGTGATCTCAGCATTCCTGGGATCAGGCCTGCAGAGATTTAGCCACATAACACTGCCTCTAGAAATTATCTCTTATCGGTCCATCTGGAGCAGTACTCAAACAGAACAAGATAATATCTGTATCCGAAATATCCAATTCCAAAGACACTTTGAGCTGAAGTGGAAACAGCTGCACAGCTAGAAACGTCTTAACATACTGACTAGATATTAATCATGTACTAAAACATACTGTTTTGAGTGAGAACAGCACAAATGCAATGCATTAATATTCGTGCATATCGCACGTATCATTGACTCTATTGGACTATATATGGACTTCTATCCAAAACCATAGCTATGGACAGGTGGACTATCTGTCTTCGTGGTGGATGGAAAATCAGCAGGACTGCAGAGTTTGCAGTGTTGTGATCAGTAATAAAAAGGCCCTGGTAGCTGGATCTAGTGTCATCTCCAGGGGTTAAAACTAGGGTCAGTGCTGTTTAACACCTTCATTAACGTCTGGGTAAGGGACACCCACCATCAGCAGCAGTAACACTTTAAGGGGAAAGGTCAACATGCTGGAGATGAGGACAGCTAATCACAAGAACCCAAACAGGCTAGAGAAACAGGGTAATAGGAAACTCATGACATTCAAGACCAATGCCAAGTCCTGCAGCTGGCATGTAATAACCCTGTGCCACAGCTGAGGCGGGTGGCCAGCTGGCTACAGGGCTTTGAGGGAAAGGAACTGGAGTTCCTAGTGGACACTAAGATGAATGCGATTCAACAGTGCACCTCGGAGGAATGTCAAATGTTGCAGCAGGTTTTTCAGAAAGGCTGGAGAAATTCTGCAGAACTCCTTGAAGAAATTCAGAACTTGTCTTTGCAAACCCTGAGCACAACTCAAGGTTGGCTCTGCTTTGTGTGGGAACTAGGTGAGATTTCCTACAGAGGTCCCTGGTAATTTTATGATTCCAGATTTTAACAACCTGATCACATGGAATACGGCACGTTAACACTGAGGATTAGAAAAGCACTATCTCTGTTGTGTACTACATCAACCTCTTTCCATCCTTTATGATGGAATGGAGTTGTACTTGAGTATTCTTGAGTAGCTTTACGTGCACTTCAATTTTCTTTTTAGGAAAATAGGAGGGTATATTTGCCATTCTTAATGCAAGAAATAATTTTATAGGTCTGACATAGACACAATGAAAGTACAGCGTATTTATAAGTGATATATTTTCTAGCTAACAAGGTATTTGCTAGCATCTGTTTTATATGATTTAGTGACTACGCTCTGCACAGAGATAGCACACCATTTGTAGCATATGCTCTTTGCTCAGTATGTTTAATAAATAGATTGCCTTCTGTTCATTTGATAACACAAATTTACTTGGCTTTTAAAACTGACATTGTATGCTCTAAAAAAAATTCCCACAAAGGGTTGGCTTTAGTCTGTAAAAAATGGCAGGTTTTGACAGTATCATGCAATTAAGGACATCTCCGAGTTTACTGTTAGTTACCTAGAACACAAAAGTCTACTGTACTCATTTCCTCTGCTACCTGACCTCTTTTCCAGTGTACCTCTCCATGAAACTCTGCTTACCTTGTTTTCCTTAGAACTGCTTCTTAGCACCCCATGGATTTTTATTACTTGCAGACTAAATGTGTGGCTGCGCTTTAGTTAACCTGAAGTTTTGAACAGAAATTAGAGTCTCTACTGTGTGGTAGCTTGGAGGCAGCAAAGTTCTTTGCTATGAAGATATAATGTGTATGCGTTCGGCACAACATCTGTAGAAATATCAGGCTTGTTCTCTGCTGCCTGTTGGCAATTTTCTGGCTCTGCATGGTATCCCTCCCCTCTGACACCATGTTCTAGGTGTCATCTTTCCCTCACTTCCCATGGTTTCGCTTTACTTTGTCTTCTTTTGTCTTTCTGTCTTGTAACATAAAGCAGCAAATGAATGTTAACTATTATATGACATTGTGAATATGACTTCATATTGTATTCATTTCTGTTTATAGTTGCTGTTATTGTTTGTAACCTTCGCTCATTCTAATTCTCCTTTGCACAAGAAAAATATATCTAAATCAAAAAAGGCTGATTCTTGAAACTTTCTAGGAAGAGGTGATACTTTAATGCTGATATCTACCAATTCAGTACGGACAAAAGTAAACTTTCCTACCACCCAGCAATTTTATTTCAGACATTATCTGTTTTGAAACAAAACCAAGGAAAATAAATACCAGTTTTTCTGTCAAGTAATAGGACTGAAAGAAGTCATTCCCTGTCAAGCTTTTCCTTCACTGAACTCTATGCTTTGAATCAGTTTTTATTTTTCCTAAAACTCTATGTTAAAAAGCCAAATAAAGTGAGATTTAATTCAGCTGCACTCCTGCTTCCCTGTGGTTATAAGGAATTACTATGACTCTGCTGAGAAACAAACTACCAACAGCGATTAAATTTCACACAGCCATGTTGTTAACCATCCTTCAATAGCCCTTCCTATTTCAATTGGATTTCAAAGGGGCAGCAGCAACATATTGCTGGCTCCAGACATTTTAAATAGGATTTAATTCACTGCACAGATTTTGCAAATTGATGAAACATTAGGGATAGTTTATTTGCAAACGAGTGTTCTGAATTCCTCTCTTTCCAGAGTTTATTTTTGCTACACCAGTCATTCCAAAACATCTCATTCACCTGCTGATGGCACATAAGGCAACACAATTTAATTGAGATCCCACAGCTTTTCCCTCTGAGCACATGTCCAAATTCTGAGGCACATAAAGATTCTGAAGACAAAAATAACTTAACACATTTGAACATTCAGTTTCTATGGAGACAAATAAAAGTAAAGTGTCTAATGTTAGTTCTTATTCTGCCTGATATCTTACAGATTAGAAGTACTTCACAAAGCCTTGGGGACAGGTATTATTCAATAAATACATAAATAAATAAATAAATAAATAAATAAATAAAAGAATGTTACGTAAGAACCACTGCTGGCAGTCCTGTCCTTTTCTTCTATTCCCACCCCACATTATAACTTTATTGATATACTTGAGGTATGGTTTGTGTCATTTTCAATAGCAAAATCTTTTTGTTGAAACATGAGAGAATTCAAAGCTCAGGACTTCGAGGCTTCTAGCCTTCACTCCACGGGGTTAGAGAATAATAGCTGCAGAGTTAACAGCTACAGATGCCTGATGCTGCTAGGTCAATGTAATGAATGATACATGATCTGTCTGACCTTTTAAGCCGAGATCAGCAAAAAAAGGCCTGAAAAGCACAGCGTCATGATTAGAGCTGTAGAAGTGCTTGTGAGACTTCCCTCAGGCAGCTGGATACAGAGCCCACTTTTTAAAAGTGCATTTTAAATGGCACTCCAGTCAGTCCTAAAGATCATATCTGAAGAGGTGCTGTTCACAATTATCATCAGCTTTAATGGTGTTTTCTGAACCCTGTGCTTCTGCAAGGCTTATTAGTTAGACTAATGTCTCAGTCAGCTCTTCCTTCTCACAAGCTGCAGGTAAAATACAACACGAGATTACCAGTACTGAGGGCCTCTAAAAAGCTTTCTGCAAAAAGACAGGCTGTGACAATTTTCCGTAAGCCAACTTCTACGGAATAGCCACAGAAGTCGTCATTAGCACAGCACTGGGCTGCATCTCAGTTCTCAGCAGAGCTTTATTAGCTCCATACTGTAGCACAGTAATTATGGCCACATGATTTTTGGCCTTCAATTTGCTTATGAATGATCAAATCTGAGCCTGAGCAGAATGAATTTGAATTTGAATTCATACTTCACTAAAAATACAGACATAGAAAAGACATATGAAATACAGTGCACAAGCCAACCTCAGCCCCCTGAAGTTAACCCATCTTACTTGATTTTCATACTGCCAAGCCTATTAATCCATCTATAGATCTGCCAGATGCATTGTGTGGGAAAGGACCATGCACCTGGACAGTTAAAATTTATTATGCACAAAGATCACCAAAAGCATGAAGTAGCAAGGTAAGGCCAGTTACGATGCTCACTGGACAGACGTCTGCTGACCAGTTCTGGTCTGTAAATAGTACAGATGCATACTTATGGTGCTGTGTTATGAAGAGTTACCACGTAAGTAAATTGTAATTCAGGGATGTCTGTACTTCATTTTCCACCCTGATGTTAGTTGTCTACAACTGCCCCTTCACTATGTGTTTTGTAGTCTTATTTAGATGCCTTATCTGTAGTTTTAGCATAGAATAATAAGAGAATCTGGCTTGTGCAATCAGGTGGTCCATTTGCTGGCAGTTGGCAGTCTCCCACTAACTCAAGGAATTCAGTGGCTGATTTAAAAGAGAAGTAAAAATCACAGATAATTTATGAAAGCTGTAAAATGAGCAAAGGAGAAGTGCAAGTTAGCAACACTCAGGCACAATACCGGAGCTGATCAAAGCCCAGTGCCCAGCTGGTACACGGGTATTACTTAATGCTCAGGCAGCTCTGGGTTAGCGACAGCATTGCTTCTGTATGGGCTGCTGTGTGGGGCAATAAGGAGGAAGGAGGGGTGATGATTCAGACAGAGAACACAAATTGATAGGAAATTGGACTTCAGTATTTCTGATTGTCTATATAGGAACTTGTTTTGTGCAAGTTATTCTGTTCATCAATTATTCTGAATAATTTAGGCTTGCCTGTACACCAGTTCTCACAAAGAGTAGTCGATGGAAAAAATTTACTTGTCATTCAAAAAAGGCCCAAAGGAGATGTATGCTACTAGAATTCTCCCAAAATACCAACATGCTTTCAAGTCCTTCAGAAGCCTTCTTCCTGAACTTTTCTTGCATACTTATTTGACTCAAGAGGAGCAAGACCCAACTGACTTCAATGTCTTTTAGCAAAGTCATGAGTCCATATATAGTCAATGTGGAGATAAAGTACTTTTAGTGTGCTGTTCATCTAATCCTAAAACAGAAGTCTTAAATAGGTCAGATGAATCATATTCTGAAAGTACTTGCTTTTCTCCATTTAATGTAAAATGACGCTGGAGTAACAACTTTAACATAGGCACCTACAATGCAAATACTTAGGTGAAATGAATGTCACCTTTGAAATTCAAATGTAGAACAAGATACTTAATGTACAACTAAACCATGTCAAAGTCCTGATAGTGAAATTCTTTAACAAGAAAAAAAAAGAAAAAAGAAAAAAGAAAAAAGAGATAAATCTCATTAAGCTCCATCTGACTTTTTTTTTTTTTTTTCCTAGAAGTGAAGCCAAAGATTAAATCAGTGTTCCAAAACATTTTGTTCTGTACGTGCAATACAGAAGAACAACCCCTGAACAATTAGGCTGATATGAGACACTTACATGCAGCAGATACACTCGTCACTACTACCCAGAACCTGAGGCCTTCCCTGCTGCCTCCTCTTCTAAACGGAGCTCTTCACTGAGCCCCAGATTTGGCAGCTGACAGCGCAGATTTCCACATTGGCCCATGACATACTGGCAAGTACAACACATAGCCCTGGCCTTGCTCAGTCCTTTGTACTTCTTGCGCCTTAACTTTACTGTTTTTAACCCGTCTGAGTTAGCCCAACACACTCTGCCCCAAGCTAACAAGATGAATATTCCTTATGCTAGGCCCCTCTAGGACTCACTCACAGATCATCCAGATCAGTAGGTGCTCAGAACAGAGCAAGCCTCCCACATTGCCACATGCCTCAAATCTTGGAGTCCAGGGCGTGAAAGGAGGGAAGGCCACTGTCCCCAGGTTCTCACACCTACATGTGTAGGTTGTGGTGGGGTTCGCACCCAGACCTGCAAACTCAGAAGTGAGAGGTTCCAGCACCCGCAGCACTGCTGCAGGCCATGCTTCTCTATTGCCGACTGTAAGGAGATCAGCCTCCAGAGCTCAGCTACTTGCTCCAAGGTGGATCCTGTGGATTGCCCCAGCTCTGCTCGTACTCACTCCCAAGTCAAGGTATGGTAATAGAAATTGGCAGACCTGAAAAGTAATTCTTATGGATTTTGAACTTTGTATCAGTGCTTGAGAATAATAACAGTTGCCTTAACAGTCTGAAAGGATGTTGTAGTAAGGCTGGTCAGGAGCCTTTGCAGATTCGTACAACTTCTATATTTCATACTTTTAAGAAAGTTTTTGAATATATGTGCTACCATGAAAACAGTTTCAGATGGTAATAGCTTATATTTATATATTGTCCAAGCATACACAAAACCTAATCTATCATTCTTCGCACATCCAGCACTGATGAAAAAATAGATTTGACTTCAGCCACACAGCTATAAAAAATACCTAAAAGCTTTTAGCATATCTCTATTCCAAGAAAAAATGATTTGCTATATTATGGAAATCGAGTAAGATTTTGTTATCCATTTGAGAAAGTTCCTGTCTATAAAATGTGCTTCTCAATAAATAAATAAGATGCCTTTAAAGACATTAACAAGATTAAAACATACATTTTATCATCACCATAACTCTTTTTTGCAGAAATACTTCCTATTGCATACTGTTGGAAAGCTTTGCAAAACGTCATACAAACTGTATGCAATATTTTAAAGACTAAAGTACAGAATAAGAGGTCAAGAAAGCATAGACAAGTTATGACATTAAATGATAGAATAAGACTAATACACTTCATGTAACTTTTCAGAGTTTATGAGGATTGAATAAAGTAACACCTATTCAAAGCACAAAGTTCACTAATATCATTAAAAAGTTGTGACAATCAACAAACACAGTCATAATTCACCTTGGCAGAAGTGCAGATTCCAACCCCAGAGTTCTGCCAATTTCTTAAATGGAACAATAACCCAGTTTCATTTAAGGGAATTAAATTTATTCCTCATCCTGAATGATACCAGTGGATAATGGAGAAAAATCAGACAGAACATGCAAGAAAAGTTGTTTACAAGATAGTACAGAAAGGGCTTTAAAGCTTATCGGTTTAAAAAACCATCAGGTTTTTCTGAGCTAGATCCTCAATTCTTTTCTGAGCTAGATCTTTTTCTTTCTCCAGAGAAAGCTCCACAGGTGGATGAATAGGTTTATCTTCTGGTGCACATGGGAGAGAAATTGCTGAGAGTTTCTGAGTCACTGTAAAGGGTCATAGCTCAATTCAGTTCAATGACGTATACCGGAGGAAGAACTGCCCCACAATTTTGTACAGGCCCAAAGAAGGAAAACTCAGCTATCTGTTGGCCACAGGAGAAACAATTGCAGAATGAGAGAATATGTCAGCTGAAGTACAGGCTGTTGCTCAGGGATATCAGTACAGGCTCTGTTCATGTTTGTAAATGAAATGGGCCAGGGCCATCACACTGCCCTTGAGACAGGCTGACACAACACGGTTCTTGCCTGTGTTGTACCACTGAAATCACCCCACCTCTGTCTTCAGCTTCCACAAATAAGACGACTGCGACAAAACTGCCTTTTGGGAAAGATGCCTGCCCTACTTTCGTTCTTGAAAGATGCTGATGCACCCACTCAAGGAGTTGCTAGCACTGTAAATATGTGGATGGCCACGTGGCAGTGGGAAGACTGGGACCCTGTCCCCACAGACACTGAAAATGGCCCCCTCAATGGCTGTACGTGGGATTCAGATCAGACGTGCACGAAAATGAGAGCCCAGTCCTACACTAGGAGAGGCTGGATAACTACAACTACAAGGAGCAAAGGAAGGCCTGATCCAGGAGAGGAGAGATGTAAACCAGTTTTTGTCGCTACTTATTTTTCCTGTTGGTGCATGAACAAAGACCCTAGCAGTGGCCCACAAAATGCTTGGTGGCACACTCTGCAACTCTTGCATCAGTGGTATCAGCTCAGTTGCCCAAGGAATGTATTTGTTCTGGGGTTTCTTTGAGGTGAAGGCAACACAACTGAAACAACAAGAAATGGAAACAAGAAGGCAAATGGGAGATGAAGAGTTTAAAGAAGACAAAAACTGTTTAATGAGGTTATTCCACATTTATAATGTGATGACTGAAAAAATAGTACACTTTTTAAGGGGAGAAGGATTCCTAGATTTATATCTTAAACATGTTAGTGAATGCATCTCCATATTCATAAAAATTTCTTTCTTCTCATAATATTGATCTATTTTACTTGGATCACATGCTTAACAAATACAGGGAAAATATGTTCTGCTTGGTTTGTTTCTGGTCTCTTGCAGATAGATAATCCTCTGTTTATTTAGCAACTACATAATTTCATAAAATAATATCATGAGGAAAATCTGAGTTCCAAATTCCATTTTCTGATATCGAGACAAATATAGCACTATTTTATTGAATAAGAAATGAACAGCTACTGCGCATCTTACATGGTGTGGAAAGTGTGTTACAAGAATGTAGGTAATTCTCTGCAGGGAAAAAAACAAATGTTTGGCTAGATTCAGTGAGAATGTTTTATAAGATAATATGAAATTAGGTTTTGGTTAAAACTCCTGAGGGACTGGGCTACACTTCTGAAGCCTATTTTAATATTGATTATTTTTGAGGATGTCTCAATTTCCAGAAAAAATGATGTAAAGGGGCTAGGAGGTAGGCAGAGTCTTAACTGCAACATTTAGAATAAACAATGTTTTCTTTGACTTATTTACCTTTTTTTTTTTTTTTTTTCCTGTAGCTACATGTGTTTAAACCATTGACAATGGAGATTTAAATCAGATTCAGGGTTGATATCTTCCTGAGTATGTTGCAATTGGAAAATTGCTCAGTTAATGATTGTGAAAGATATTTCTATGGAATGGTATATTATTTCAGGATTTGCTCTTGGGGATTACTGCCTAATGCTGTTTTTAAAACAAAGCAAAAACCTGATGCTGAATGAAGTATAAACGTTTCTCTGTTAGAATAAGATGTCATAAAAACTGTAGCTGAAGTGCTTATATAAAATTTTGTGAGCTACTGTTCCCATAGCAACAAGCAACACAGTTTAGCTAACATAGCTGCTTTTCATTCTAGGGACTGCATTGTCATTGCAGTTTACAAAATACAAAAGTAATTCTTCTAAGACTCTGACATGGTAAACAGACAAAACATTGGAAACCTGTTGAGGAAGGCACAGCTTTCATTTCAGATGCACTCTAAGAAAATGCTTCTTTCTCCTCTCACCTGTATTTCATGGCATTCTCTACCACCCTCAACTCATCATGTAGTAACAGAGTCTCCTTATGGTGCAGGAGATCCTGTGAAAGGCACCTGACACTGGCCAGCCTCTAGGCTAGCCTGGTTCTTTCCAGAATGAGCAGAAGCTTCTTCACTGACACATTCCCTCCTGCTCTCCTTCCTCCTCTCAGTTACCAGAATAAGATTCACTTCAGCGTATGGAGTCAGCACAACATATCTGGGGCACCTGTTAAGCCTTCCATTGAGCCTACACACAGTTACTAATTTAATATGTTGCTGACATACTCCCATAGCCGCAAGTCTTTTGCTTCCCCAATGGTTCTGTGAATCCGGCTATTAATCTGAATAAAGTGCTTTTTTCGAAGTGTTTTTTTGAAACATCTAGCTCTACAGTTTTCAATTAAATAACTTAAAAGAGACACCAGAACTTACATTTTCATTAAAGATACCCTGAAATTTCACACTTCAGTAGCTGTGGTCTAAATGGAAAGATCAGGGGAGCACCATCAATTTGTATCTACTGAAAGTTTAGCACTGCCAGCCCGCAAACCTTTCCTTGCAAAGAGTAATGTCTCACTGAGTATTTTCTCAGTAAGGCTGGCAAAATTCCTTCTGGAGGAGAGATCTAATTCATGTCAGCAAGTGAATCACCACCTGTCCATAGGTAACTGATGCTTTTGAAAGCAAGCTGTATAGGCCACTGTATCTGATAGGCTCTGTAATGATGCAGTGGCTTCTGTCTCTGAAGTTTTCCTGTTTTGCTCCCATTACAGGAGCCCTAAGGCATTTATCTCTTCAAATACCTTCCTTCCTCAACAAATATATGGAAGGTAAAAGCACTAAGGGGTTAACTTCACAGCTGAGAATTAACTACGCATTACAGAAGGATGTGGATGATTTATTTGGCTTTGGAGGTACTTCCTCATTTTGATTAGTTGAGCAGTACACTAAAGACAGGAGATGATACAGGTAGCTGGAAAAGCAGCTGTGGTACTGGAGTCCAGTCTCCTGTCCTGAGGGTAGGGAGCATGAAAATTTGACAGCAGCAATTCAGGGTTCAGTGTGGGAGATGCAATATATGCCACTCATGAACTTCTCCTAAAAAAGTGCAAAAAGTAACCATGGCAGCTAGCTGGTGGTGTATTTTTTTTTTCTTTTTTCTTTTCCAACTGCAGCACAGTACATGCCTTTTTCCAGACAAAGGTACTGTGACACAGAGTAATAATCCTCTGCTTATTTCCACATCCATCCAAACAAATATACAGAACCTGCCTATTAATTCATTGATACCAGGTGGGAGTGTATGATCTAGCACTTTGATGAAGCCATGAGTGTTTGGCTGATAGAAATCAGAAAGCATGACACCTACCACAATAATTAGTACAATAGCATTTTCATCTTGCAGCTGAACATAAAAAATAAGTGACATTGGATTATGCTACTTAAATAGTGCACCAGCATTTACTGCTGTACAGTACAAATTCTGCAATTCTGTCACAGATTTCATCCCAGCAGTTTCATGTACTTTAGCTGCCAAGCAGGTTGAGTGTGCCTATCAAACTAAAAAAAATAGCAAACATCCTGCTTCTGCAAAAATTGATCAAGTGATAATGACCAAGACTGTAAAGAACAATTTCCATATTAACTGGCAGTGCTTGGTGTTGCATTAAAATCAACCACTCGCATGTACGTCACGGATCTGAATAGATAAGACTCACGCTATCACATCCAAAATTTTTGGCTATAGGAATCACATCCATGCTAAGTCAGAGGCAAAGAAAACTACGGGAAAAAAACTAGCTGAAACAGAGAAAAAATGTCAAAGGTAAAATTTAAATTCAGCTTCACATTGTGACAGTACATGACATTTGAATAGTATGATCTAATAATTTCAGAAGAAGTTTATATAGCATTATGATTTATTCTTGCTAAAAATCTTGTAAAAGCAATGAAATACCTGAGTGATGATCCATGCAACACATTAAACATATTCAAATTTTGTTGGCTTGCAGTGAGCTATCTTATTTTCTATTCACCGTAGCACAGCTTTGGTAATTCACAGCTGAGACTTAATTACAAAAGAATTTAAAAATTCGATGCCTTGAATAAATGTCAAGCATGTAATTAAAAATTTTAAAAAATATTCTGTGTTAATATTGATTTGGGAAAAATAATCTCTGAGAAAGCCATGTTATTCTAAAATTCATTTTTGTACTATAATATAGAACTATTATCATAAAATCTACCTTGTTGTGTACGCTAACAACTAAAATTCATAGAATCATAGAATCATTGAATGGCTTGGGTTGGAAGGGACCTCAGAGATCATCTAGTTCCAACCCCCGTGCCGTGGACAGGGCTGCCAGACACTAGCTCACTAGATCAAACTGCCCAGGAACCCATCCAGCCTGGCCTTGAACACAGCCAGGGATGGGGCAGCCACAGCTTCTCTGGGCAGCCTGTTCCAGCGCCTCAACACTCTCTCAGGGAAGAATTTCTTCCTGATGTCCAACCTAAACATCCCCTCTTTCAGTGTTAGCCCATTCCCCCTTGTCCTACCATTATCCACCTGTGTAAAAAGTCGGTCCACCTCCTGCCTGTAAGCTCCTTTCAAGTATTGGAAGGCCGCAATGAGGTCTCCCCGGAGCCTTCTCTTCTCCAAGCTGAACAACCCCAACTCCCTCAACCTTTCCTCACACGAGAGGTGCTCCAGCCCTCTGATCATTTTGGTGGCCCTCCTCT
>VXAV01000161.1:254190-265449 GCA_013399715.1 Alectura lathami | reverse complement strand
TTATATATTCCATATAATCATGGCAGTCATAAAACAAAACCAAAAATAAAAAAATAATCCACAGCTCTGGAGATCTGCCATAAACAAAATCAATTCTGCAATTTCCAAAACTCACAAATCGGATGTCAACACTTGCTTCTATTGGCAATGATAATCGACTTTGGCAGCACGGCTTTGTCATTTCACTTTATTGCATGTCAGGAATTTTGGTTAAAATGTAAAAAAGAAAAAAAAATAAAAACAAGGAAAAAGATAGTCAAAACAACTTCTGATTTTTGTCTTCATGCTAAACTTTGTATTTAACATGATGCAATTGCATTCTGTGAGAGTGTCTGTCGTTAATGTAATAAAACATAATTTTTACTACTCTTGCTCAAAAAGACTCAACTGTTTTTAGGCACTTATCAATGTAATCATTTTCAGGAAAGGGAGCTATGTTTTATGCTTCCTACAAGTCTTGTAGTGATTTAGTTGTTGGAAAAACTATTGCACTGATGTAAAGTGGAGAGGATAATATTCATTGTTAACAATTCTTAGTCTAATTGTCTTACTACAACTGAATATGACACACAATGTAAGAAAGATTAATGATGAGAGAAATTTAAAGTCAGCAGCCTGAGGCAAGACAGTTTCTCAGAACTGGCTTTATAATCTTAGAGACACGATTAACCTTAAACTATTTCAATTTTTTTTTTTAAAACCCTTTCCTTCTTTTCTTTTCTGAAGAAGTACTACAAGACTTGTTTCACAAAGCTGTCTGTACTCTGAAGAAAGCTTCCAGCTTTCCAATTTTTGAACGGATTTTAAATAAATTCAAGCAGCGTTTCATCCAACCATATTAGGCAGTGTCAAAAATTTGCTAAGACTGGTAAGATTTTTTTTTTTTTTTTAATCAGGATTGAAGACATCCCTATCATATCTGAAGTTTTTTTGCTAGACTCAGGTCTGTACTAAAACAAACAAACGAAATGGGTACTAAGCCCCACAGTAAAGCATTGTTTACTCCTGTCCCTTGACGTCCTATGAACAGGCATCTCCTATCCCCAGCCACTTCTCCTCAAAATGGAGTTTTGTAGTTCTCTTCCCTGTGAGGTTGTACCTCGTCCTCAGTCCCTTTTTCTCATCAGACAGATATTCAGACATTGTCAACCCATCAGCTTTCTCTTCAAGTGTTTGCTCTGTGGGTAGCCCATCCACGTCATAAGAGAGCTATTTTGCTTGAAGGAGAGAACATGATGTTACAGTAATGTGAGCTGCAGAAGAGCTAAACTGATGGAGCAGCTGATGAAGCAACAGCTTCCGATGTACAGCTCGGGCTGCTTCCCCAGAAAACTAATCCTGGAATGGATTAGAGCCCTGGCACAGGCTGGTCAGAGCCTGTGGAGTCTCCTCCTTGGAGATCTCCAAAAGCCACCTGGATGTGGTGCTGGGCACTCTGCTCTGGGTGTCCCTGCTGGAGTAGGAGTTGGGCCAGATGGGCCCAGAGGTCCCTGCCAGCCTCAGCCATTCTGGGATTCTGGTTCTGTCTCAGTTTGCTTCTGCCCCTCGATTCATCTATAGGATACATATGTACCCTAATTCTCTTCCTCACCAGGTTCCTAATTTTTAACAGTATCTTCAGTATTATGTTGAGGGTTTCACCTCATTTAAGTAATTATTTAATTACAGTTGGATTTAGACACAAGATCTGAAAAATCCAAATCAAAAACTTGGAAATACTGAGACATTGTGCAAATATTCTGGCCAAAACAAACAAAAAAACCCCAAACCAAAATACTTAAAAAAAAAAAAAAAAAAAAAAAAACAGATGGAATAATATACTTCATCTTTCTTTAAATTTTCTCTCCAATAACCTTATTGCACATTGTCTAAAAGAAAAAACTATATAATCAGTAACATATAAAATACTTCAAAAAACCTGGAATCAAATTCATCTCCATTAGTATAATTAATATATACTATCTCAAAGTCTAACTGTGAGGGCAGTTTTCAAAATATCTGGTAATTTTGTACTTAGTACTTTACTTAAAGTAGACGCTGGAATTAAAAACAGCTTTGAAACAAAATTGGTGTATTCCATTACATTCAGCTATACCCTTCTTTTCTGAGAGTTCTCAGTCTCAAGAATAAAGAAAGAGAGAGAAAAATAAGAATTTTCTATGCAAAGACATAGCAAAGGTCAGCCTTTCAAGATTTCAGCAGTGTGTTAAAGCTCTCCTTTGTAACACAATGTACAAGGGCAACAATATAAAACACAGAATGGCTACATCGAGGAATTCACCAATGCTGGCTTATTCCCATGTCAGCTACTGGCTTATTCCCATGTCAGCTACTGGCTTCCACAGAATTTGATTGCAAGAGGCAGAGGAGAAGTGGCCATGTGACTGTTCCACAGAAGAGTGATCTGCTACTATGGCTAATCAAAAGTTAAATATGAGTAGACAATATCATGCTATGTATGGAAAAAATTCGCACTGTAGAGGGTATGTAAACAAGAGCACGAGGTACAAGACATGGAAAGTCATTCTCCTTCTACATCCAGTGTAGGTTAGGGCCACATCCTTGTGCAGATCTGACAGGGGACAAAGAACAGAGTGGAGATTTTCCAGAATATCTGGAAAACACGACTTATGAGAACAGACTGAACGAGTACTTGCCATTAGGTCTAAAAGAGTTAAGACTGACAGGGTATGATAGCAGTCTTCAAGTACATGAAAGGTTGTTGCTAAAGGGAAGAAAGAATTTATTTCAACTTTCATATGCAAAAAATAATGAGCTTATTCTAAAACGGGGAAGACTCAGGTCAAACATTAGCTGAACTTTCTAACAACAACGGTCATGAAACAGAGGAACAGATCTGCAGGGGATATTAAGTGGTTTTTTTTTGACATTAGAAGAATTCAAAATCAGGTTAGACCAAACATATACTAAGGATCACAGACCCTGTAGTGGCAGGGGACCAAATGGGTGTTCTGCGTCATTCTTTTCTTGCCTTTTATTTATGGAAGTATATGTTCTGTTTATTAAAGGGACTGACTCGTTATATTGTGAATGAATATTAGATTGGTCTTTGTTCATCAGTCAACAGATCTATGTCTTTTCTAATCTATCATAGAATCATAGAATGGCTTGGGTTGGAAGGGACCTCAGAGATCATCTACTTCCAGCCCCCCTGCCATTGACAAGGCTGCCAGCCACTAGCTCACTAGATCAAACTGCCCAGGAACCCATCCAGCCTGGCCTTGAACACAGCCAGGGATGGGGCAGCCACAACTTCTCTGGGCAGCCTGTGCCAGCGCCTCACCACTCTCTCAGGGAAGAATTTCTTCCTGATGTCCAACCTAAACCTCCCCTCTTTCAGTTTTAGCCCATTCCCCCTTGTCCTACCATTATCCACCTGTGTAAAAAGTTGGTCCCCCTCCTGCCTGTAAGCTCCTTTCAAGTATTGGAAGGCCGCAATGAGGTCTCCCCGGAGCCTTCTCTTCTCCAAGCTGAACAATCCCAACTCCCTCAACCTTTCCTCATAGGAGAGGTGCTCCAGCCCTCTGATCATTTTGGTGGCCCTCCTCTGGACCCGCTCCAACAGCTCCACATCCCCTCTGTACTGGGGGCCCCAGGCCTGGACACAGTACTCCAGGTGAGGCCTTCCAAGGGCAGAGTAGAGGGGGACGATCACCTCCCTCTCCCTGCTGGCCACCCCTCTCTTGATGCAGCCCAGGATGCCATTGGCCTTCCTGGCTGCAAGAGCGCACTGCCGGCTCATGGCCAGCTTTTCGTCGATCACAACACCCAAGTCCTTCTCCGCAGGGCTGCTCTCAAGGAGTTCTGCTCCCAGTCTGTGCACACACCTGGGATTGCCCCGACCCAAGTGCAACACCTTGCACTTGGCCTTATTGAACCTCATCAGGTTCTCGTGGGCCCACTTTTCCAGCCTGTCCAGGTCCCTCTGGATGGCATCCCTTCCTTCAGGGGTATCAACTGCAGCACTCAGCTTGGTGTCATCAGCAAACTTGCTGAGGGTGCACTCGATCCCACAGTCTAAGTCGTCGATAAAGATGTTGAAGAGCACCGGTCCCAAGATGGACTCCTGGGGGACACCGCTCATGACTGGCCTCCAGCTGGCCGTAGAGCCATTGACTACAACCCTTTGGGCTGTGACCCTCCAGCCAGTTCTTTATCCAGCGAACAGTTCACCCACGAAATCTGTATCTCTCCAGTTTAGAGATAAGGATATGGTGTGGGACTGTGTCAAAGAAGGGGAGCGGAAGAGATTTCTCTCAGCGGAAGAGAAATCTCAATGCAATACAAACAGTTTAAAAATAAAAAGAAATACAACTTTAAAAGGTTTTTTAAAGACATTAATTCATGAAGGAGTATTTCAGGATGCTTAATGCAATACATATTCACACAGTTCCTGTCCTGATTTAGGTTAGACCAAATGAATAAAAAAGGAGAATGGACTATCATAATTACAAACAATAAAGAATTTCAGTGAGAACTGGAAAACACTGAAACCTAAATGAAATTCTTGCATAGTTTCTATATATATATATATATATATATATATTTACAGACTAGTGTGTTGCTTACTTGAAATTCCTCATTAAAGTCAAAGTAACTTGAGACCAAAGAAGGGCAGTGTTGGTCAGAAACTAATATGACAACTAAGGCAATGGATATAAAAAGTGATTTTTGTATGTGCAGTTCAGCATTTTATAAGCTTATAAACTGCCTTGTAAGATAATGATAAAAATGCAGTTTATCCCTTGCTTACAGACAGGCTGTAGAAATAAAGCCCTGGTTTGCTCTTTCACTGGCCTTAAGCAATAAGCATTCACTAACACAATCGTTTTGTTTCTAAGCACACCGCTGCTGTTATTTCTAAGAATACCATTACTGTATTTTATTGAGAAAGTTTCAGTGTACCCAAGAAATGTAACTTTGATTTATCAGAAATCTCAATTCTTAGTGAGGTTTGGGAGTACTACAGGTAGTCTCCATTCAAGGTGAACCATAAAAAATAAAAACTATTAGGAAGTCCTTCTTTCACACATCTGAACCAAAGGGGATGGGATGTCTCCTAGCACTTCAATGAGGGATGCCAACCTTTAGAAGATGCAAGCTTAACACCTCTAAAATAAACAAATTAAAATTGTGTTAAGTATAAGTTCCATAAAAATAAGGTGAAGGATGAAGGATTTTCTCCCTAGGACAATCTTCTGTTCTGTTCTTACCTCAGTTAAAGCCACTGAGCTAAGAGCTCAGATACTACCCGTAACAGTTACACTCCAGTCAGCCATATTTCAGCAGCCTCTTAGTGCTGCTGCAAAGCCATATGCAAGCTGTGCTGACACTTCTGACTGGAAAGGTTTCAGAAACCGCATCCAGCAGCAACAGAAGCTACGTGAACAGCTCACATGAAGCGTGTGTACAAGTATGTCAGAAGTACAGAAAATCTGTATTTTTTTTGTAGCTAAAACACAGCAAAACTGTAGGAGATGGTAACTGTGAGGGTGGGGGGCTATTGCTTTGTTCTGAAATAGCTGCATAGGTACGACTAAGGAGATTATGAGTGGTAGTACTGCAACAAGACCAAGCATTTGTGTATGGAGGGCTAGCTTTAACTGCAGCTGGTCCCCAGAGAAAACCAAACACCGAGTAGCTCCCTAATTTCCACCCAGTGAAGCATCCCTATGGAAGTAAGTGGAGAAGAAAAATCCTTCTGATTGTCTTTAGTGACACATGCTTCTGTTTGCTACCTTTAAGTATGGGACCTAGACACTTTGAAAAAACAAATTTGAGTCAAAACTTGTGAGTATATTATCTTACATTCAGAAAAAAAACAACCTAGGATTGTCCTAGAAATGTCAGTGTGCAGATTACAGAAAAATATAGTATGATTTTAATTTCAGGGTTTTGTCCCCAAACCATCTGAAAGTTTCTAAATAAATAAATAAATAAATGAAAATCTGACTGTCCCAGACAATACCTATTTTATTTGTCTATTGTATATCATAGAATCATACAACTGCTTGGGTTGGAAGGGACCTTAAAGCCCACCCAGTTCCAACCCCCTGCCATGGGCTGGTTGCCACCCGCTAGATCAGGCTGCCCAAGGCCCCATCCAACCTGGCCCTGAACACTTCCGGAGATGGGGCATCCACTGCTTCTCTGGGCAAAGTATATACAATACATATTTTCATACAATGTATATGATTTTACATACTTTCAAGAGGCTATGGTTGGGCAGATGGGACGGAGGTAGAAAACTTCTGGTGCTGCACTATGCAGCTGATGAAGGGCAAGGAGAGAGGGCAGGACTGACCATCCTCAGGGGAATGCAGAGGGTTTTCCAGCACAAGGCCAGAAGGAGGACAGGCAGACAGATGTGGCAAGGCCAGCAAACAGCTTACTGTAGGTACAGCTGTAAGAGCACAGACATCCTGTGAGGCCCCAAGGGAAGAGAATTTTCCCGGTGACCAAGAAGGGGCTGCACCCAACTCCCAAGTGCAGGAGTTGACTGAAGAGTTCCTGGCCTGGGTGCACAATGGGAAGAAAGGACCCAGCCACCTGCATGGGCGTGGGGGCAGGAGGGAGAGCAGCTTGGGAACTCCATTCAATTTAGTCCGATCGTTTTGACATTCTTACATTTTCAAATACTGTCTGCTTTAATACCAGCTCAAAGAAAGCTAGCTTTACACTGTCAAGGCCCTTGACAGCATTTCTGAGGTTTCCATTAAGGGTGCAGCACAGGTCATGAGGTACACAGCAAAAGATCTTATTGATTCAAGACTCAGAATTTCCCCACTCCTCTCTTCCCCTTTCCATATAATTTTGGCATAGGGTTCTTGAGACAAATTGCTTAAGGAATTACTAAATTATACATACGTAGGTAAAAGCAATTGTTTTGCACCAGTAAATTTATCTACATGAAAGTCTAGAGCAGAAGAAAGACGTTCTTTGAGAAGATTGACAAAAAATACCGTAGTCAGTGTGCTTCTATTTAAAGCTCAGTTCTTATTCTTAAACTAGCTTTAAGGTTTAGGTTTTGTGATTAATAAATATTCTTGATTCCAAACGGTTTGCTTCTACTATAACTATACTTTCTTGGTGTGAACAAAGACTTTATGTTATCAGTCATTTGGAAGTTTTGGGATTGTCTGCTCACTGTGGCTGTAGAGAGACTGAAGGATCCTTTATTGGCAGCTTGGTCACCACATTCAGAAAATACAAAAGAATCCTGGATAGCCGTTTAGCAGAAAAAGGTGCAGTTTGGAAGAACGACTATAACATGATGAGCTCTCTAATACTGCATCTAAAGGCCAGGTTCACAGAGAATGTGAATCCACAGCGTGTGGAAGTCAGCAGAGCTCTTACCACAGTCTTGTCCTATGTATTGACACAAAAAAACTGTTCTGATATAAGAGCTCTTCAAACTCTCAAACATTTGTGGAAATGAATGATACTTCAGAAGTTTTAAGATAAGAACTTCAAAGGCATTGAAAAACACTTTACTGTGCAGTACATGAGCTTGTAACTTGCTTGCACGTGCATTCACCACAGAATTAAGAAAGATCAGCTCCAGGCCCTGACCAAGACGAGCCACTTGAATCCTGCTGTCACCAGGAAGAGGTCTTCAGCAAACACAGAAGAGAAGGCAGGATTACGCCCTGCCCACAACTAGAGCAAGTGTGCCGAGAGCTGAGAGACAACCTGAGCTAGGAGAGCCCTTCCACACCAAAACGTCAACACAAGCAGAGCTCAGAGAGCACACAGGCATGGAGACTAAGGAAGGTGATTTTCTAATGTACACCAAGGCCCAGCACTGATCCAGCAAGAAGAAAGAATTTAACCAGCCGTATTTCTCCAAGAACAGGTCACCCTAAGGCAGAAAGCTTTATGTGATGACATAAAGCCTTCCCCAGTTGGTGTCAAAGTTTCCTGCTGATACTAATTTTCATTTAATACTTCAGTAACTTCACACTTCTTTTTTTTTTTTTTTTTTCCCAGATAAACTCTAAACAGTAGGATATCTCTCAAGAACACAGAAAAATAATTTTTAACAGGGATTTACTGTCATTTAACTTGTGGGTGTTTCTAGTACCTTTTCTCAAAAATAAACAAAAAATATCATATCTACTAATAAAATTAATATTCCTTCCCTGTTAGTAAAAGAAAAAAAATAGCATTTTCTTAATATTGATCTCCTTGGTACAAGTAATTACAGAAGGATTCTACCAGGTTGTAACAGAACTGTATAAACTTTGAAATAATTCCAAGCAAATTGAGGTATGTAATGAAAACTGAGAATTCCAAGTAAGTGTAAGATATTTTAATCCCTCTTATAAGTTTGAGGGTTTTACATACTGCAGTAATAATAATAATAAAAATTGAATATTGAGGCAGTGATAGTAACAATTGTTACTATAGGATATCAGCTCTCCAGAAGGGAGAAGAGCACACGGCAGAGTTTTACTAGATGGAGTGGGTGGGGGTATATTGTTTTCCTTCAGGTACCTCTAACTCCCTGCGGTAAGACACAACTTTAAAATGACTGTTGCTCTGATCAACAGAACAACTTTTAGGTCCAGAAGCAATGCTCCACAGATTCAAGAAGAAACAGCAAAACATCACTCCCAAAAAGCAAACCCAAAATTTCTTCTTTTTTTTCCTTTTATGTTTCTTGTAATGCTAAATTAGATTGTGAACAGGCCAGGTCCTTATGGGAAATACTTGTAAGAGAGTGCAGAAAGCAAGTGTAGCATCCATAACTGTAATCACTAAAGAAAACATGGCCGCACTGATAATAAGAATAATAAGGCTTTTCATTTTGGTAATCCTACTGCAAGAGTTTGAAAAGGTGCAACAGTTCCTGAAAAGTCTATTAGACAACTGATCCTGTCCTGCTATCCTGTCACAAAAGGGGAAGGTATGCAGCACCTGTCAGAGCCGTGGCAAATTAAATCACCCATTAGCTTCTGCCCCATCCATCGCTTCAGATTTCTTGCTATCATGTCGCCAAATGTCGAATAACAAAGAAAAGCACAAGAGCAAGAAGAGGCCTTTTGATATGCAAGGTATTTTGCCACCACATTTTAATAAAGTCTCTGACAATTTAAATTACTACAGGTGATTGCAGTTCTAATTCAGACTTTTCAAAGTAAATGCATATAAAACACTAATCTATCAGAATGAGGTTAAAGGGGATAAAAATTCTACAACTGCAGTTTTAAATTACTAATTAGCTACTCAAAAGAACTATTGCAGCTGTTCTTTTTGCTAACCATTCAACGACAAAGATATGAAGACAATGCAAGGAGAATGACCTTCTATATGTCACAGAATATTGCTAAAGGCATCTGCAGCTAATGGGCCTGCGCTTGCTCGTGCAGCAAGAGTAAATAGGTTTATTAGCTTACTCAGCTGGAAAATGCTTAGCAGCTACTGGTCATCTGATAACAAATTTAATTCATACTTCATTTAGCTATAAAGGGAACTGATTTTTTTTTTTTTTATGCTGTTATTCAAATGTCCTGAAACATAATCTGTACCCAGAGGGGGTAGGACAGACTGATGAACCCTGGAACAAAATGTTATCTTCTTATTCTGACCTAGTTTGCATCCTGTACCACCACATGTGAGTTTCTTCCAATTGAAGCATTGGTTTCCTTGGAAAGGATTAGCTCTTACAACTAGAGATAACAAGTGGCAAAATTTGAAACCTTTTTGAAATGAGCACAAACCTTGTTGCAAGTACAGAGATCCCCCCATTATATGATGTGTTTAAAAAAAAAAAAAAATCGTAGCAAAAATACTCTGATATTCAATTTTATCCTATCAGAGTACAATCTTCCTCTCAAAACACATTTTGGATTTCACCTGGATCTGATTAATCTAGTATGCATAAATTATCATCCTTATGTTAACCGTGCTGTACTAGATGTGAAATCAAGATAGGCTCATACACACGTTTGCCTGCAGCTACTTCAGCAAACCCTTACAAACCACAAATTGTCTGTGGACTTTCATTATCCACTTAGGAAAGAACTACTGGTATAACTGGCAGAAAGGGGAAATGAACATTCAGAACAAGGTACGCACCACTCCCTACTCAAAATAGACTCAGAATTTATCACAAAAATCAGTGCTACAAGTTCACCTATGTTAGTTTATTCCCTACAGAAGCCAGGTCAATGGCAAAGACTAAAACACCCGGAGAAGCTTTCAATCACAGAAATCAAATGTTGAGGATGGAGAGTCCAAATCTATCTAAACTTAGTGCAATAGCAGGGTTGATCACATATTTTTATGGTAGGACGGAAGGGAGAGAAAGGGCAAGGAATCTTACCAAAGCAATGAGTAATTTATTTTTTCAGTTCTTTTTTTATTAGAGACATTCACTTTTAAGCCAGGTATCATTTGTTCCACTCCAGTGGAATCCTAAATGTTCACTTTTTGTTCCAGTAATATGTTTGTTCATTATTTTTTGCTTTCTCTGAAGCCTTTTTAAAGACAATAATAACCCATAGAATTAAAGGAAAGCCCTTTAATTTTCTTTGCAAAATTGTGTGAAAAATATCCCACTGATAAATGAAACTGCAAGGTTGGATTGCAATTAGTCTTCAGCACATCTTTAGCTATCTACAATAATGAAACCTGATGTAACAGAAAGGACAGCATTAATTTCTCACCCTGTTTGTCACAGCCTGATCTTCAAGCAGGGAACAAGAGGAGCTCTGTCGTCTTCTGGTTTACCTCGGAACAAATCTAATAATGCCAGTCTTACAGACCCTGTGGCAGTGAGAGCCCCTCACACGGCTTACTGGGCTGTGAGCCTGCCCACCACAGCCCCTTTTCCCTTGGCTCAGTTGGATAACCCACAGGCCATGGTCACTTAGGATGTTCCCTACTCTTCACTCAAGAAACAGCATGACCCTCCTTCCATAGCAGTGCTCTCTTTACATCTTGAATGTGTGTGTGTGTGTGCATTTTCTTCGTAAACAGCTGCAATAGTAACTCATCAGAAGAAATGAAATGCTCAGACTACAGCAGCTCTTGTGCGCTTTTCGAGATGTCTCGTGGCTCAGAGATGTTTTGCATGCAGACTGCCAGGTTTAAACGCCCACATGAAAGACACAGTTTGCATGTGAATCACATGCTGCAGTAGAAAAAGCTCATCCTCTTTCTGAAAGGGATTGTATCTTTGTAGAAGTAAAGATGCAATAGTCTTAAAATATCAGCAGGGGACAATAATAAATA
>VXAV01000161.1:224987-252157 GCA_013399715.1 Alectura lathami | reverse complement strand
GAAGAAAAAAATGTTGAAGGAATAAGAACCAATATTTATGAACATTTTATGTTTTGAAGCAGTAATGTCTCACGTAATGGAACTTTTTGAATCTTTTTATGGACACTGAAAATATGCAAATGATAGAAGTATTTAAAATCTGAGTACTATTAATCTACTATATATTTTACCAGAGGAAAGACTGAGCAGAGCTGTGTCTGATGTTACTCTGCAATACCCTGTGAAAGCAGTCTTCTTTTGCCTAAAAAGAGCTTGTTAGCGGAATAACACTTGAAGCAAGAATATCTGAAAAAAAATGTGAGAAAGTGGAGATTCTGCGGAAGGATTTGACGGTCTGTATGGTATCTTATGTACTCACCTCTAAAAATGCAGTCCTCTGAATGTAATACAATCCCTACTGTAATGACCACAGAAACTAGCCACATTTTTAAGGGCACAATAAAACCTTCTTAACCATTGCCCATCACTATTGATTCATCCTACACATTATCCCTTGGATCACTGACAGAATTATTGAGGTGTATTACCAATTTTAAATGTAGAAAATTAGGATGATTTAATGTGACAACCAAAGGCAATGCCCTGTTTGTGGTGTTTCTTAAGACTGATGATGGTCTGGGTATATAGATTCTCATGAGTAACACAAGGAGATTAGGAAATTGTCAGGAAGAAGTATCAATTGGTATTTGGAGGTTGTCTTTAGAAGGCGCTTTGCATCACCATAATGTTAACTCTGTTATAAATTTGTTGGGTTGTGTCAGAGAGAGAGAGAAATAGGACAATATGCCACAGGATGACAGCAGAAGCCTTAAAAGCCAAGCACTCCGTGGCATTAGAAAGCCTGAGGGCATGAACATAAAGCACAAATGGTCAGTTAGTGATCACTGAAGAAATACAGCTCGGAGGACTAGGCTGAACTAGTTTTAGGTCATAGCAGAAGACAAGCAATACATATCCAACACACAAAACATGAAGCTTAGTGACAACACATGGAGACAACAAGAACGTCTGAGAACAACAGCCCATGAAAAGCTGGCAGCAGGGGAAGAAGAGGGAGGAAGAACAGCTCCAGCAGTCCTCGCCCTTGTTCACCTGCAGCACGCGAACAACGTTGTCGTGTTTCTCTCAGAGCGTATTTACCCACGGACTGCCTACTGCTCTGAATTGTGACATCTGCATCCTAATTATAAATCGTACCTGGACGGCACCTAGATCCCTGGTCAAAAGGTGTGGAGGTGTTAGTATCTGCAAAGGGGGATTACCACTACACCTCATCCCAAAAGCTTAATTTTCAAAGCTCCTCAGAAACCACAATAGCTACAAGGGGATTATTTTACCTCACAAGCAACAAAATTAATTCAATTCTTTCTGTCAAATGTTAAGTTTGCAACTGGGCTTTTGTGGAGTGTTCACAATGTGTGTCTTTAGGTACTCAGGCTTCCTAAACTTGTCAACAGAAGAAAAAAGTACCTGAACAGGGCTCACCTCCAGGAGACCAGCCTTATTTCTTGTTAATTTCTTGCTAATGTTGGAAGCACAGTGAAAAGAGGTAACTTAGGCACGAACGTTAGGTCCTGGGAATACCGCTGTATGTTTCCAGGCTACAGCTATTAGTTCAATGTATACAACATCGTAGTATCTGCTGTAGAATATCTGCAGTAGTCTTTGGTGTCAACCTGTGCTGTCAAACAGCTCCGGATCAATGTTCTGGCTTTGCTGAAAACATGCTCAGGAAAAACGTGACTAGAAAATGAAAAGCAAGTTTAAGGAGCAGATTTCTCCTGCATCCTTCAAAAAAATGAATGGGTCAAGTCACAACACCAAAGATAGCATTTTAGTATGCATTTATTCCTGAAAAAATAAATCTATCCATAACATGTCAGCAAAGAGGGTGACATTCTACACTTACTCAATTATAACATACTGTTCCAGGGTCACTTTTTGCTACCTGAGCAAATGAGGTTTTCTGGCTCATCTAGCTGAGAGTCGAGCAGCAATATATTGGAGTTTGAACTTAGGAAGATTTTTAAGGATCAAAGTTCAATGGGTTTTCTTTGATAAGTTTTGTTTTAATTTATGCAGAGTACTTTTCAAGAATCACTGAGAAAATAATTGCTACTTACTAGAAAAAACTTGTCTTGAAATCTCTTTTGTAAAAGGATGGGTGTCTGAACAATGAGGCATGTCGTATTGAAAAGTGGTACCAGAAATTATCTGTAAAAGTACATTGCTTTAAGTCACAGTTCAGATATGAGTGCTCCTGCAAAAACCTACAGGCATAATTTTTGTGTTGCAAAAAGTGGTCTTACTATATATTCATTATAATTAAGAGCTATCATACATATACCTAAATCTCAGGAAAAAAATACTAAGGTTATGAGATGTGACAGTGAAAAGTAAGTGGCCCAGATTCTGTTATTAACACTGACTTTTGAGTTATTACGATTGTAGGCTTTTTGTTTTCAGGAAGCATATCTCCTTGGTACTCCACAGCAAAACACAAGTGAATAACCTGATCTCATATCTCTGTCCAAAACCAAATTTCCTCACATTTCCTTTTAAAAGACATACATTACAGTTCATCTAAGACGCTGTGTGAGCCAAAAGTAGCATGCCTCCTTTTGCACTTGTGTTTCTCTCTCTGAGAAACAGCTGTGATGACAAGTAAAAGAAATGGCACACGGCATTTGTATTTGAGTTCCCTCTGTCCTTGCCCAGGCCACTGGTGCAGAACAGACTCCTGTTCCACAGCTTTCATGTAGGAATCTCCTTCAAGACTTGAGGGCCTTAGAGAAACTGGTAGGACTTAAGACATCTGCACGAGTGAATCTGTCTTTGGGAACAACAGGTTTGGTTTTTTTTCGGTCATGTTGATGTATTAAATTCCATGGTGTCTAAAACTGTGCATTGGCTCTACTGGCAAAGGGCACTGAAGAGGATTCAGCAGGGATTGCTTTTTCCAACTAGATGGCTGTTTTCAACCCAGTCTTACATGTTACACAGATTCTTAGCGTCTTCTGCACTAACAGGGACAACTTTACTCTAAGAAACTGGATTACCAGAATATATGAAGAACATTATGTAGTTAGCTATACACTGAGTCACCAGAATTTTACGTTCAAAAAAACTAAAATGATAGTGTGCACTGATGGCCATTTGAAAAATGTGTTCATTGACAGTAAAACCATGGAAAAAAAATTCTATCATGTCACATTAATATTGCCTTTTTCCTTGTCATTTGCTTCTGAACAGCTGGTTAATAGAAATGAATACTGCTTGCTAAGCATCTTCAAGTGCAACAAGGTGAAAAAAAAAGAGGTCAAAAGATAAGAAGGAAATGGCTGAGGGGATTGTTTGTCATGGACAAAAAGGAATATTTTCTCTTTTCCCAGTCCAAACATGAAAAGGCTTCCACAGGCCAAACAGGTGAGACAGTTATTTTGACATAATGGAAATCATATTCTACAGATGCAAAAAGATCTCCTGCATACATGGAAATTAGGGAGGAGAGCAGAATGATATCTGTGATTTTGTGTTTAATATGTTTTAAAGGCGACCTATCACTCTATTAACTTGAATTCTTGTGCTGATTAATTTATTTAGCCCATGTGGTTGTATTGCCCAACACAACTGAATGTCTTCTGTTCCTTTCTCTCAAAGATACAGAGTTAAATTTCAGCATACATAACTCAACAAGCTACTTGCCTGAACAAGGAAGTTAACAAATAATCTTTCATTAAAAACATTTCTGAAATCATACTAAAGATTTTTTTTTTTTTTTGACAATATTGTTGATTTGTGTCAGTTACAGCTTTTACACCCTCAGCTGGGAGTTTATTAAATGAGGAAATCACACAGTCCATCACATCAAGCGTTTGACTGAAGGAATGAAAAATGGCAGGCTGTTATCACATCTGTTTATTATTATTTTCATGTGAAACGATCAGCTGCACTGACAAAAAAAATTCATTGCTGGTTAAGATGAAGAAGGCACAGCCTGCAAGCAGCTCAGTTGGAACATTTGGGGATCATTCTTGCTGCCATTTGAATTAATGGGAATTTTGCCATTGAGTTCAACAGAAGCAAGACCAGACCATATACAGCGTACTCATAATTATGCTAATATAATTTGAAATTTCAGTGATAGAAAATAGCATGGTTAAATTGGTTTAGCAGAGACAGAAAAATGATGTCCCTTCTGAGCTCCTAGAACTTCTGCTAATGAAATATATCTCTATCTACTGACATAAGTGGCTGCCCCGTCCCTGGCTGTGTTCAAGGCCAGGCTGGATGGGTTCCTGGGCAGTTTGATCTAGTGAGCTAGTGGCTGGCAGCCCTGTCCATGGCAGGGGGGTTGGAACTAGATGATCTCTGAGGTCCCTTCCAACCCAAGCCATTCTATGATTCTATGATATGTATAAATATATACAGATTATAGAATTTTTGTGTTATATTCCTGAACCTTTAAAAGTTTTTTTTTTTTTTTTTTTTTTTAGGAATGGCATCACCTGAGATACAACACTAGACTATATTCTCAAACATTTCATATTTTAACTTCTCACATTCTGTCAAAGTCAACAGAAACACACTTTTCCAGAGAGATAATATCACTGCCTAGAGACGGAAAGCACTGAATTCTGGAAGGGAAGAAGTGTTATTTCTATAAAATATCTGACTCTGCTTTCTCTTAAGGATTAAAAGCAAAGTTAAGAATTGGCTGGCTGGCTTTCCAAGGTACAGTATTATCTGTATAAGACCTTATAAAAACCAAACCATATCGTATGCAATAAGCATAGGAATTTCCTAATGGTCACAAAGAGGTAGAGGCAGATCACTGCATCTTACAAAAACAATTATGATGCTCTTTCAGTCATGCACCTATGGCCACTGTTTCTCCAGCTCCAAAAGCATAGACCTTTCTCATCAGTCTCTACATTTTTTTTTTTCTTTAAATATAATCCTAGTACAAAATAGCTAACCTCACACTCCCTTTTGCCACATTCCTCCACATACACCATGATTCATAGAATCATAGAATGGTTTGGGTTGAAAGGGACCTTAAAGATCATCTGTTTCCAATCCCCCCGCCGTGGGCAGGGACACCTCCCACTAGACCAGGTTGCTCAGAGCCCCATCATCCTCTTCATTCCTGTTTCATACTCAGTTATTCCTGTGAATCCAGAAGGCACAAAATGTTTCTGGATATGTTTTAGGCCCTATGTATGGGTCACTACAATGGCTAACTCCTGCTAGGCAATCACCAGAGAGCAGAGCTAGCTTCTAGGAGAAACGTCTTTCTCTGCAATAGGCAAGCAATAAAGGTAGTCAGTAGGCAAGATAAAACAATGAGTGAAAAGAAAGTCACATCAAGTTTTCTTCTTTTCTTTTCTTTTCTTTTCTTTTCTTTTCTTTTCTTTTCTTTTCTTTTCTTTTCTTTTCTTTTCTTTTCTTTTCTTTTCTTTTCTTTTCTTTTCTTTTCTTTTCTTTTCTTTTCTTTTCTTTTCTTTTCTTTTCTTTTCTTTTCTTTTCTTTTCTTTTCTTTTCTTTTCTTGGGTTACACATAGGTTAGAGCACAGTTAGCAAACCAGTTTATTCACTAATCTGCTTACTACTTCAAAGATACACAGGAGACTACAGGGAGATGCAGAACTGATATTCAGAGTAGCTTCGTTCATGTCTTAAAATAAAATGTAGACACAAATTAAAAGAGTTTTTAGAAAAAATACTTCAGTTAAATCAACCATAGCAGTTGTTAGGTTACTTGGATTTTATGACTGTTGTGTCTTCAAGAGTTTTTAAAGCTGTACTATTTCCATTGAATTAATTCTAGATAAAAGTGCATTTTTCAAGTTGGATGAAATGAAAGTCTTTCTTGAATCACAAATTAAAATTAAATTTAAAGGAAGTAAACTGGAGGTACTGTTCTGGCTACTGGCTTGACTGATGGCTGCCAGTTTCTCTGTTCGTAATTATGGCACTTCACTTCCCTATATTGAGTTTCGCTCTCTCTCCTCCTCAATCTAATAAAAAGACCAGATTTTTCTTTTAGAAAATGACTGAAAATATTTCAGTTCTGGCTTATAGTCATTCCCTAAAATATTCTGAAGATTCATTTAAGGCAAAAGAAGTTTTCCTTTTTTCCCTGCTACATCAAAGATAATGGATTAAAATGCATTTTAAAAGTTTAATTAACTGTTTTTGTCTTTAGCTTTTCATTCCTTAGATGGCTTATGATGTGGTAATTAAAAGAAAAAAAATGCACTCATTCAGAAGCAACCAAAAAGCAAAAACTATGTAATTTAAAGGGGCTTTTAAAATAATGTTACTTTCCAGCTGCAAAGTCCTGGTCAGTATTACTATGCTAGGAATGGTAAGTCATAAGGAGCTCATCTTTCACTAAAGAACAGCCAGATTAATGTGAGTGCAGCAGATGTCTCAGCAGATCAATAACGTCCCCTTGACAGTCACCAACATATGCCAAAACATAACATCTGAAAAACAATGAGGAACAAGACAATAAGCACCTGTTACACTATCCCGGTTTTATCGTTAAGGTGACACTTACCAAGCAGTTCAAGCTGAATACAAATCACCCAACAGCAAACTTGCATATTCTGCTTAAGTATCTTGTTGAGATTTAGAGGAAGAAAATTCAAAGACTGCTTGGGAATTTACACCACCGTAGTGCATGGGAGGCACCGATTCAGTAGCAAGAAGAAAAATAAGATAATATCCTGTTTTTAAGAGTTCAAAAACATTAGTAGACTTGAGAACAGATTCAGTTCAAGCTGATGTGAGATTCTGTTACTCATATTATTCCACAGTCCTGATTCTGCTACTATTACATTTTTTTTTCCTTTATTCATCAAACTTATATGTTAAAATGGGGAAAATGGTTGAACAATACAATCAGGAGACAGGAGAGAGGAGAATGTTCCTTGATAGAGATCTGAGCATGAGCAAGGACAGGTGATAAAAGGAAGCTATAAGAGTGACTTGTTTAGAAAACGACCAAAGAATTTTAATTTCTCCAGCAGTGTCTGTCACAGATCATAGCTATTTTTCCAACACCAGCAACACTGACAACTCCATCTGGAAAACTATATTGGGCTTGCCCAAACTAAGTCAAACAGAGGTTCTCAGCATTGATTATTGCTTATTTATTTTTAGGAAAATGTTCCTAACGTTATAATTTAATTCACAGAAAAAAAAAAATCACTTAGGAACACAATGTAGAATTGCATGGTTGGAATGCAAACCCCCAGCTCCTGAAGACAAGAGAGTATGACAATTTACAATGCACCTCTGTATCTATCAAGCCTAGGTTTATCAAGAAGAATGAATGGAAGCCATGTGCACTCCTGTAAGATCTCTAAGACCATACAATAACCTTATAACAAAAGTGTTAACTTTTTCTTCGGTGTCTAATTCAGCTATATCCAAAACTGAACTTATGCAGTACTTATGACAGCAGAATAGAAAAATAGAGCTTGATAGAACCATGGGAGGTCATCTAGTTTATCTATTTATGCCCCAGGTAGGATAAATGATGTCTACATCATCCCCAAGAGCTGCCCATCTGATCAGTTCTTAAAAATGTCCAGTGGTGGAGGTTCCATCACTTGCCAAGAAATCTATGACAGTCCTTCAGTGACTTTGCCATTTAAAAATGTTTTCCAATAGTGAAATAGGTCAAATTTCCCAGAGCTGCAATCCATCCCATTCATTTCTTCCAGACTATCTCCACTGGATGATGGATTTCTTGAAGTGCCATGCTCCCAACTGCAGTTGTGTAGCTGGCTAGTCTACCAGAGGCCTCATTTATTCCTGAGTACAGGATTCCCTCACATGTCTTGCTGGCACTTCTGCTTTGTGCTTGATTTTCATAGCACTGTGGGCTCATACTCAGCTTTTTCTGAAAAACTGCTACCAAAGCAGCTGTCTTCATTTTGTATCACTGCAGTAAATAATGTCTGCTTTATAATTTCACATGCTTTGCCACTTTGTCAAAATCATTTTGAATTCTCATCCCATCCTCCAGTATAAGGCAGTCTCCCAGTTTTGGATACAATAAACTCACTCTCTATTCCATTGCTGATGTTGCTAATAAAAGGATCCTAGACAATGTATTGCATCAAATACAAGATACTTGTCAGCTAGTGCTCTGCTCCTCTGTTTGACTTCCAGCTCTAGAATTTTTGTGAGGGTTGATATTAAATGGAAGCAATTGTCAGATTGTTCTCTTTGTTCTGCTTACAGTCGAGCTCATTTTCCCCTACTTTTCCTGATACTGTGTCTACTTCTGCAAGACCTCAGACATTGCTATGAAGAGTTCTGGATGTGGACATATATAGGGGTAGTAACAAACTTCATGCCATACAATTGCACAGACAAGTGGTAGTGCTAACACAGCAGAAAGCCCTGCAGTTGTCTGCTCTAAACGTGAATCATGAGATATCCTGGGCTGTGCCACCCGGGCATAACGCCACGCATTTGTTGCAAAACTAATCACCAGGGAAGATCAAAATTGTTTAATTACAAGGGGAAAAAATTGTGCTGCAGCTGGCAGTCACACAGGACACAGGGCACGCGCTGGGTTTGGAACATCATCTGCCACAAAACAAGGACTGAGCGATGACAATGAAGAAACTTACTTTTAAGTGTAAGGTTATCATTCACCTAACAAAAGTTACTCTTTGCAGCAATAATAAGGATGACCTCTTATAACTATAAAACTAACAAATCAAAACAAACAAAGAAACAAAAAAACCCAAAACAAAATGAGAAAAACTAAGCCCAAGCAATAATGCTGTATTTTGAGCTACAGGCTGCATACTGCTAGCAACAAAATAGCCAATTAGTACACAACAGTGAGATGAGAAGAACTCACTGAGGAAAATCTAGCAATCCCTCACACAACGGAAAACTCTGTAAGAGACTTGCTACTAGCAGAGCACAGCAGCTTTGCAGTTCAGGAACTCATGAGGGAGTGAGCACAGGTGTACATAGAAATAGTCACAACAATGAGCCAGGGAATTCCCTCCCCCACATCTAGATGTCAGTCCTAGCAGCAGTATTAGTATTTGTGTCTCTTCATAGGACAATTCACAAATCAACACGATTCTGAACCGGGCTTAGATCCTGATGGTAACCTGCTAGCTCTGCTAGCTCTTCTAGCAAACCAGAAAGAGCTGGTAAGAAAACCACGGTCAGGCTTCAGAGCTATAAAGAATACTTTGCAAAGTGGATGCTGAAAAGTGGTATTTAATGAATACGTATACATTTAATCCAATAATGTTAATAAAATTTTCACTATACTTAATGATATAATATCAAATTTCAGCAGCAGGAACTACTATTTATTTATTTACTGCATCCTGGAAAAAAAGGTTTTGAATATTCAAAGACATAATCTAGATTTCATCTGACATGCAGAATTTTGCCTCAGTCTTTAAAAGCAAACAAAAAATTTCTCTTTATCATAATACATGTACTTCCTATATGAATCAGCCATCCTGGTTAGCAGCAAAGCATCTAACAACACTCAGGGTACATTAGTGAAACTGCCTCTTGTCTCTGCCCCAAAACTGAATGCATTTAGAGGGACAGCTACAGCTTGGTAACAAATGCTGCATCCACTTCAGTCCCTGACAAAACGTGCAATGATTGTAGTGCAGCCAAGAGTTTACACCTTAGTTCTCATCATTGGTACCTCAGAGTATATTTCCAGCCTTGCTTTTAAACTCCCTTACAATGGTAGTTAAATCAGAGTTTTACTATGGCAATATCATCATCAGAATGATAAATGATAAAGAAAGCAAAAGTTTATGCTTCAGTAAGTATAATATAATTTATTCCCCAAACACTTACATCTGAATACAAGGCAAAAAAACAACAACAAGAAAAAAACAGGCAAGGTGACCTTGGTGAAACAGTCCTTAACAAATAAGAGTTCTTCGCTGATCAGCATACACAGTGCCTTAAAAACATATTGCAAAACTATTCAAAGGCATTTGTTTTCCTTTCACTCTCCCTCTCAAATATTCAGTGTTTGTCTGCAATTCTCCATTTCGTGGAATGCACCCCACCATACAATTTCCTGCTTATTATAGGTTTCACATTTCATTTTAGAAATAAACAATATTTTTTTTCCAACAATTTCTGAGGTCCTACCATGTTCCACTATCATGCCTTTTATCTTTTGCTCTAAAATTGGAAAAAGGAACACAAAAGAGTTTGAAAATATCTGCTAGAGCAGGATGTTGCTGCTGGGATCTCTAGCAGTCTTTGTTAACATCAATTATGTGTTTTTTATTTGATATCCTTCTATGTTGGGGGCTGCACAAGCAGAAATTAAAGACAAGCTATCCTTGGGGAATTAACCACCTCCTGGTGGCTGGATTGCAGTTGTGATTGTTAAACAATGAGCAAAGATAAGAGAAAGGTGATCACAAGTGTCATCAAGGAATACAGGCATTGCCTCATTCAGTTTTGATCCTGCAGAGACAGTTTTAAGTAATATTTATGAAAAAGTTTTCACAGGTCCTACAATCCTTCTGTAAGAAGAATATTCTAAGAAGTTACTAATGGATCATAAATGAGCTGTTATCTCACTTACTTCCTTTTGTACCCCATCTCATGTCTTCTCCAGTCCATCATAGCAAGTAGGGAACAGCAGAATGCAAGAGCAATCTCTGATGCACCATAAGCTGCACAGACACCCGTGCAGTGCCACATTGCTCAGCTAAGGTCTCAATAAATGGCCAGTTGAGTGACACGGGGCTCCTCCACGGCAGCACTCCTGTGCCACAGGAGAAAACCACCTTGCCAGACTGTTGTTGAAATCCCTTCAGAACAGGAAATAGTAGAATGGAATACATGCAAGTTATTATAGTGTTGCAGTGGTAGAATGTGCTGTAATTGAGCTTGCAAAGTACTTTGCAATCTAGTTCCCATTTTCACATCCTCATTTTAAAATATTCACCCTCTGGACTTGACATTTTCCAGGCTTCTTCACTGAAAAACACACTTGTTGACATTATATATTTGCAAATATACTTTCTACTGTTTTGAATTCTAAAAGAATGGTTTTAACTCTTTGCTCTTCCAAAAGGCTACAGCACAAGTGCTCAGCAAGGCTATCACCTCAGTCCCACTGTTGCTCAAGACCCAACTTTGCTCATCTACATGAAAAGCCAGAATTTTTCCAAACAGGCTTTTGAGCCAACAGCAACACCTCTATTGCCTTCAACAGGGCCACACCTTACTCAAACTTTAGAAGCTTGAAAGTGATAAGCAGGTGATCTGCAGAGTATATCCTTCATTAAGTTTGAAGCAGAAGTATTTCAACAAATCCTGGGAGCGTCTGAGTGCTGTGTTGAGCACATGAAAGGTAAGAGGGGCTCAGGCAGAGCACACAAACCAGAGCAGGTCCTGGTCTCTATAACATTCTTCTGTCATAGTCTCACCTTCAGTCTCTTAGGTATTGGTTCAAACTGCTTCCAGAATTTCTTTCTTTCTTTAAATGAGGCAGCATTAAAATAATCTAAGTCCCTGAAAGCTGATTAAAAACTTAACCTCTCTAAAGCCTCATACATTTCACATTATCTGAAATACTAGGCTGCCTATGTTAGTTTAAAACTAACTAAATAAAAGCAACAGAAATTTGCTGGATAAGTAGCCAAGAGACAGCATAATTTATGAATAGCTTGTATCTAAGTTTATACACCAGGAAACAGGAACCTATTGTGAAATCCAGCCTCTTCAGAGATTTTAAATCTTAATAAGTTTTAAGAGATTTTATTAAGATTGATTAATAAATATCAGGGAAAGTGGCTTTGGGTGCATGTAAACTTAACCATGTCCACACTCCGTAATACCCGCTAAGCTCCTGGTCTCTAAAGTCAGAGAGACTTGCCCTGGAAACCACCAAGGGCTAGGAAAAAGAGGGAGTAAAAGGCAAGACTGCATCCAGACTTTGGGCTGGAAACATTTTCTAGCACCTGACTTTGGAGGAAGCTATGGGAGATTTTTTCTTACTGTGCCTATATTTTCCCCTTAGAAACTGTGGAAGATCTCTCTTGGGGATGCTGTGTGTACCTATGGCAGTAATGAGGGCCATTTCTGTAAGCCAGGTAAATGGTCGCACAAGCTGAAAAATGCATACATGGCTCACAGCCCACAAGCTTGTTTGCACAGAGTACTTCTGCACCTCAACTATTTTACAAGGATGCTTTTGTTTCTAAACCTGGCTTTTTGGAAAAGTACTTGACAAACTGCAGGTAAATTCCTTTATGGAAATGCTTCTGAAAGTTTAAAGCTGAACTGGAAATCTGCATTTTCCCTGTGACTACAGCACGTGCATTGTACATCTCACAGGGAAAAAAAAAAGAACTAGGGTAGAGAATTATTACAAGTCAGGGCCTCAGAACCATGAGGTTGTTTCAGACTGCTGTCTTTCTTCAAGCCGCACAACAACCAGAAGCACTGAAAAGGAGACTGAGGTGTGAAGAGACAGGGAGAGATCAAGCCTAGAGAATCTACCACAGCTCAGCTTCAGGGCATGGGGTTTGCAGGCCACAAGGAATCCAGATCAACAGCTCACAGCGTACGTGGCTGTGCACAAAGACTGCTGTTAACACAAAGACAAAGAGACTAAGTAATGCACACATCGAAAATTTGGATAAGAACACACCGAAGCAGGAACGCAGCTGAAATCTGTACCTCGCACCATATTTTCTATTTTGACAATCTTGTTATTCCTCTGAACAGTATTGATCCTTTCCTATTATTTAAGCAGCAGGTGTACAAATAGAAAAACTGCATCCAACCTCATATGCTTATGCTGTAAACAAAGGAGAGCTGCTATGAACAGACTCCTTGATCTCAAGTATTTTCTGCTACTTTCTCACCTTTGGTACCCTCTCAACAGTCTGGCATTTTGAAAAGTCAAATTCATAATGAGATTAGTGACAAACAATTTGAAAATAAATAGCTCACACAGGAAAAACAACATATTTGTAGTATCACATTTCCTGTTTGGTTTGTTGGATTTTTTTTTAGGATTTAGAGACTTCCTACACTCATATACCCCAAACAGGATTAAACGCTTGTTTACTCATTAGCGATATTTATACCTAGTTATTCCCAACAGGCTCACACTGGCATGTTTAAAAATACTGCTGTAGACACAATGCTACATTTCAATCCTCTTTGCAAAACGAGAGAAAAAAAAAAAAACATTTCGTTTTTACATGGAAATCCATTTTTTAAGGAAGACACAGGTGGTATCAATTTTACGAGAATTCCTCAAGAGAATGATAAAATGCAACTGTGCGTTGGTTTTACAGCTGAAAGATCGAACAGATGGTTCAAAGATGGTTTCAAGTCAGCTTAACATTTGTGAACTAGGCAGAACACGGGCAGAGGTTTGTATGATTTCACTGAACCACTCAGAAGCCCAGTCTTGGCTTTTTTCCCATAACATGTTTAAGTACTCCCTAAGTTCATGATCAATGGGAATCAAATTGTACAAGTCCAATAGCAAAAATACATTATTAACTAAGAAAGGTCATTCAAGAAAAAAAATCAATGTTGCACTGGGATCTTTTCTTTTCTTTTCTTTTCTTTTCTTTTCTTTTCTTTTCTTTTCTTTTTTTTGCAACAACCCTTCGAAAAGTTAGTGGTTGACTGGAGATCAAAGCAAAATTTCATTGATTTAATATTAAAAATTTTCATACAATGAATTTGCAAGCTGTCTTTTTACCTTGAATTTGTGAACAATTAAGAGTTTAAGGCACATAAAAAATCTAACAACTTACTAAGCGTCTTTAAAAGATCTAAGAGACATCAGTAAAACTACTTTTGACTTTTACAGCTAGAAATAGGTGGTGATAAATATTAAGGTTATTGTTTGTGTACACAGTATATGGAAAGTTTATCTCCCTATGAAGAAGCTCACTGAAAATAATCTACTAGATAAGATCAAAGAAGGCTGGAAAAGACCTCTAAGATCATCCAGTCCAACGGTCAGCCCATCACCACTATGCCCACTAAACCATGTCCCTAAGTGCCACATCTACACAGAAGATGCTAGGATAAAAGAAAGTTTGTTTTCATCTGTAGTGATGAGCTCTAGAGTTTGTGGGGTTTTTGATATAACATGAAAAATGATGAAAAGGAACAAATTCTTCCTGTGTTTAAAAGGTACAATTCTAAATGGTGCCTTCAGACATTATATTGCTGAAAGCTTCCCAATAATACTGAACTATCATTGTGACTCCAAGTGCAAAAAAGATTAGATAAATATGCTGCCTTTCCAAAACCATTGCAAGTGGTGAATAATCATATATAAACACTCAGCGATTCAAAATATTTACAAACATTCAGTTTGCAACCATGATCAAAGAAAAATCTGCTTGGAGCACTTAGGGTTTACATACATATTCACCCTGCCCGCTCTCTGCCAAGGCTGCAGTCCTCTGGTGCTTGCCTTACTGTCCATAAACAAGAGATTACCCCAGCCCCTTCCTCTCCCACTCCTAGTTACTCTAGGAATTAATCTACCATCTTTCTAGCCCTTTTTACCCATCGTCCCTCCAGACAGCACCTGAACCACACCGAACATGGCACTGAGCAGGCTGGAGACAGGCCGTACCCCAGGCTGGCAGTACAGCTCCCCGCCCTTACTGGTTTATGTGGCTGCTTGGCTCCACGGTCAGGAGATCCCTTCTCCTTTCCAGTCTGGCCCCACACCATGCAGTGGAGGAGAGACGGCTAGCAGGAGAAGTCCTCACCTGTCCCGAGGCCCTACCCCGACATTTCGCCCCCCCAGCTGAATCCCAAGCCGGCCACCCCAGTAACAACACCCAAAAGTGACTATCTGTAAATTTTTGTGTAACTGGGGCAGAAGGACCAGCTTTTGTCTCCATTATACTGCACCACAGTGACAGCAGAGCCACATATCCTTAAGCTAATAAGAAAAAGTAGCAGTGTGGGTGCATAAGTGGGTAGTATTTTTAGCATCTGGGCTTATCAAGCACAGCCACTCCTAATTCTCCACATGTTTCACTGACAGCGGTGTCATACTCTTAAGTTAAAGTGTGATAAAAGAAATAATAAGAAAGAACAGCAGGAGGCAGACATGATAGAAGGAAAGGCAGAACATTTGGGGATGGAAAGGGGCTGGGAGTCTTCTGCTCGAGAGGCTCTGACATCCATTTCAGAATGCAAGATAAGAAAAAGTAGTATAAATCAAGACTACTAGCAAACTGTTTAACAGCCCATTTCAAATTTCAGTCTGTCACAACACTCACGGTTTGCAATTGCATTCAAATTGCGTACAAACACAATACGTAAAGGCTACTTGGCATGTGATTGTATGTGTACCTGTATTCATCTGTAGACATCACATCCCATTCTCGTTTGGCAATGACAATTAGATTTCTTGCTCAACTCAGCAGAGGGGCTGACAATCCATGTCTGGTTTCTTGATTTCTTTGGCTTAGCCCTAATGCACCAGAGCCACACAAAACAGCTGGCAGGATCCTGAGGTATTCCTGCAGCAGGCTCTCTGCGAAGCTGAACGGGAGATGGCTGTGATGCAGGTTTGATGCAAGAGCATCGGGTTCAGGCAACAGATGTATGGATAGATTATGGTCTTGCTTTAAATCCTTCCTCTGTTTAAGCTATTCTCCATTTCATACTTTCATTCTTTGCTAATGTTTCGTTTTCAGTAACAGTATTATCAGGCTAATAACAGATTTTTTGGAAATCACTTGTTTTGATATCACAGAATTTGAGTATTTAAAGTAAAGAAAGCAACAGATATCATAGTTTTGAACCTAGAGTCATTTGCTTTAGCATTGCTCCCAGTAAGTGCTCCTGTTACAAAAAATTGGGTGTGTGATTTGCGTATGCATGTATCTGCTTTAGCTGGACCCTTACATCCCAGGAGGAGTATACTTTTCCATAACCTGGACATGTCAAGAAACAATATGCAAATGAATAAGATCTGGTATACAGAACATTACTTTTTTTTGAGCTTTTATTTTCCAAATTGAGATACTTTCCTAACACTGATTTCACAAGAAATAATAGAAATATTGACTTAGAAATCAGAACAAAAATCTCAAATTGTCAAAAGTTTTCAACAATTTGCAAGTTTTCACCAGTATATGACTATGTATATATGTGATTATATATGTGTATATGTATGAGAATATATATATATGAGATGCATCAGATATATATAGCATGCATATATATATACTGGTGTTGTTATGGTTACAATTGCTGCTCACGTTTGTTCTTGAATATAATACACACTGTCTGTGCCTTCTAAACTTTCCAGCATTAATTCCAACGGACTTTTTCATGGCACTCACTGTTAACACTCTAATAATGTTTGCGCAGACCCGACTGTACCCTACCTTCTCTATCAGTACCTGTGGCCAGACTTTCTCTCACTTCTGCACCAGGTATCCCAGTCTTACCATGCTCCATATCCAACCGTGCCAGGAATGTTAACTCTGCTTTGCCCTAAATCAGAACTGAAAGCTCACTTATTTCCCCTTTGTGCTCTCAGTCACTTTGATGGGCACTAGAGACCACACTATTAAATGAAGGAACACTTTGTGTAAAGGGCCTTGAAATGTCATTGCGTTATAAGGTGATACAGCACATAATTCAAAGCTATTTTCTCTCCCCTCTCCCATTTTTCTTTCTCACAATTTATGCCATTTCCCTGGCTCTAAGTTGCATAACTCAGATAGCAAGTGTCAATACTTCTGATCAACTCTGGATTGCTGAAGCACTTCTGAAAAATGCTCTTTGTGCTATGAGGCTAGTCTTTGGTACTGGGTTTTATTAACAAACCCAGTCCAAAAGCATACATTTTTCAAAGGATTATAAAATACAAGACTTTTCCACAACGCATCATTATCTACAGCTTCTGGATAAGGTGGAATTTTTTCCAAAGTGTTATGTTACCAAAGACTAACCATCATGAACACAAAGACCTCAGCGAAGATAGGAGGAACCCTAATAACCTACCCAGTGTATAGTGGCTTATCAAATTGACAAGGGGACTGGTCAGGCCATGGCCCCAGGCGTGAACCCCCTGAGGTGACCTGATCAAAGACACTCCCTTGCATGACTTTCGTGATGGTCTACAAGGGTATGAGACTCACTGTGGGATGCAGGGGAAAGAACATCTGGAGATATGTATATATACGCATGCCCGTAAGTATATAAGCTTATCAGAAATATGTGCTCAGCCTTGCTGAGCCTGGGCATGTGGAGCCATTGCAGGCATAAACCCCTGGGCTACCAGGTTCTGCAGCCTCACCTCATGCAGCATTAAAAAGAAATAACCAAAGGTTCTGAACTCAGGAATTTCTACAGTCACAGACATCAACATACACATGTTCAGTATCTGAGCTGGAAAAGAAAAGATTATCAAATGTAGATGGCTTGAAAAAGGAATCATTCTAGTAACTGGAAAAGTCACAGTGCTCCAGTGAGAAAACAGAAAAAGAAAATTGTAAAAGTAGTGATCTAGACAGTGTTTAGTGTATATGTATGGAAAATGTGGGAGGAGAAAAAAAATGAACGATTTAAAAGGAGTGGTGAAGGGAGAAAAACAATGAGAAGCATCTAACAGATGAGGACTTCTGTGATAGGTCTGGAGGGAAAAGAAAGGTAAGATGATGTAACACATTTGGTATATGAGGGAGAATACCTACACACCTAGAAATACCAACGTAAAGGTGGAAATAGTTAGGCATGATGAGGACAGTGTGGAACTATCTATTATGATGAGATAGAAGGCAAAAAATATCAGAAGGGGAAACCATCAGTCATGAGAGTGAAATGGGACTCCCTCAGGGAACGTGACCTTCACAGATAATTCTTTTCAGAGAGATTATAACTACATGGGTCTTCTTTTCAGCATTTCTTCACATTGTGTTTCAAATGATCAGAGTTACAGTAATAAAGACAGACGATCTTAGCACTTTAACTACTTTACACCAAAGGTCTTGGTAAATTATGGTTTTCCAACATAGTACATATATTCATAGCTTCCGAAGCTACTATTTCTAGCTCTTCACAACTAACATATCTTACATATTTTAAAGCTTACAAGAAAATTCTAATGAATATTTAAACAAAGGTATGGCCACAGTTCACTTCTGAAGTACCATAAGTAACACTTCTTTAAATGAAACACAAATATTGATGAATTACAAAGAAAGTGAACTACTACTAAGATTCCAGAAAACTACCATGTATCCATTCTGGGGGAAAAGAATACACAAGAGAAACACAATGAGATTCTATCTCATCCCTTCCACACCATTCATTTAGAAATTTTTTGGATGCTTACATTTCTAGAGGAATCTGAGCAATGATTCTAGCAAGAAGTTTCATAAGAACTTGGTGGCTCTTCTGCACTGCTTTGTTGCAGGAAGCAGTAGGTTTCACTCGACTTAACTTCTGATCTGTATTTCAGTCTTGCACTGTTCTGAGCTTCTTTGCTATTTTATGTTCAACCACATACCTGGGTTTAGGTTTTTACCGGATATCACAGTGAGGCTGCTATTTCTTGGTCCTACTATTTCATTTTGGCAGGTTTTCCATAGCACAGTTCTTACAGATTTCTCTCCTTCTGATTACAGTGTGCACAGTTCCCCCACTGGGTAAATAGATGCCAAGGAAACAGCCTGTGTTCCTAACTGAAGCAGCAGAGAGAATCTCATCTTCCTCTATGCAGCCCTGTGACACGGGCAGCTGTATGCTGTCACACAGCTACCAAAGTTCCCAAGCTGGGACAAGCTGTGGCAACAGCTTGCTTTGGCGATGACAGTGAGTGAAGACTTGCCTTTCTATATTCAGCATTTTCTTTGAAGAAAAGTTTAAATGTATTCCTAGATTCATAAACTGGAGTGTTTAGGCTCAAGGAAATGTCCACAACCTACAGCTGTTGTTTGCATCTCTTACTGAAATATCTGCTGTTTGGTATTCTGTAAAGGTGTTAAAAGATACCATTCCACATAACAAATAAAAATAAAAATAAAAAACTATCTCCATTAAAAAGCAGTAGGCAACATAACAATTAATTAGATTTCCAATCACAAACAGTAACCAACCAACTGCAAGCACATTATTATAAACACACACACAAAATACATTAAAGAACGTTATTTTAAATCTGAGCCCTTCAGTGGTTAAGAAGCACAAGAACTACAGTTTCCAGGGGTTACTTCAGTTTGCCACCCTAGCTTTACTGGCCTTAATTTCATGACCTGATTTTATTTCACACAGGGTTCTGGCTTCACTCAGGACTCCTGATGGAGGGTGCTCACTTAGTATGCATCTGCACAATACTGTTGTCTCACAGTCCAACAACATCTGTAGTTGTTATTACCCTCACAGACTATTCAACTTCAGAATTTAAGAGCACCTTACAAACTGATTTTTCTTTATGCCTCATTTGATGCATGAAAAACTGTGAAAAAAGTCAGAAGCTTTGACTAATACGGAATCTCTGTTCTAAACTGCCTAGCAGTTGATCTTTCAGAGAATTTACATTTATGCAGCTCATCTGACATTCACAGCAGCCTTCCCAGTGGCTGAGGAGGCTGTCCCAGCTGAGAAGGCTCAGTGTCCCTCCCCAGTAGGCCCCACCACCTCAAGACAGGTGTCAGAGAAGAAGGAACATGGCATTCGTGACCCCTTGTAGAAAGCATTGTAAAAAAAGTGTATCACCTATGAACTGCAAGGTGCAGGAGGTTTGCCCAGAGTCGGAGGCTATCCCAGTGTTTATCCCAGAGTAGTTTAGCACTGTCTGTAATAGTTAGAACACCTTCTTTTCCTAAGGCACGGAAATCACTGACATGATTCCCTTTTGTTTTTGAAAACTATTTAGATTAAGCATTTTCTCTTCCATCGGTAAGCTTATGTGCAAACTAGTATGTGCAACTCTCATTCACGTGAGTAGACTCAAAGAGGTTCCTCACATATGCAAATGACTATGCAAAGGTTTAAGGCTAGCAGAATCAAAACTGACTGGGGCCTTCTTATGGAGAAACATATCTGTGTTGTCTTCCACGTCCAGAGTAAACACTGTCGCTTGTGGAAACGAGTGCAGACTGAACGTAACAAAGCGACCTGATGAGAGTAGTGATGGTGACTCTTTTTTCTGATTAGCTCTCAAAAAAATGTGAAAGAATACGTTCACACAGAATACTCTAGTGTTGCGTTCTGACTTTACTGCATTTGCAAACAGCTTCATGACAGTGAGATATTACATAAAGCTTTGGAAATCCACATAACACTATCTGACAAAAATTCTCAAGTAAAGTGTATTGGTGTCTGCTGCTGCATGATAACATTTTTCCTATAGAGAAGAAACTGAGTTAGCTGCCTGAAAAATAACCAATGATCATACTCTGTAGCTTTCAAATTACTTCCTGACTCAAGCAAGTTGCTGCTTGTATTTTACAGTTTTACTAGAGCCTGGTACATATTTGGACTCTGGTATTATTCCAGAGAAATCGTTTTCTCTTAAGACAGAAGAGAACAATCAAAGTTAAAGAAAAATTATCACAATTTCTTGTTGAGGCAAATCGCAGAATCGCAAGATTGACCTGGAAGTTATGATTAGTTTTTTAAGGGCCAGCAGAAAAGGAAGAGTTACACTACATAACAAGTATGACTCTTCTGAATTCAGGAGGAGGGAAGAAGCCAGTTTATTCAGTGCCATAATAGGAGGTTGGAGAAGCAAATGAAGATGGACAAGCCTTTTCTTTTATTGATCCAGTGAGCAGCTATGTTAGATCTAAGTTTGATTAATAGCAAGGAATTGATTGAGAATCCAGGGGGAGAAAATTAATTGGAAAAACAGCTATTATAGCTACTACTTGAATTAATTGGAAGCTTCAATAAAATAAATAGGGATAATGGACTTCAAAAACCTCAAATGTCTCTTGAAAAGAAAATCGAAGTTGGCATAAGCAAGCTAAGATAGAGATGCTGAAGGCAGCAGAGGTAGATATGCTGTGCTGTGAAACAGGGCTAACCCAGCACCAAGAACTAGGCGTGACGGCACCATCAGCAGCACTGAGGAAGGCAATCCAACTGCTGGTTCCTGCTGAATCTCAGACTTTGCAGTTGCCAAGAGCTGCTATCTTGCATAAAAGAAAGTTGCAAGTGATAATGTGATTGACAGCATTTGTGCTTTTGAGAGGCAGTATCTTTCCAGTTCCTGCTGAGACTTCCCCTTAACATTCGGGAAAAAACACAATCCTATTGGCTGTGCTACTCTTGAAATAGTCCTAACAAACCACCAAGTACAGAAGAGCTGACTGTTCTTGTGAACAGCTACAGAAAAACTCAAACAGTTAAGAAATTGCCAATAGAAGTGACTCGGTTTGCTGAAAGCTGAATCCTTTGCTGCTTCTGATACCAGATTTTACTTCCTATTATCAAGTGCACAAACGCAAATTATGTGTATGTGAAGGAAACAGAGGCAAAAAAGTTAGAGATATTTCTGGTCTATCCAGGATCTCCTTAATGATCTGAAAGCAGAACAGGACTCATAGAAAGATATGATAATGAGCATACATCACTATGGGTAATGAGTAGTTTAAGCTCCTATGAAAAGAGCAAAAGAAAAAAAAAAAAGTCATATTAGAATAACAAGTCACCTAAAAGTGTCCATAACTCTACTTGAATGATGAAAACAAAAGAATATAAAAGAGAATGGAGACTGAATTACAGATTATAAAAAGAAGAGTAACCTATTAATTGCCCTTTTCCTAAATCTTTACATGAAAGACAAGTTGTGAAGAGCCACTTAATAGAATTAACAAGAACATTAAAAAAAAAAAAAAAAGAAAGAAAAAAACGATCAGTGATGGAGAAAACATTCTGAAAGAAGATCAGATCATTTGACAGATCAGTCATATATGAGCATTGGAGCAGAAGCTGAAAATATTTACTTCGGAATTTTGAGGAAATCAGCCACTGGAATTCTGAATATTAGTGGGTATTTATCAAAGACCCGTAGGAGAAGAAAAAAAAAGAGACACCACCACCAAAAACAAAAACCCTACAATTTCCCAGGGATAACAGAAAAACACTACTTTAATAAATCTAGAGTATAAGTTTTAAACATTTTATCTGTGAGCTCCCAGAAGATAAGATAGTAAAACAACACATATGCATGTGTCAAAAAAAAATTAATGTCAAGCTTCTCTGACAATCTAACAGGATAAAGGGGAAGTTGTGCATATGATATATCCTGAGTTTTAATTTAAGCTTCTGACACTATTCCATATAATATTCTCATAAATAAGCTAAGGCAGGAGATGTAATCATCTGGGTGGGTGGACAACCAGTCAAGACATTGCTCTCAATGAACAATTATCAATGATTTCCTGTCAAACTGGAAGAGTTCAAGTGGGACAAGCGAGGGGACTGTGAGGGCTGAGATCTATTAAGCACTTTTATCAGTTCCACGAGCACTGGCACAGAACAAGAACAAATTTGATCATTAGACGAAGTGAGGAGCGCTTCTAAGCACATGGGAGGCTGGAATGAAAATTATTTTTAGACCAGGGGTTAAAATTTCAGCAGCTAGTTGAAATTCAGTTGAGGCAAGAGCAAATTGTTACACCTGGGAAACAGCAATCAAACACACAGCCGTAACACACAAGGTCCGCAGCAGCCAAGCAGATAAAGATGCAATAATTGTGCTCAGTTCAGCACCAGTGAGATCCAAGTAATGCAGTGTCCTCTTTTCACAACGACAGTTTAAGAAAGATGGAGATAAAATTGCAGGGAACAGTAAAAGTGATGAGAAAAAGAGTAAGAAAGCACAACCTGTGAGCTACGGTTGAGGCCATAGCATTTGCTTAGTTTGAAAAGGGAAGATTGAGTAGTGATGCCCTAACAGTTTTCCAACACGCAGAAGTGTGTTATGGATAAAATGGTGATCTCTAAGCTTTGTAGTCAGAAACTTTTCATTTTTAAGGGTGGAAGAAACTAGGAATGTTACAGAATTATTTCTTAGGAAGTTCTTAAGACCAGACATATTCCTGTGCCAGCCTGTTTAGGTGTAGTTGATCATGCCAGAGCTCAGAGAATGGACTAAGCTACTCCTCAACTATTTCTCCTGACCTCATCTATTTGAGTCCGCCATTTAATGTGGACCACTACACATGAAGCAGGTATGAGGAAGTAATACATGCCACTGTCAACAGCAGCGATTTCTAAACTAATAACTGCTGATGAAGCCTCCTCGAGCTTCTAAAATATTTGAATCCTTGGGATGAATGAACTATGTTGGAGATGCCAACAGTAACTGCTGACTTTTAACTGTTTCAATAACAAGTATGTATTTAAACAAACGGACAATTAATCGCTGGGAGGAGTGCACCGGTAACTGTGTCTTTGAAAACCTCTGCTGGGAAGGCTGGCATTGGAAGAACCATTGCAGTAATGAATGGACTGTGACACCCATCACTTTAAACCACAAACAGGTTACGGATTTCATCTGAGACACTGCCTAAGGTCCCGAGACAATTACTGGGACAATTTTCTCACCAGGGAGGTACATTACAAATGGCCATATGCTTCTACACCCCTTCTGAATAACAATGTTTTTTCTCTGATGTCCAGGCAGTTAGGACAGGATGAGACTTTCTTCATGATACTGATTACCCTAAAATATTATGTGGACATCCAGTTCTCAAATCAAGCAATGATTTCACATAAGCTTGTAGCATACTAAGGTACAGGGTAAAATTCCTGTTCATCCAGAACCAGATTTGGAACACCCACCTGAAGGTTAAAAACTGTGACTACCATCAGTTTCACCACTTATGCAATGTTTCTGCAAGACTAAGTTTCATTTCCCAGAAAAAAAAGAAAAAAGAAAAAAAGAAAAAAAGAAAAAAAAGAAAAAAGAAAAAAGAAAAAAGAAAAAAGAAAAAAGAAAAAAGAAAAAAGAAAAAAGAAAAAAGAAAAAAGAAAAAAAAACATTTAGACAAAATAGGGCATACTGGTAGATATGCAACATGATGCAACATGATGCAAAAAGAAAAAAAAACTCTCAAAGATCATAAAAAGTTATAAAATCTTACAAATCCTCAAAGCACTGCAAGTTATGTAAAGCAGATTTAGTGCAGCTACGACCAAAAGGTCATCATCGCTCACAGGGAAATCACCAGAGACGTTTCTTTTAATATAAATAAAGTAGGATTGCATTTTAAAATTACGTCCTTCTGAAGATATATTGCTGCTTAGGGGAGTGCTACATAAAGAGTATTACTTTGGTCCAGAATTTGCATTGTTGCCGCTCTCACAGCCCTGTGTTTGAACAGACAAACAACCTGCACACCTCGAAGTCCTAAAGAACACCTCGAGCTTTCAGAGATGGAACTGAGTTGAGTTGTTACTGTGCTCAAGTGAAAAAGAAGTAAAAGAGCTTTGTGATTTCTAAGGGCTACCTCAAGCAGACAAAAAGGAAATCAAAAATTCGTGATGGACCGTTACTGTTCTTTTATTCCTCTCTACTAAAAAGCATCAGTTTGCTTTAAGTTTGTCTTTTTCACTTTCTATTATCTCCATCCTTAGTGAGCTCACTTAGAATTTGGGAACCTTTAGGAGCCTTTGGGAATTGACTGTCTGGCAACCCAACAGAGAACCAAAAAACCCCAAGTGGAGACATTCATATGCGTATAGCTACATCCTCGGGAACCTCCTTAGAAAGACAACAATTATTTCTCATATGGATGTGTAATAAAACATCAAAATTTCATCTACAATAAATATTTTTTTTTACCTGGCAACATGATTGTTCCCCTTGAAATGGCAAGTTCTTTTAGGCGATAAATACAATATTCTTAGTTTCTATTTGGCCTAATGTTTTTACTGTTTGTAAGACTCTCTATCTACCCTCATACTTTGCAAGACTGCTTCTCCATCTCCCTATGGATTTCAATATTAATTTTGCAAAAGCCTAAAGTAAATTTTTTAAAAAAATAAATACGGCATCTGTTAAGGTGAGACAAGGAAGTCACAGTTGCCACTATGCCATCGTCAGATAAAATTCAAGCAAGAATTTGGCTACAATTGAAGTGAATGTTCATGTCAATTTACTCCATTGTCCATTTTACCTGATCACAGGTAATAGCAAAATTAAAAATAATAAAAAAAATGAATATAAAATTAAAGAAGATTACGAACACCAATGTTGTAAGTTGTAGCTGTTTTTCATAAAACTATTAGAAGCCAGCTGATATTCTATTTTTGCATGATACTGAGTAAGCACTCTTGTACTATGTCAGGGAAAAGGTATTGATAACATCCCAGGCTCTGCACTAAGAACCATCCATCAGCAGTTAGTGAATTACGCAACAGAGATCTGTTTAACCAATTTGAGCTTTGAACAATTTGTTCCAGTTTAGAGAGGTAAAAGAACATGTAAAACCAACTGCAATAGAAAATGCCATACCTTGAAAATAGACTTTATTAAGAGAACAGAAGATTCAACTGAAGATGTTTAGCTTCATTTAGGTGGAATATGGGGAAACAATACTATCAAATTTTTCTGCTTTGTTTTGAAGAACTAAAAGACATTTAAAATATCTTTATAACTACTGATTTTGCCAAGTACATGAAATTATTCTACTGCTTACTACAACATGAATACTAGTGACAGTCCTAGTAAGAGGTAATTAGCATATCCAGTGATCCATGAAGCACATAGCTTTCAGTGTAGAGTTCAATTACCACAGCCTTACACTAGGCTGGACATTATGTTGAGATGTATGAGAAAAATAAAGGATCATGATCTTGAATGCTCTTTTGGCACAAACAGAATTTCTAGAATACTCAGGCAGGCTGAGAAACGTAAAAGGTCTCAGGATGGTATTCCGTAAAGCAATTCAAATCGTATGTCCAGACAACAGTGTCAGGGGCTCTCACTGTCACTAGCCCTGCTAGGGCTAATAAGAGTTATTGCTGTTGTTTCCTTAGTTAACAGAGAAACTCATCTAGTCCAACAGCAGCAACTAATACATCCACATGGTGGATTCTGTGTAGTAGACTTGGAGTCTTACTCATGTTCAAGGGCATATCAGTGTACATATGCTGGCACTGAGCCTTATATCCAGCAAGAAGAAGCCATTAAAATGAAATAACCTCAACTATTCTCACAGCAAGAAGCAACTTGGACAATGGAACATATTAATATAAACTCTGAATTACATAAAAAGTATTTCAGAACATATTCCAAAACTTAATTAGTCCAATTCACATTTTAAGAACTTAATAGACTTAAATGGCAAATTTTCACTCCGTTACATTTGTCAAACTTTCAGCTGAATTTGTAGATAAAAAGAATGAGATGAGTAACTTAACAGAATGAAACACTGTATCCATGTGATAAAGATAAATATCATCTAAGCTGATGCAGCACATACAGAAGATTCTGAAATACTGTGCAATTTCAGTCACTGAAACTTTCTTTGTGCTCTGAATTTGCTCCTGTGTATTTGAAGGTCAGAATCTACTGCTGCAGTGGAGTTTGAAGCAACTAGGGCTGCATACTGGGGAACAAGTTGCTCAGGCCAAACACTGAAACGGACAGCACAGTTTTGCAACAGGAATCTCTCGCTTCTGAAATAAACTCAACTTCTTTGGAACTGCTTTAATAAGCTCCTGTATATAAGTATCAAAATAATTAGAATTTACGTAAGAAAAAAATGTTGTTTTCTTGCAGGTCAAAAAAAAAAAAAAAATCAAGCCAAAGTTTTAGAATCTCTCCATTTTAACAAGAAGGCATTTGCGCTAAAATGGACCTAAAAATATGTTTTTAATTTAACTGTGTTCATTTACAAAACAAGAAAAAGGCCAGTTCAAGTAGGTTAGAATTGATGTATTGAAAATTAGAGCTTTCATGAGGGCACAACCTCTGCTACCAAAACCATGTTTTCCTTTGATCTCGATCTATCACATCTAATAACATTGGCTATCAGTCTTAGGAAACTAATGTTTTCTATAGGCTTTTCACCAGAATGGGAAATGTAATACACCCCATCCTATAAAAAGTAAAATTTCTTCTTCAGTCACATAGGTTTCAAACACAACAAAAGCTTTTTTTT
>VXAV01000161.1:193797-205372 GCA_013399715.1 Alectura lathami | reverse complement strand
AAAAAAAAAAAAAAAACAGTGTAAATTTTCAGGTTATATACAATTCCCTTAATCCAAAAGCCTGCTGAATTTTTTTCTGGCCTTGAATGTCCAATAGGAGATTGGACTTTAGCTGTGATCTTGACTTTAAGGAAAAAAGGCAGAAACACAGAACATGAAATGCACACACAGAGCTGATTGACCTTTACAGTGCCACTGTGCCCTTGCCAGTTACTTAGATATTTCTCCGTACAGATTAGAGTCTATCACACAATAACCCACTGTCATAATGGGATTTGACCCTGTATCTTTCATATAGTTTAAAAACGTTAGTTGTTGCTTTTTAATACTGTCAGAGGTTGTAGTGTACATGACAGAAAGGAACAAGAAATGTTATGTTTATTCCAGCAACTCTACTACTGCTGTTAGGTGGATCGCAATTTTTAAAACACGATAAAGCTGCATGAACAAAACAGGAATTAGTTTTGATGCAGGAATTAAATTTGATGCACTACTGTGAAACATGTAGTTGAATGCTCTTTTGATAGATCCAACAGAAACGACAAACTGCAAACAGCACCCCAATGGCAAGCTTGGGAAAATCACTAGCAGAAAGCATAAAAACTTCAGCGGCAGATAACACAGGGCTGTTCTTCCACTGCTGGATGAAAAATGCACTTGCCGTAACCTGAAGTGATGCAGAGCAAGCAGCTCAGACAATTTTTTCACTTTTAATTCAAAGACTTTCTGAGGTTTGACTGAGAGGGGCTGCCTGTCTGTGTGCACTTTATTGTCCTGATTGATAAGGAAGAACAAGCTGGGACTCAGTTTCTGAACTCCTGGCTTTTTGCTGATCTTCTGTGTCCTGCTAACAAATGCTTTGCTGGTTTGATACAACCCTAAGATTCTGCCTGACATTTTTTGCAGCTCTCAACACCATTTGCCAAAGGTCCCCACTCAACAGCACAATTAGCTTCCTTCTTCTTCCCATCAATGCCTTCCCTTAGTGCCAATGCTTGAGCAGAACAGAACAGTTCAGTTGGATCTACAAAGATCATCTAGCCCAACTCCCTGACCACTTCAGAATTAAGCAAAAGTTAAAGCATATTAACGAGGGCATTGTCCAAATGCCTTTTGAACACTGACAGGCACGGGGCATCAACCACCCCGCTATGAAGCCTGTCGCAGTGTTTGACCACCCTCATGGTAAAGAAATCTTTCCCAAAGTCCAGTCGGACCCTCCCGTGGCACAGATCTGTGCCATTCCTGTCCTGCCACCGGTTCCCAGGAGCAAAGCCCGACCCCTCCCTCTGCTTCCCCTCCTCCGGGAGCCGCAGGGAGCAGTGAGGTCGCATCTGAGCCCCCTCTTCTCCAGACTGGGCAGCCCAAGTGTCCTCAGCCTCTCCTCGCAGACATGCATCCCGCCCCGTTGTGATCTTTGTTGCCTCCTCTGGGTGCATTGAAGTACTTTAATATGCCACAAAACTGATGCAAATCTGCAGCATGATAGCCTATCTGCAAAATAAGGCTTAGATCTGCACATGCTCTGGTAATTGTTGAAAAATTGCACGCTGTAAGTTTCCAAGCCTAAAATCATATCAAACACAAATATCACACTCAGATATTTGTACATTTACATTTTGCATAAATACAAAAACTTAAAATCTTGTAAAAAAGCTGGGTCTTGAAGGTTATTTTAATTTTGTTTTTCTTTTTTTTTTTTTTTTTTCTCCTCTGGAAGGAAATTGTTGCATCTTGGTAGGAAAGATCTCTCAGGAAGATAGCTCAGTACTAAATACATGTATTAACCTGGAATTTTTCCTTCCAATCTAATCTAAATTTCAGCTCTGGGATGGGATGGCAGCAATCAAGGACATGACAACAGTGTGAAAAGTTACCACTCCATCAGGTGAAATGACAATACTGAGGCGGAGATGCACCTAACCTAAGGTTAGGTAGCTCAGCATTCATTCTGCAAATCTAAAGAAGTATTTAAAGATTTACCAATTAGTGGAAACCTATGTTAGGATGAGGTAAATCCCTTTTTGTAAGTACACATTCCTTGTTTTGTGTGTTGTAACATGTCTTAGAGATGGGCTCTGTCCTCACAGGAGCATTCATGACAAGACACAAGTGTTCACTGAAGTGAGCTCTCAAGGTCTCCCAGCTCAGCCTTCTGCTGAAATTGTTTCAGCAGCCCCACTGGCTGCTGCAACCCCAGTTCAGCTCAGACGGGGCTCTGACAGCCGCATCCTGGAAATCACCAGAGATGGAGATTCCATAACCTCAACAGACAAGCTACTTCAGCGCTGCTTCAGCTTTCTGCTGTCTTACCTTAATCTCTCAACTTGCCATTTGTGGTCTTGTTTTATCACCTAGCACTGCCAAAAAGAACTCGGCTCCATCAGCTCTATAATTCTTCAGACATACATAGGCTGCTATCGGATCTCCACTTCACTGGAATACATCAGCCCAGCTCCTTCAACTACTTTCTTTGTAGGTCTGGTCCCCTGACGTGAGGGCTCCCTGCTAGACCCTCCAGTGTGTGCCTGTGTTTCCCTAAGCAGTGACCCCAGACACTGAACACAGTATCTTTAGGTACAGCCTCACCAGCACCAAGCAGAGGAAAAGAACAACCTCCTCAATCTGCTGATCATACCCACCGTGGAGTAGCCCACCATGCAGCTTTCCTATTCCCAATGGGCGAATGCTGTCAGCCCATATGAAGCCTGCTTACTTCAGAAAAAAAAAAAAAAAAAAATAAAGACTTAATAAGATCAGTTCCCTGCCCCAAGTCACCTGGGAATTATCCTGTTATCCTAGTGCTCACGTATGGCACAGGAGAAGAAGCTTGGCACACTGCAGGCAGACCCAAAGGCTGCTTTTCCCAGGATCACCAGAACATTGATCAGCTCAAGGGAGTTGTGAAATCTCAGCCTCAGGCAAGCTACTTTTGTATGCCCACACAGGGTGCAATGAAGTCTGAAGTGAAAACGCTTAAGCTACTGCATGTTGTAACGGAATCGAACAAGTGGCATGATCCATTACCACATTTCAGACAAGAATATTTCTTAGAACTATCTTTCTGCCATTTCCTATTAATGGATCATGCCTCTAGATACCTGATTCATCTAAAGCATTCTAGTGATACATTCATAGGAGGTATTCTTTCTTTTTAACACACCGCTAATCAGTTTCACTTAAAAACGCTCATTCTTACAAACATTCATACATATGAGAAATTTTCGTCACTGTTCTCAATACCAAAATGACTATGATGGGTGACTATTCGGAGATTTGGGACCGCATAAATCAACAGAACAAGGAAAACCTGTATTCTATTATTAATCTCACTCTATCATTTTGAAATTGGCTAGCCAACAGAAATAATATTCCCAGATACAAGGACTTGCTGACAATATAGGTCATAAGAAAGATCTTTTGAAGAAAGAAATTTATCATAAAGACATGAGCTCTTTCTTTCCCCTAAACAATATGAAATGTATTTTATTTTGATAGTTTTTCTTGTCTAACCTAGGTAATAAGTAAAACTAAAATTAATAAACCCAGACATGTAAAAGACAACATTCTTTCTCCAAATAGCTGAGCTCAACATTCAGTTTTAAATGAGAGTGTAGATAAATTATTCTGCTAAATGTGTTCACCTTCCCTTGCTTTGTGAACAGCTTTTTAGGTAAAGTTGGTGCAAGTACAATAAAATCCACTGCAAAGCGCTATGATGAAGAAAACAACATACGGTCCAAAGGAAAGATACAGAATAGACATTATGAATACATTAGTACTTAAAGTACTCATGCAAGTTATGTAGTGTAAGAAGACTAAAACAGAACAGTATGAGTAGCATTTGAAATCGGTTTAAAGGAAATATTGGATGGTATTTAATAGTTAACTATACTTTAAAACACATTATACTCTCAGCAGGGTTCACCCAGATTATGCAGTCTAACCTGCATGAGCTTTGACCAGGATAACAGAAGTGGAGAGTATGACGAGAAATCATACGCAGGGGTGAGAAGCAGTGCTAGGGATAACCTGTCCCCTCAGCACCACGTTCAGGAAATGGTTGCTGTCAGCCCTTCTGCCTGCCCTTCGAATGACAGCACACACCCAGTTTTGTATTCCTGCTTCACTTCTGTAAGTCTTTTCTGTCTCTTTCCATCTGATGCTGCCAGAGGCCCTCTGCAGACACCCTTCTCTATAGGTTTCTAAATTTTAGCTACAAGCATAATACTATTGGCCACATAGAAAACAATTCTTAATTTGCTTCTTTACCCTTTTCATTTATGCAAACTAATAATAATAATTAAAAATGGCAGTGAAAAAATAGATTAAGTCCTAGTAAAGAAAACTGAGCAGATAATACTTCAGATTTCCATTTCACTGGTTCCAATGGCAAGAAATGCAACAGCTTTTCACACTATTTCATCAGTGTCTCTTTACATCATTTTACTGCTGCCAGTGAAATGGAACTCTGCAACACTTATGGAGACATAGAGTAGCTATGCATGATATTGAGATTTAGAGCAGGCGAACCGCAAGGCATAACTGAGGGCTATGCTGTGGGACTTCTAATCATTTGCAGGATTTTAGTCCAGTGTTTGTATCTAAGCATGGCTGTAATAGTGGCAATAAAAGCCAACTGTATTATGAACAATGTTTTTCATTCTCTCTCTTCATGTCTATTTTTTTTCTCCTGTGCCTTTTGCCTTTATCTGTGTCTTCTTCTTCTGTTAGTATCTCAATGTTGCACAATACCATCAGGTCAAACATTGATGTGACAGACCTATGGGATACACTGCCATATTTTCTCATGTCTGCCAAGTATCTTTCATTCACAATCTTTCTCTTTGACACCAAAGCCAGAGCAAATCCTCTGGACATGTCCCACTCTGTGTTCAGTCTCACTTGTAGATAAAGGATTGAGAAACACCAAAGACAACCATCTAGCCCAGCCTTCTGCGATGTACACTAGAGCATTCCCCACAGAAATTTTTCTAAAATGTCCCCCAAAAACCTCTGATGATGGGAAGAAAACACTCTTCAGGTAACTGTCTCTGTTACTGAATTAGCTTTTCAGTTGAAGAGATTTTCCCTATATAAAAAAAACAGACATCAGTTTTGAATGCGCAGATGGAGAATAAAATCTTTAATGGACTTAGAACAAAAAAATCTATTTCAGTTACTCATTGCTTTCTTCAGGTCTAGTTTTCGCTATTCTAAGCCTTGTTCCTTCAATTTTTCCTCACAGCAGTGGTTTCTAATAGGCATCTCATCTTTGTTGTCCTCCTCTGGACTCTATTTATCCTCTACATGGGTAGCCGTATCTTGAAGTTTTAAGTGCCCCACAATGAACACAGTGCAGGAACCCCTTGACAGTTACACTCTTGTAATCTTTTTATAATTCTAAGAGTGCCACTGGCCTAATTTTGGGCACCACTATTTTCTAGTCTCAAACGAGATCTCACTTCACCTGGTCTAGCGGGAGCTGTCCCTGCCCACATCAGGGGGGTTGGAACTAGATGACCTTTCAGGTTCCTTCCAACCCAAGCCATTTGATGATTCTATGATTATAGACAGGGACTTGACTAGAGGCACCTGCTCGTTGTCTTAAAAATGACATGACAGAACTAAAGGATACTTTATTGGTCTGTCTTTCCAATAAGGGCCCTGCTCACATAACCGATGTAATCCATGTAAACCAAGTGAAATCCATCCATAAAGTACTCCAGGCACTCCTTACAACTTTTTGTTTCAAAGTACAGAGTGGTCAAAATAACCAAAACGACACTATAACAATCAATTTCTTACAGTATTTTGAGTGCTGGTAAATAGCGCTAAAAAAACAGAATCCAAGTAGATTTGGATGCATATTATTTGGGCCCATTTTCCTGAGCAGTCACAGAAGAAAGTTTTGGGTAATTTATGCAATCAAATGAAATGTATGCAATTACACATATACGTATACACACATTTATACTATATCTACCATAAAACCCTTCTTTTTCTTCCAAACAGTAGTGTTTATACGTAAAAATAACTACCAGGAGTCAATCCATCATGCAGAACATTCTGAAGAAGGCCATAACAGCAACTGTTTTGAACTGTTGTGGCCAATAAATACCAATAAATGTATTTCATCCCTCTGGAACCATTTCTACAAGCACTTATTGAGTGTGAGAGCCTGCTTTCCTGAGCACCTGCCTGCCTCTCACTGCTGACCACTCCCCAGAGGAGATTCCTCCAAGTTTGCAATTTCCGACATAGGGAAGAGCTTTCTTGAATCTTTCCTTTTAACTGGAGTATTCATAACAAAAGGCCTTTTACTGCTCATGATCAGGCTTTGGGGTTAGAAAAAACAAATGTCCACTAGAGTTTTGGAGAACCAGAAAAATACAAACAGAAGAAAAACAGCTGCCTATGAGAGACTAGCAACTGGGCTATATTGGGAAAGATAGAGCAAAGGAAATGAGTAGCCCTGGGAAGGAAAGAGACTAAAAGAACTTAAAAATAGAATATAGAATAGCCATTATTAAAATAGAATGAGCCTAAAGCAGAAGAAAATCAACCAACCTGGCAGCTAATTTTGTATCATTTTGAGCAAATGAACTGACATCCAACAAAATGCATAAAGCAAGCACTAAAAGCCCATTATTTTCCCCAGAGAAAAACATAACGTTCATGCTCAAAGCAATGCCAGAACCTATTCACAGCACTTGTGCATCAGATCCTTCTCCATATGGAGTTTACACATTACACCAGAAGAGATTTCAGAAAAGAATGGTGAGACCAGGCAGTCAAATATTTTCATAGGAAAACAAAAGTAACTGAAGTGACAAAAAGCAAAATATAAACCACTCAAGAAAAAAAATGCTAATGTTTCCCTTGGTGATCTGAACAGAAATACTTTTCTGAGGAGCAGCTATAAACAGAGTAATAAAATGGATGTGCTTTAGCACACTTCTGACACACATTTCAACTGCACAGTATTCAAGTGGAGAGTTGAAATAACCTGAATGAGTCCAAAAAAACCTGAGGTGTGCTTATAAAAAGCAAAGTACATGCTTTTCTTATTTTTCTAGTCATCTTCCAGTATTTGACATTCTACCGTTAAAGTGAGTCATCTTCCTCACAACTGAGGGAAGAAAACTCACCAACCCGCTAATCACATTGTTGTATCTTAATGAAAAGCGCCGAGTAGAGGAAGGCAAAAAACTGTGAGCATGCACCCATGAGAGTGCTGTGAAATACCAATCTGAAGACATTCTGTGCCACAGGCTAGCTCTAAAGCCCCTCTGGAACCAATGCAAGTCTCAGTGGAGTTCAGTGGACACACGATCAAACCTCAACAGCATACTAATGAAAAAAATTGCTAGGATATCTATCTCTATTCTTCCCTTTCTGTTTTTTCTTCCCCTCTTATTTTACTTTTCTCACTTTAAGAGATTTCACCAATAATCTGAGTCTCATAAGAATAAGTAAAAATGGTACAAATCCAGGCTGAGTGTGATACAACAGAGAACCAGACAGAGAGATGGCAAAAAATATAGGATGGGACAGCACAGTTATAGACTAGATCACGTACTCTGATATTCTGAAGGTTAAATTGATTTTTTTTGTCCCCTTTCTCATTCTTATCTCTCATACTGGAATCAGATTTCAAAAAGATTTGAAGGGAGTGGGGAGCTGACAAACAGATTTAAGGAGGTCATTTGAAATACCAAGGGTGTACAAAAAGTGGCAAAGAGCATGATGCAACCATTAGAAGGGGTAAAACTAAGCTTAATATGAAAAGAGATGAAGTCCAAGAGGTATTCATGTCTGGGTAAGAGGGAGTTTGCTGGCCAAGACTGCTGAATGATGTCCTTCATGTAATGTCAGTAACATACATTGACATAGAACAGTACAAGTTGGAAGAGATGTCTAGCCCTGAAGACAGAGCACTGCCAACTGCAAAGTGACATTAGGCTGCTCAGGGCTTTGTCCATTCCAGTTTTGAAAACCCACCAGGAGGGAGAACCAACAACATCTCTGGCCAGCTGTGTGGTATTTGCCCACCCTCTCCATGAAGAAGTTTTACCTCTTGTCTAATTGCAGTTTCCCTTGCTGCAACACCTGTCCATTCCCTCTCGTCTGTTCACTCTGCAGGTTGCCTGGCCCCATCTGCTCTGCAATGACCACTAAACAGCTGAGGACAGCAGTTACCTCTGCTCTCCTCTTAGCTTTCTCTCCTTCAGGCTGAACAAACCTGGGTTTGTTTCTCAGTGTCTCGTCGTGCACCATGTGCCCCAGTACCCCAGCCTTCCCGTGGCTGTACTCTGGGCACACTCTGATTTGTCTGTGCCTTATGGTGGGGCAGGGGTGCGGGAGGGGCTAGAATTGGGCACCACCCCAACTGCAGCATCCCAAGTGCTGAAAAAAAAGGGGAACAATCACCTCCTTTAACCTGCTAGCTGTACTAATGCAGTCCAGTATGCAGCCAGCCTTCATTGTTGTGAAGACACACTGCTGAAATCCTAATAAAAGAGCACTCAAACATGAAAGGACAGTGACAGACAACTAAAGCTTTGAACTGGTCCAGTCCTGAGTGTGCAGTGATCTCACATGTTAAGTGATTACTTGAGGAGGTTACAGCAATTAATTTGAATGTGCTGGGCAACGTCTCCCAAGAGGTATGGACCATAGCTCAAAGCCTGACCTGCCATATAAGCCACTTCTACTGTCCAGAGGAGGAATCCACTACGGATTTCTTCTTCAGTACAGGCTGGGAGGGAACAAAGCTTGTTTATATGAGCCCTGAGCTACCTTTTTGAGCTACCAGATTTCTGTCTTGACCAGTCTATAATGCCTTTTGGGACATTGCTAACTATATCTGCAGACCTCATGAGAAGGGCTACCATGCAACTTCTGCTCTCCACTGAAGATGCTGTCTTCTGGTGGGCGTGAGCAAATACACAAGAAATAGAAATTTACTACAAAATTTTTTTTTTTTTTTTTTTAGTATGTATAGTCTTTGCCACCATAAGAGTTAACTGACAAAAATATGCTTCCCCTTTATTCTTGGAACATTCTCAGAAGAAGTTTGCTCCATGGATGAGCCCAAACATTTCCATCTTACTGGATTTATAAACACAGCCATTGCTTTTAACCATTCCAAAGGCACAGAGGGTTCACTGTAGGACTCAGACTTGAACTCAAAATAACAACAGTGCTTAATTTTAGCTTTTACAAGGGAAAATAAATATTCATTTGGGGTAAACAAAGAAAAAAAAAAAGTTTGTCGCTTTCTGTAAAACAACTACTAACGTCATTTCCAAATTCATAACCTGTTCTGGGGCACAGAGGCTTCATACCTGTCCTGAGCCCCTAAGCTGGAAGAACTTGTGAAATTGGACACTCCTGGAATTTTTTTTTTTTCATGGTGAACATTCATAAGCAAGAACAATCCAACATTCTGGTTGTAAGTTTCTGAACATTAATAAGAAATGGAGATATATCCTCTGACAAAAAGATGTAAAACTGCAGAGTTGAGAGTCCAAAAATATTTAATGAAGCTAAAACTGAGACGCAGTAGAATTCAGCAACTAAAAAAGTGTGATCTTTTTTTTCAGAAACACTCATAAATTTAGCCTTTAGTGCCAAAGCAAAGTTGAAACAACAGATTTAAAGTTACTATTTCTCTTCAAGTAGGTGTGTAGTCTTTTTTTTCTTTAATCTATAAAGTACACTGCTACAGATACCTCTTTACAGCCAACCTCACCTTTTACATTCCTGCTGCAAGCCAGTGTTCCCTGCCACTGATCTGACCTTCACTTCCTTAACCCTTTTGTCATGGTCTGGTGATTTCTTTAACAGCCAGCTACAAGGAAGTTCGGATCTTCAGTATAAGGAGCCTATATACAGCGCACAGTCATCAACAGGAGCCCCAAGGTCTAGATAAAAATTGTGAGAATTGTTAACACGTGCTGAGCCACAGCTGTAACTGCTAAGCATCATGCATCCCTATGTGCTGCTTAGTACATTGGGGAACATGGTGTGCAAACACCCAACTCTCCTATGGGATGCTTCTGTTTGATTCTNCCTATGGGATGCTTCTGTTCGACTCTTAAACCTCATTGAAGTTAGAGCCTCAGCATAAAACTTCTAAGTATTTTAGACATTGTTATTAGCACACTTATAAAACTCTCAAGCTGAGATTAACATATAATATTCTCTACTAATTAAATAAAAATCATTGGCATTACAGAATTGGAACAAACTTTATTGACAAGCCCAGCCTAAGGGCAGGATATTGTTGCCAGCCCCATCTGAATGTTATTGCTTTTTGGAAATCAAATGCTTTGTTGTATCAAACACAAGATGAGGTTACATAATTACACATTACTTTTGAGACTATTAAAAGACACTAGCTCATACTAAGTGCCTGTAAATTCTCAGATTAGTCAACTGAGTTTGCAGCAAAATCAGTTTGTCTCTACCAGTTCTTTTTTTTTTTTTTAATAATTAAATAAAATTTCTATTGTAACTGAGAACATCTTTTTTCATCTTAGAGCAATCAATAAAACCTTTTCTCTACTTCCTAACAAGATAGCGGAAACAAATTTAAAGAGAAAAAAAAAAAAAGAAAGAAAAACCACAGGTTAACCAAGCAGTTTCTGATAATATATCATCCAGTGCTCAGAAACTATGCCGAGAACCTGCCACCCTCAGTTTACTTTCCTGATTATTTAAATGGGAGAAAATCTGCTTCAGTCAGGAAAAGTTCATTGTTACTGCAGCTGTTCTTTCAGCTAACCGCACTGTGCACTGCGTACTGCACTGACTCCTCAACAGCCTCTTAGTGAGGTTACCTGCAGGACTGGATGTGAATTTGGAGATGATAAACACGCAAGATTTTCACATTGTTAGTGGCCTCCATCAAATTGTATACAAGATGTACCTAAGAGGTAAATGACTGAAAATTTGAAACCAAGGGGATTCTTATCACCAAGGATATCATACTGAACTCCTTGCAAGAGACAATGAAAACATTCAGATCCAGCTTTTGACAGTAGAATGACAAATAATTATGCACAAGATTCTCATAAATAAGTGTCACAAACTACTAGTTTGTTATGCTAAGCTCTCTTAATCACAGAAACACTGCTGAATTACTAATCGACAGAAAACAGACACACACAGGTGTGAAATTAGCTGTCTGCCAGATTTAATACTTCATCCTTGAAAAAACAGGAACATGATTTACCATGGCTATTTTTCAGCACTGTTTACCTAAGTATTCTTATTTAAAGTACTTCAGTCACTGGGTGATGTAGTTGGATAAATACCACTTGACTGCAAGAAACAAATGAGCCTCAGATCTGGCTGAAAAACAGCAAAGCATAACAGTGGCTAAGATGGAGTCCAAATGTAAACAAATTTCCCAATATATACAAATCTTCATTAATATCTCAGGCCCCTTTAACAGCCACATAATCTTCATGATGTAATTGTATGATGTACTACTAACAACATGGATCTATCTGCTAGACTTAGAAATGCTTTGGCTCAAGTGAAGCATTATGGTATAAATAGTTAG
>VXAV01000161.1:180321-193596 GCA_013399715.1 Alectura lathami | reverse complement strand
TATATATATATATTTTTAATAACAACAAAATAATTTTCTGGATGTGCAACTACATGTTTTCACATAAACACAGGGGATGCCAAATCTGCAAGAAAAAGAAAAGAAGGAAAAAAAAAGCTAAATGTGTTAGATTTTAAACATGTCGTTTATTAACACTGATGTCATCAGAACTACTCTTTCATACATTTGCTTAAATGTGTCTACTTGGAAATTAACCCAGATTATGAGATGCTTAAACGTCCACACAGCAAAAATAAATTTGAAGGAAACTAAAAAATATCCATTCTCTTCTCCTTACCTTACTTTGTCAATTATGAGAGAACACAATCTAATTATGCAGATATAACAAGAAGTTGTGGCATAAATATATCAAGAATTGGACCAGAGAAATATCCATATGAAAAAGTTAAATTGCATTTGAAAGGGGAGAGGAAATAATCTCTCACATGAAGCTCCAGGTAAATTCCCACATTAGCATTGCCTCCTGTTTCAGACATTGAATATGATGCTTATAATTACCATTCAACTTGTATTTCTTTTTGTTAAATGGGAACATCAAGATCGGTGACATCTTGCTGTTGAAACAATAATTAGGAATACAAAAGAACTGGTACCTCTGAGGAAATCCAGGTGCTTTTTAGAGTTCTCTGGCTTGCTTCTAGCTAACTAGAAGCGCAGATTCTGCTTTTAAGGAGACATTTGAAAAGCATATTATCGCTGATTTACAAGATCAAATGCTGCAATAAATCTGCATTCGCTATGACTTCGTGTCCTTGTCACGACATTTTAGTCACACTGCTCAAACTAATGACTTGCAAGGGTTACACTTATGTGAAACACTTTTCCACAGTAGAAAGAAACTGTTCTAATAGCTTGCATAGGAGGTCTCCTTATTGTAATAACTAAATCCAGTTCCACTGATTTGGAAATAACAGTCTGTTGTGAAAGAAATAAATTCTCCCTTGTATAATCCAGCAAAAGATCAGCAAGTATACAGACAGGAACCGAGACCAAGAATGAGCTTTGTGACAAAAAACATGGTAACAAGAACCTAGGATGGAAGAGACCAACTTGCAAAATGAACACATCTGTTGTCAAGTAAGATAGGAAGTACCAAGAGGTAATAAGCACCACAGAACCAAAGTGAAGGCTTAAAATAATTATACCAAAACCACATACCCTGAGAGGCTGAAAAACGATCAACAGAAGCAGGAGAAAAGAGATCTATGAAAATTAAAAGGTGGTTTCTTTTTATTTTCAATGCTGTAAGCATTGGCATTGTAAAGCATCTGCAGAAGTTCACATATGCATACCACAAACAAATGCTCCACATTAAAGCGTGCATGCTTACTGACACAATGAGGCTCTTCGGAAGTGCTGCTAACTTCCTATGAATCCCCTGGGGAGAGTACACTCAGAGCATAGATAAATGAAATACTCATTCACAGTAGGAGCTTGGTCTAAGTGTGGGAAACATGGCACCGGTACCGCACATGAAGAGTGAGAGAAGCATGACTCAGAGGTTTATTTTTCTGAAAGATGAGGAACCTAAAATATACAACAGTAGGAAGTGAAAGATCAGGATCTCGGTATGTGTCACCATGGCTCAGCCAAAAATCCAAGGAATCTCACTGTTTTTGTATCGATTATGTGGCCCAAGATCTTCCAATCTGTGGGTAATAATGCAACTGGAGACAGAGACAGTAATTAGCAGAATGCAATTGGATTCAAAAGGTTTTCCATTTTTTTTTGTCACTGGATGAGCAGATGGCAAATGCAGCTTAACACAGAAAAAATGTGAGATAATTAGCAGGGAAACCAAACACCAAGTTAGAGAATACGTACTAAATGGAAATCTCATCTAGCAAGCTAATCAAGAGAGGAATTTGGGGGTTATTATGAAAAATAATTAAAACCATCAAATCATTTCACAGCTGCTGGGAAAAAGAAGGCAAAGATGATAGCAGGTTACATTAATAGATAGATACACCCCAAAGTAAAGTGATATTATTAGTGCTCATGTCACTTATTAGGATGCAGCTAGAATGCTCCACATGGCACAGCAGTGGGATGCAGGTGGAAAGCTGGTGTCCTCCCAGGGCTAGGGAGAGCCAGTCTCGCCCAGTCTCGCTCAGGACTTGCCAAATTCCACCTGAGACCCCACTGCTCCTAAAGTGTGGTTTCGGAGCCTCAGTTTTGGGCATTTAAACCTACGTTCATTCTCGGCCGGTTTATTCTGTAGCAGCAATATTGTTTAGACTGCATCGCTCTTCATTCTTCCTGCTGTTTACCTCCTTGATGTATCTATAGAGAGCAATCATATCCCTTTTGGCCTTCCTCTCGCTGTGCAAAACTTGTTAAGACTTTATATTTTTCTCTTGAAAGTAAGCTCCCCACTTTGGTGATCACCACAGTAGCCCTATACACTCAAGTGCACACTCCAGCGCAGATTTCTGCTCAGCAAATAGGTCTCACACTTCCAAGGACCCCTTACAACATTGATCTCTGGTAGCAAGCGTGAGCCACAGGAAGGGGACACACTCAGCTGTGATGGCAGCCAACAAGTCTATGGCGGTAGCTGTTGGGAATGCCTCCAGAATTAGCGGCAATGGGTTAGCTGAGACACGTCACTGTCAGCGCCAATACCTGGACCCAGCTGGGGTAAGAAGCAGGTTGGCACAGAGCTCTGTGCTTGGGAGCGTTCTGTGGGAGAAGTGGAGGTGGGAAGAGTGAGATAGGAGTGGGGGGCTCTGGGTTTAATAGGGAATCTGGGGCTCAGGCCAAGGCTGGGGCAGGGCTTTGGGGAAGGGTTACTGTGGGACATGAGATAGGTGGCTGCTGGTATGGGGAGTCATCTGCAGGATGAGAGGGGTGTGGGTAGCTCCAGGTGGGCTGGGAGGAAAGGAGCTGTATGGCAGCATGGCTGCTGTCAACCTGGAGTCCCTTTATGAACAGAGACACACACACAAAAACTACTCCCTTGCTCCCACTTCATTCCACTTCTAACTTTTCCTTAATAAGGAAATTAAACGTGACCCAACTGCCTCACCACTCAGCAGCTCTCTGGCTCACCCACACAGTGTTCCCCCCACCTTCGCCCACCATTCTGCATTTCTACAGGGAGCTTGATGCCTTGAAGATAAGTTGCTAAAAGACCGCAGAATACTGGCATCTGGGCAGAGGAAACAGAAACATAATTAAGACCCCCCATTGTAAAGGCAGCCGCACAGGCTCAGCAACTATCAGATCTGTTCGGTCTCCCAATCAGCACAAGTATTGTGTTGAAATCAGCTATTATACACGCTGCTTCTTCCCCAGCAGCTGGGATTTAGGGGACATGGGAGAGAGCCAAACATATTGTGAACAGGGAGGCTTAGCAGATGTTACAGAGGAAGTGAAGATATTGCTTGGGATGAGGGGAAAGTTATTTATAAGGAATGGGAGGAAAAAGGACTGGGGTACTATTACACAGGAACACAGGTTGGGAATCATAGATGCTTTCATTAGTCCCAGCACTAATCAACTTGCTTGCTTTCCAAATAAAATAACTTTATTCAACGTGGAGTTGGAGTGTTCAGCATAAACCTAATTCTGAACTAGTAAATTACTAGAAGTCAGGTCCAAAGTATTCAGTTAAAGAAATTTAATATAGTGACTGATGTATAGCAGGTATTAATTACAGTCTGATCGTAGAACAGAACACATTTATAAATGTTTCCCTTAATTGTGTCCCTTAAGCTTGCAGAGAGTTAGTGATTTTAAAGTACTTTTTAATCAATATTAAAAAAACACAGTAAGAACGATAAAATAAAATCAGAGAATCTCTGTTACTGTTCTTGCATTCCCGTAGAGTTTGGAGTGCCCACATTTACAGGAGAGAACAAGACCTTTGTGCACTTCTGTATGACAGCTATTTCTTTCTTGTCCTTTAACCTTCTTCCTCTCTTCTGCCTGGTAGGTGGGAAACATTCGGTCTTATCTTCATATTACAATGCAACCGTAAATTTACCTGTACTGAGCGAAGTGGTACTTTGCTTCTGCTGCTGACAGTCACCTGATTAGGACTTCACAGAGGCAATGGGAATGAAACTGCCTCTGAGGGACGTCATCTCCAGGATGCTCCCAGGCCATATACTTGCATAGAAACATGTTGTCATTTTTATTTGGGAACAGCATGTTTACTGTATAAATTAAGACTCGTTTTAAAGCGATACGCTAACTCACTAACACCTGATGTGCATGGCATCACTTACAAGGTAGGTTAGTTAACAGCTCAGAATTTCTACCTGATGGTAAAGTTCAACATTTTGGCAATTGCTTTTGTCCATAACTACAGTAAAACCAAAACATCAGCCCATCTTGTAGATTAATTTCTCCCAACTAAGCTGAAGTGTTCATCTTTGGCTTATCGAAGGCAAAGGAAACATTCTCAGTTACTGTTTGATTTAGTTTGGTCACAGTCTGCTGTGCTGCTCCCACTTCTCAGGCCTTGCACCACCCCAACCAGCAGCTTCCCAGCCACTGGGTAACTCCCGTGATGCCCTCTAGCTTCTGTGAAAACACATGACCGTGTATAACATGGCAGAAAGCCTAGTCCTGGCATGAAAATATCACACGTTCGTGTCGTTCACTACCTATCTCAGAGAAAGGCATTCCAACACAGCACAGTTCTGGAATGTGGCTGATCCACTTCGATGTGGACGTGACTCCTTTTCATTATGTAACATTCAATAGATTTAAAATTGAGCAATTTTTGATTTTGCAGGAAGTTCTTTCCTCGATCGTGGAATACGTGATAAACATCATGGCCCTTCTTAACAGAATCAGCTTTTAATAAAGGAGCCTGCCATAGGCATGGTGAAACCTGCAGTGTGTTGAATACTATTAAGGCAAAGTCATGTTTTTACAATCCAGCAAGAAGGTTTCTAAATACTATGGATAGTTTTATTACTATTTTGTTGCAACCCTGTTCTATCATTTTTGTATTTTTTTTTTCCCCAGGTAGAAAATGAGAAAAAGACTTATGCCATTTTTACAAAAAAATAAACTACAAAAGGCTACTGAAATCTGTCACGTCTCTCCCTTTGGCCCATAGTCTGCTTTTCTGCTGGTCATTCAAAGCTGCCATTCTGCCTGCCAACCTAGCAGCCAGCCAGAGCAGCCTAATACAAAGGTTCCCCAACACACAGCTGCATTTTCCTTTCTGGATGAAGTCTGAGAAAAAAACACTGTGTTTGAGAGAGTCAGGTAGGTTCTACGAAACTGGTGCATTTAAAATCTAATCATACAATAATGCTTTATGCTCACAGCTCCTTATAAGTGCTTCCATTGTTTTGTCCCCAGTGGGTACTATCAAGTCATTTTTTTTTTTTTTTTTTTTTTAATATTGGCAGTTTACTCTTCAACAAGTAGAGAAAGGACTGTAATTTTTCCGAATATGAACAAGTGGCCATTGGGGGATACAAATGTGATGATCATGTGGGTATGGGTCACAACATACTAACAGGTGCTCCTGCGGTCTGCTCTAGGTGTTCCTGCTTCGGCAGGGGGATTGGACTAGATGATCTTTCGAGGTCCCTTCCAATCTCTAACATTCTGTGATTCTGTGATATAATTTCATAGAGAACTAAAAAAAATCTGACCCTGTAGAGGAGGTAGGGCATGCCAATGTCTGAAGGGGGATATAAAATTCCTCCTTCAGCTTCCTGATCTCAGTGGTGTTCACTCATTTCTAATTTCAAAAGCACAGTCAAAGGTGTAAGAAATAAATGCTTCCTGCATTTATCTTTGCCATGGGAATGAAAATAGTAATGATTAATAATTATTTTAATGATAATTAATAAATCTGCACTAGAGCTTCTTGATCCTTGAGTGCAGATTTGGTCTTTTTCTTGCCGCCTTGCTTGTCCCTTTAGCGTCATTTTTCCTTTTCTGAAGGGGCACAAAGAAAACTGAGGTGGTGGCTAGCAGCATATGCTTTTTTAGAAAATTAGCTTCACAATCCTATTTGCTGGAAAATTGCACCAAAAGAGTAATCTTATTAAATTTATTTGTTTAATCTGTCATTATAAAGCTAAAACAATATTGTTACAAATCAACTGAGACCACATTAATATATTAGATTGCAGTAGCTGAGGAATAATGTAGGCGTTTATAAAACAGGAATCCTGATATGCAGGTTTTGTTAAAATGGCAGAGAGAAAGGTCATTAAATTATATCAGGCTTGTAAGAAAATGGATAGGCACTATTGTTTAAATTTAATAACACTTAACTGAGAAGAATCTGAACTAACAGAGCAATGTTGGACAAACAATTGCATCCAGTTAAAATATTCCAGCTGTCTGAAGTACAACACGTATGCACTGACCACTCCTTCCCTGCCCATGCTGTTCAGAGCAGGAAGGCACTGGCTGGTGCCCCTGTGGGTGACAGCATCCCCCAGGCAGGGTCACGCTGCCCAGTGCACGCAGCCCATACATGAGGGGTGGCAGAGGAGGCACAGAGCAGCACCACTGAGTCAGCAGGACACAGACAGAAGAGAGGAGAGGAGAACCTGCCTTCTTCGATGCCTGGCAGCATGCCACCCCATGCCAGACAAGTGCTTTTACCAGATGCAATCAGACATACAGCAGTGTCTCCAGAGAAACGTGTCCTCCCTCCTGCGAGTGCAGTTTTCCTGCCATTCTCTCACTTTCCTTCCTCCCCCATATGACACTATCCTAAGGTCCAAAACGTCTAAATGAACCAGTGACAGGCTTGACATTCAATATCTGGCAATTCCCACCGAGACAGCAAATGGCACTTCATGTTACTGGGAAGTGAACATTCCTCAGAAGATCCCAACATATGTCTCATAAACCAGCCTCAAAACTGAGACTTTTTTTTTGCTGCTGTGCAGAAAGCTAGCTTACATCATTTTATGTCAGATCTCAGCAATTTCAGTTACAAAAACAAAGGAATAGACATATTTTTTTACTCATATTTTAGTCATAGACATATTTTACTCATAGACATATTATTTACTCAATATATTACAGAGATTTTGAAGTTGTGTGTGGTTTTTCCTCTTTTTAATATAGTGTCCCCAGAGGGATGTAATACAATGCTGATGGTACAAGTGGTGTACATAAATACATATTAACCTTTCAACATAAAAGCTGACAAAAATATTTAGGTATTTTATTCACAATATGTCACTTATGTTTTTCCTATAGCCTTTACCATAGATGGTAAGAAATTAGCAGGCAAAAATGTGGTGATAATGTAGACACGAGAAACTGCATTTGTACAGATATCAAAGCCATTCGTGTTCGTTGAAAAATCAATCGTATATGGAGCCATTGTGCTCAACTGCAACACACTCTAAGAAAAAGTAAAAAATGCTTACTATATAACCTTACATATTAAAAAAGCAACATTGTTTAGGAAGAAACTACATGCCCTACCTATTATTTTTTCTATTTTAGTAATAAATTTCAGCAATTCTCATGTGTAACAGAGGAATTTGTTCTACCAGATTGCAAACAAGTCAAGGAGAATTACTTAAATACCTGCAGCTTCTCAGGGATTGAACCATTTTGGGTTTTGTTTGGAGACAAATAGGTAAAGTAGTCTTCAGCAGGTTAAGAAAGTAACTGTGGTGGTAGATGCGCAGAGATGCTGCATGTATTTTTTTTTTTATTCTAAGAGCTAAGAGGGAATGATTCGAAGTCAGACTGATGTCCCCTACTGTGTCAAGCTGCTTGGATGGCACACTTAGATTTGGTCTTCTTCAGTTTTCTAATTTGGTATTTCTGAACTGATGGACACACATGCTGAAAACACAGAGGCTTTGCAGGCCACAAGAGAGCAGACATGCAGATGGCAAGGCTACCAAAGCCACTGGGTAAGACGATAGGGACAAAGATACTATTCATAGCCATGGCAGTGTCAAAACCTGATGAATCGAAGCCACTGTCTCCCACCTTCTTATTTGTCTGTTTTAGATGGGTCACAAGTACTTTACCTTATGACAGCAAGTAACCATTAAAACTAAAACCAGGTTTTCTATGACTAGAAATGTCTGAATTTTGCCAAAACTATCTCCATCTATTGGATGAATTTTAAGTTAAATGTACTTAATTAAACAAGAAAAATTTATTTAGCTAATTGTTTTTATTTTTGTGAACACAGCACACTAGAGGACAGTAGAAAATTTCATTTGGGATCTGCACAACAGCAGCTCTGAAGCTGTGATATACACGTACTACATTCTTTACCCAAATGAATGACACAAAGATTGCTTGTCATAAGTGAAGTCAGTGAACATTATATGGAAAAGACATCAGAACAAAGGAGATAATTTGCAGATGATGTTAGTTCTGTGAGAATAAGAGTGATATTTTATCAGTGCCGAGTCAGAACAATAGAAATAATTTGCAGATAAAGTTTGAAAGAAAAGCAAGGAAAAAAAATGGTATTTTTATCACAGTTAAAGTCTAAAGTTTGTGATGATTGCTTTCCTGAAAGATTAGGATGATTCACTGTCGAAAAAGGAAATAAATAATTCCCCTTCACCTAAAAAGGTGTTGGAGGAAATCCAAGCAGATTTGAAACATATTGTTCCATAAGTAGGGGCTGAAAAACATTTTATTTTGGTTTTGTTTCGGACTATGCCCTGACTCCTTACCTACCCAATACTGTATTCTAGATTCTCTCTCTGCTTCCAAGTCCTCATGCAGTAATTGCAGCTCCTTTCCATTCACTTTTTTCCTTAAACCAGACCCAGGCTTCTCAACAACTGGTTCCAGCTGTGTGCCAGTGCTGTGCCTGCAGGCACAGACCCGTTGCTGTAGCAGCTCACTTCTGAGTTCAAACCAAATTCTTACTGGCAAGCTAATCAAATCGGTATCTCTCTCTCTCCCTGCCACTGCTGACTAGCTGTTGTCACAAAATGTGCAAAACCTTGACAACTTTGAGATGGATGAGCTGACTACCATTTTGTCAGTAAGCCCTGGATATCCTGCAGGGAGGTTCCTCACTGGCATTAAGGAGAGCATTCCTGCTCCCCCAGCCAAGTCAAAAGCCAGCAAGGCCACAGAAGCAACAGGTGGGCTGTCCTACCACAGGCTACCCTGATCAGGTACAGGCTGCTCTGTGGGTACCCCTAAATAGCCCCAAGCAGATTGCCTCATCTTCTGCTCCCTCTTTCCTCCCTCCCACGCTCTTCTGTTTCACTACCCTTGTCCATTCTCAAGTAAAGAGCCCAGCCTTTTCTCTTGGACTTCGGATTTGCTGACTTTATGTAATTACTTGATTATTATTATATGGTTGCTCTGGTACTTCCTGTCTTAGTCATCAATACTGTTTAACCACTGGTTACCTTAGTTATCTATAGTCTCCAGCTGTTCCTTGTGCGGCTATCTCTCACCATCAAACAACAGGCTGGGCCACCTACCAGTCCATTTCTGCCATTTTGCAAGTTGAATCTGAGCCAGCAGTGTGCCCTGCAGCCAAAAGGGGCAGCCGTGCCCTGGGGTGCATCAGGCCCAGCACTGCCAGCCGGGCGAGGGAAGGGATTGTCCCATTCTGCTCTGCACGGCCTCACCTCAAGCACTGGGTGCAGGTTTGGGTGCCGCAATGTAAGAAGTACGTAAAACTATGAGAGAGCATCCAAAGGAGGGCTATGAAGACCGGGAAGGGTCTGAAGGGCAAGACGTATGGAGGAGTGGCTGCAGTCCCTTGGTTCGTTCAGCCCAGAGCAGAGGAGGCTGAGGGGAGGCCTCATGGCGGCCTACAGCTTCCTCCCAGGGGAGCAGTGGGGCAGGCGCTGATCTCTGCTCTCTGGGGACAGCGACAGGACCCGAGAGAATGGCATGGAGCTGTGTCAGGGGAGGGTCAGGCTGGGGGTTAGGAGAAGTTTCTGCACCAGAGGGTGGTGGGCATGGAACAGGCTCCCCAGGGCAGTGGTCATGGCTCCAAGCTGCCAGAGTTCAAACATTCTCAGTAATATGGTGTGAATTTTGGGTAGTCCTGCATGGAGCCAGGAGCTGGACTCAATGATCTTTCTGGGTTCCTTCCAACTCAGGATATTCTATCTGTAGCATCCTGCAATTCCTCCTGTCATTATCTTCTCAGAAGTGCAACAACTCAGCCCTCTGCAAGCATGCCTTAGCATTCTGAGGGGAAGAAGTACAGGCAGACCAGGTGATTGTGTATTCTTTCTTAGCTGAAAACCTAAGAACAATGGCACATTCCCCTGCTAAAATCCAACAGCCAGGCAAAAATCATCTCAGTCCCATGGGAAATTGAATCTCAAGCCTATCCATACAGATCACAGGGATAACTGATAGAATCTGATGGGAAGCAGAAGAGTTTTTAGTCGGGATGCTGGGCAGTTGGGTGAGGTTGTGNAAAATACAATAGTTCCTCACTGGAAGCTGATAGGATTTGGTGTCTGAAATAGGACAGGAGTTTCAGTACCCCAAAAAAAAAAAAAAAAAAATCACAAATCTCGAAATTAAACAGTGCAATAAGGCTGTAATAGAAATAAGAGTGAGAATAATGGAATTATGGAATTTTACCTGAATATTCCCACAAATGCCAGATAGTAATGGTAAGGAAAACATAAAAGCATCTATAAACGCCATAGGTATCACAAGGCACAGAGAAATAAATTGATTTATTTAACCAGCATGAGCAAGGAGAGTTTGAATTGCACATCTAGAACACTTACTCTGAAATTCAGGAAGAACTAAAAACCTATTGAATATCTCCGAGTTGATCTAGTAAGAGTCACTGCCTAGGTTAGGCATTATTCAAAAAAAAAAAAAAAAAGAAAAAAAAAGACTCATAATTCATCAAGTATTTGATCCAAAAGTTCAGTTAAGTTGCAAGAGGTGGTAAAAGCTACTGGGGAGGAACTATTTTTGGCTTGGTTTTAACTAACAAGGGAATCAACTGACAATCCAGAGCTAAGATGGGCTCATCTTGAGATAATGAAGTTTAGTATACGAAAAGAAAGATTTGAAGTCCTTGTCTGAGTTAAAATAAATAAATAAATAAATGAAAAAAAAAACCAAAAAAAAAAAACAGCATGATCTCTCAAGAAGATAATTTAAAGGATAAATGAGTACATAAGAGCCACTACCTACTGAGTGAAACTATACTGAACACACAAAAGCAGACCCCTTTTGAAGTGTAGGAAGTAAAAATATGAAGAGGCTATTCTGACTATATTAGTAGTTTCTAATGACCTGAAAATACACACACACACACACAAAAAAAAAAAACATTACAGAAACTGAAACAAGCGCCCACGATTAATGATAAGCATTATCTGGAGTATTGTGTCCAGTTCTGGGCCCCTCAGTTCAAGAAGGACAGGGAACGGCTGGAGAGGGTCCAGCGCAGAGCCACCAGGATGATTAAGGGAGTGGAGCATCTCCCTTATGAGGAAAGGCTGAGGGAGCTGGGTCTCTTCAGCTTAGAGAAGAGGAGACTGAGGGGTGACCTAATTAACGTTTATAAATATGTAAAGAGTGGGTGTCAGGAGGATGGAGCCAGGCTCTTCACTGTGACATCCAGTGACAGGACAAGGGGCAATGGGTGCAAGCTGGAACATAGGAGGTTCCGCTTAAATATGCGGAGAAATTTCCTCACAGTGAGGGTGACAGAGCACTGGAACAGGCTGCCCAGAGAGGTGGTGGAGTCTCCTTCTCTGGAGACATTCAAAACCCGCCTGGATGCATTCCTGTGCGATCTGCTCTAGGTGTTCCTGCTTCGGCAGGGGGGTTGGACTAGATGATCTTTCGAGGTCCCTTCCAATCTCTAACATTCTGTGATTCTGTGATAATGGATAGCTCACCTGTTCCTTATGGGTAAAAATCAAAAGGCTAGGGTGCAAAATGTGTTTCAGTTAGCTAAAGACATAAAAGACAAAGAAGTCCATAAACACATTAAGCAGTAATGGGAAGACAAAAGAAAGAAAGAGACCATTATTTAATTGGAGAAAATATGGATGATACACAGAGAAGGCTAAAGTAGTCAACACTTTGCTCCAGTTTTCATACTTAGAAAAATTAATTACAATCAGCTATCAAATAGCAGATCAGTAAAACAAACAAACAATAAAAAAAAGTTGAAGAATATTGCAAAAAGGCAGACCTATCATGTTTCAAAGACTGAATTACAGTAGAGAACTTTTGTAACTAGCCAAAGCATTCTCTCAACAGAGACATCAGATTGAAGAATACATGGAGAAAATAGCACAAGAGCAAACAGAGTACCTGTCTCTATTGGGATAAAGAAACACTGAGGAAATTAGACACTTAAAAACCTAACTTTGAAAGTTAAATTATCGCAAAAAAAAAGACATCAAACAAACAAGTTTAAGAAGAACAGAAGACAATCTTTGAACATTCATTAAGAATTTGGCAAGCATAGTAAAGCCAATGCAATTGCCTGCTGATCAGCACACATGATACAATGATGGCTTTAATATGGTTGGTGATAGCTCTGCAAATATTTATAAAAGATCTTGGTAATTTTAATCTGAATATAATCATTACTACAGAGAAACATTACTGTAGGGAAAAACAAAACAAAGCATTCTTGCCATTATCAGTTGTTAGTCATCAAGCCTGGAGTCACCACACTTGGAAGACATCTTCAGTGCAGGCCCAAACCTGGGTCTGTAATATATTTTCAGCAATGATTTACACAACTGCAGGAGAAATGCATTCATACTACTCTAAGGATCAAAGACATTTTGCCAGACAAGATCAGAATCCAAAATGATCTTGACAAAGTGGAGACAGTTCAAAAATCAGAAGACAAAATTGAACAGAGGCAAAGTATTTATACTAGAAAGGGGCAGTCACACAAACTAACACATGAAGGGGAGTATCTGACTAGGTAAGAACTGGCTGACAGCAATCCAGGTGTTAACAGTGAACGCAAAGTCAACGGTCACACCAATGCCGCTGCACAAAAAGGATGTGCCTCTTTCTGGGTTGTTATTAGGTGATGCCTTAAGACGGGGCGCTGATCCTTTGGCTTCCCGAGCTAGTGAACCTCTCCAAAGGTTATTGTATCATAAAAAGGCAGCTCCTTTCAGGAAAGTTATAATCTAAAGCAAGTCCAAACTAAAACAACAAGACACATTTAAAGTGTTTTAACCAGGATGCAAGACTGAAGGAGCTGTCTTAGTACTAGTGCACTCACATTATACAACACGGTGTGTAATGCAAATCTCTTATGGGTAACTGTACCACAGCACACTCCATAAAAAAAAA
>VXAV01000161.1:118633-157030 GCA_013399715.1 Alectura lathami | reverse complement strand
AGAAAAACTCTTCAGATGGCATGTCCCTTCTAAGCCACTAACAAAATTTCGACTGAAATTATTTATCATCTAGGCTGGTTGATATATACCTTCCTTCACAAAGAAAAAAAAAAGTTAATGAAGAGCTAAGTTCCATTATTTTAGTTAGCTCTTCCATTGGAAATACTATGTCTATGTTTCAAATACCATCAGAATAAGTCTGTAGTTCTAAAGTCACGGATCAATGGAACGTGTAGCTAGTTCAGGTCTGTCTAGTTGTGGTTCCTATGCTACCCAATTACAATTTGTTTCTGCCCCCAACAATAACTGTACTGCAGATCAGAATTCCCATTGATTTAAATAGGAAGAAAGAAAAGATCTATACTTTACTGAAGTTCCAACTCTTACTGTTAATGATTTTGTTCTCTGTTTAGGACACAGACTGGTTATTTGTTGACTAAGGAAGTTCTGCAAGACAACAATATACACTTTCCAACAAAATATTGAGTAAGTTCAGAGTATCTAACCACACACCCACTACATAATCAATGGGTTATTTCTCAGTGTTTCACAGTGTGGGTTGATTTACAGCATGCTAAAGTCTTGCTTACTTTATTTGAGATTAAATTCACACATATTATGACAAATCCAGCTACCATTAGGAAACAAAACTTTTCTCCAATGTTTAAGAAATATGAATTCCAATCTCTCCAAAGAAGCACTTTCTTTTTCAGACTGTTCAGATTGCTTGGGAGGAGATCTTTAGCATAATATTCTATTTTATCTTCCAACAAAATATGTTTTGTTGACCTATTTCTTCCCTCCAAAATAAATATAAATGGAAAAGTAAAGCATCATTTCTAAGCTGTACACAGTATCTCTGCCATTTACTAGGTTTCACTCTGCCATATAACACTGTATTGGCAGCAAGCTGTCTTCACATAGATATAAAAAACTATCACTGTCTTTACTGTATCGTTAAGAGTCTTTTAACTTCTTATGTTGTATTTTCTTTTCCCTCTATTCTATTATTTAGTAGTATAATTCGTTATTCTTGTAACAGCCTTGATGATACACAATAAACAGCTAGCATATCTAGATTTACATCCAAACATTGCATGTCATTCAAAAACAATTATTTAAGTGCATAATCTGCTAATAAATGCAATTCAAGTATTAAAATGAAATTATGCCTAGGGCACAAAAATGAAGAATATAATGAACACAACCTTCCACTTGGGAAAAAAAAAAAAAAGTTTTTGTTTTTGTTTTTCAAGTTCTCCAAGCCTCCCAGACCTTATTTTTAAAGGTGTGATATTGACATGATCATGATGTTAACTTTCTCTAACATTCCTCCAGTGTTCTGATTATTACCACTGGAAATTTTCTTCTGAATGTTAGACTCCTGTCTTGCACTGTCTGAAATTTGCTGTTTTTTTTTCAATCTGAAATTTCACATTTGTACAGAAATACGTTACTGTCATTTACATATATGAGTATGTTTTGCCTACTAATTCTTTCCAATTAGCAAAGCATTTACTGAGCTTTTACAGTCAATAATCTGTGACGGCAGAATCAATTCCTGAAGGACTCAAAAGTTGAGACCACAGCCCACTCTTCAGAGAAGTCACGAGATATGGCAAAAAGGATAATCACCTTAGCACTTTTAATATATATTGAAAACAATTTTGTTGCAGCTGGCAAGGGAGTACTAAGGAAAGCTTAATTCCATTAGAGTCTGCCAATATGAATGTATAATAGGAATGTCTTGCATAACTAAGCTGGTAGAACTCTTTGAAGATAACGCTGCTGTGATAGATAAGAGAGTGATGTGGACAGTATGCATTTTTCAAGAAGCATTTGATAAGGCTACATGTCAAAGATAATTGGTTATCACAAGGAAACCTGACACAGAGTATAACAAATTTTAGAGAACTAGAAGGTGCATATTGTCCTAAATATACAAAAATATTCCTCTTAGCAACCATAAACTATAAGACAAACTTGAGATACAGGAACTTAAGACACCTAAGTGGCACAGACAACACTGGGTGCATGAGAAATACAAACACCTGGAAGCCAGTACAGTAACATCCTGCTGCACTGGAAGATACAGGTGCATACCTCCCAACATTTCAGTCATCAAGAAAGGCATCCTCATTCTGGATCGCTGATGTGAATAGGAATAAATCAATCTTCATAGAATCATAGAATGGGCTGGAAGGGACCTCAAAGGTCATCTAGTTCCAACCCCCCCTGCTGTGGACAAGGTTGCCAGCCACTAGAACAGGGTTGCCAGCCACCAATCTTCTCAATTTTATGCCAGTGCTTCTAAGAAAAATAATGTATATAGAGGTGTAACATGGAAGTTGGCCTCCAGTTTTCTGATTGCAGGGAAGAAGTCTACCGTGATTTTTATTTGCCGACACTGTTTCCACTCGCTCCCTTTTCAAAAAGCTGTGCTAAGATTAATTCAACCACCTAGCACTGGAATTTAACGGACTATAAAATAATCTCTATATAAAAGTACAGAAGTCTTCAAATGCTTTTGTATGAACTGGATAAAGCATTAGGAAAACATGCTAGGCAGACAATTCTGGTACTGCAGCATGAGAGATAGGTGGTTTCCGTGCTCTGTGAATGACCAGCTTCCCAGCTAGTCTATCTCCTTTGAAATCAAGCCCCAAACATCTCTGAAGGTCCACCTCTGGTCAGCTCATATTTTCATGTTCTAAGAATATATTCCTTTGAGATTTGTGAATCTATTGTTCTTCCAGAGCAAATATATGTCATCCTGCAGGGCCAGCTCAGGAAGCGTCATCAACACTTTGTAATTATTGCTTGAATTGTTACATCCCTGTTTAGGCATGATAACTAATAAAAGTGCTATTTATTCATAAACATTAGGAAACCTAAACATAGCTTTTGTGCTTTTGATGAATACTGAAAAGTTAATAGTTATTGTTCGCTTAAATTCATATAATGAGTTTTACATTTAACCTCTGCAACTGTTCCATAACGAGCTCTCAATAACAAGGCTCCACTGAATTACTGTCTAGAATACCCATGGACTGACTGAACCCATGATGCAGAAGCAACTGTTTTCCCAGTAGCATCTATGCTTATTTAGCATATGCAGTAATTCATCATTGGCTTGATTTTATTTTAAACCTCATACTGAATTCTTTTGCCTACTTTCCGTATGGCTATATTGTAAGAAATTTGGCAGCATTGAAAATAAGTGCTTCTAGGGCTCCTATTAAACAGCCCTCTACTACACCCTGGCAATCTTTCTTGCATACGCTTGTTTTACTTCTACCATAAACATATTTCTTTATTTTGAGTTGTTTTAAACAATATTTTATAGCATTGCTATTTTAAAGCTATACCCTGGTCATGACAATTGTTCCAGACAAACGCTGATAAGACTGAAAGGAAAGATGATGAATGTCAGGATTAAAAGCTGGAGTCTGGAGAAGAGAAGCTGGAGTCTGGAGAAGCTTCCAGTCTGGAGAAGAGAAGGCTCTGGGGAGACCTGATAGCGGCCTTTAAGTATCTTAAGGGGGGCTACAAGAAAGAAGGGGACAGACTACTCAGCAGAGTCTGTTGTGATAGGACTATTGGAAATGGTTTCAAATGGAGAGAGGGGAGATTTAGACTCAATAGAAGGAAAACGTTTTTCACGATAAGGGTGGTGAAGCACTGGCACAGGTTGCCCAGAGAGGTGGTGGATGCCCCATCCCTGGAGACCTCCAAGGTCAGGTCATTCAGGTCATTTCTGAGCAACCTGATCCAGCTGTAGGTGTCCCTGTTCACTGCAGGGGAGTTGGACTAGATGGCCTTTAAAGGCCACATTCGGATGATTCTATGATTCTATTCCATTCTATGTTTCTATGATTCTACTAACCATTATCTTCCAGCGGTCTTTTGCTGCCATTTTTGCACCAAGAGAGAACAAAAATTATAAAGGGTAGACCAGCAGGCACATGTCTGAACTGCTGTGAGAGCATGAAGGGAATGAACTCCTCATCTTACGTTTAAAAGTATACTTCAGCCACTTTTGCTGGTTTTGACAGCTTCTAACATTCTTTCAAGTTTCTGTCACATGACAGTGTTTTTGGGCACCCACATTTGAAGCATCTGCTTTTCAGCATATTTTGCTAAAGAAGCACTATATTAAAAACAAAAACAAAAACAAAACATGTGCAAGCTTCCCACTCTCACAGATAATTTATTTCTTTTACCGCTAGAATGAGCCCTCCTTTTGTTTCTACAGACACTTTTATCTAGCAAAGGTTCACTTACAAAGATGCCAGTGGAAACTATTCACCTGAGAGAAAATTAGCTTTGCAGTTTGAGAAAATAATTGGAAGATATTAATGTAAAAAATGCAAAATGTCGATTATTATTACAGTCTTAAGGTGTACTGTATGATAAATTAAAAAACCTGTCTCATGGTGACAAATATAATGAAAAAATCACATAAAGATACCCCTCACAAAATCAGGAAATGACTTTGTTCTCATTTTTTAGTTAATCTGTTTGATCCACCTAATTTAACCAAGGTTCAGAATTTCAGTTAGATGCAAGTTACACCAGAATTAATAAGATGAACTATACACTACAGAAACGAGCCTTGGTCTGATATGCCAGCCCATCACGCCCTTGGGCCTTCAGCCTAGAGTTTAGCATTTATTTTGACAAGAGAACATTTAACTCGCAGGTTTTTTGTATTTCTGTGCATTCGGAGTTGGAATCAGTGCTTCCACATGAGTATGCAATAGCTTATAGGATGTAGCCACCATAAACTTGTTGCTCAGTGATTCCATATGACAGACAGACCCACAAAAATATAACCCCATACAAAGATATGCAATTAGAATTTATATTTTTATATTCATGGAATTCATTTCTGATAATTTGATCTAATCAATCATTTTAGACATTTGTCTTTATAAAACAGATGTAAATACATTTTGCTGTCATTTTGCAGTATTGATACATATAACAATATAGATTTGAATCAGTAAGCAAAATTTTCAGAATGGATGTGAATGACTCACAATAAATCTGACATTAATACATGTACACCTGCACAGATAAGTATGCAAAAATATAAAAAATTTCCTTATGATCTCATTTACATGCTCCCACTAATTTATCAGTCAAATGAAGACATACATGAAAAGGACTTCTATTGTACTCACTGCAGTAGCACAGTGACAGAAAAATTGTTCTGGAACACAAGATGAACACAATTTGAAGCATAACTTGTTCAGTGCAGTGAAAGACATAAATTCAAGATCAAAATATACTAATTCCTGTCAAACAGGGCAGAAAACTATCTTCCCTTACACCTCACACATAAGGACGGGGGTAACATTCAGTGGACTTGTAAACATAGGAACAAATTTGTTGTTGTTAAAATTGCATAATGCAGCATCAACTTTGCATTCAGAAAGCTTCATCGAGTGCCATGAGTATTACTTCAGTGGCAGTTATCAAGAATATTGGTTTTTATACAATGTCAACTCTTCCTGCCCAGCCTCGAGCATTTCCGTAAGACAGAAGCTGGAGATATTCTGTGCCTCTACAACCAGGAATGAGAGACAGAGGTAAACATAAACAACCTGTTACCTCTGCCACGTTAAGTGAAGCATTAAAAGTTATCTGGTATAAATATTGACTATTCTCATTCTTCACCCCATTGTGTGATCATGGGGTAACCTAAATTCTTCAAATAGTAAGAAACTATTAATCTGTTACATTAAAGAGTTTCTTACAGGCAGCAATCAAACCATTGATATATGCACTTTCTTACTCACACACCATAAGACTATGATACAATGACTTCAAGCCATCCATGTATGCGAAGTATTATTCAGCTCTACTCCGATGAAAACACTGGCAGCTGCTAAAATGCTCACAGAAACCGTGCTGGATATTTATCCTTTGCACCTTATATAGCCCTGTAGAATGACATAAACTTGTAAATTATAGCATCAAAAACTGTTAGCTGTTTTTCTTAATACAAGGTGGAGAAAGAGGTTATTGTGGAGAAGAATAAATGTGATTCTAAATAATTTCCCTAGTAAAACATTTATGACGAGGCACCAGAGGATAGTCAAAAATCTTCACTAAAATATAGGCATTAATATTCTGTAAATAATGCATTGTGGTTGTATCCATGCTTTGCTCTACATATCAGCCTGGATCATGACGGGGACGACATCCTGGGTCATCCCCAGCTGAAGGCCTCTGCCCTAGATCTTCATCTCCCATGCTTACTTCCAAGAGAAAACCAGCACTTAACCCTCTTGCACCAAGACATATTACTGACCAAAGAACAGTGATACAGGCAATTGCTACTACTCTAACAAAGCTACTAGGACAATCCAGGGCCTAAATTATTCTGAAACAAGGGAAAAATACTGCAACAGTGTAAAATTACACAGTATCTGATTTTCAATCTTGTGAGTTAGTTGGTTTAGAACAGCACTGAATTCAATTGAGGGACTGGGACCCACTGAACTTATTCAGAGAGCATTTTGAAAGTGAAGGATTGATTTGACCTCTCTTTGCAAAGGCACCAAGAGGTATGTAAAGCATCAGGCATTCTCTTCACATCTACTCACTACCTACTCCAGTCTGTTTTTTTTTTTTTTTTAAGAGATTATTGTTCCAGATTTAAACTTAAGAATTGTCTGAAGACAATAATGATAATTGTATCATTTATATATTCCTTTGTGTCTGTACTGGGCAGATGTGGCAAGGTTTTGGTAGCAGGGAGGCTTGCAGGGTGACCTCTGTGAGCAGAGCTCAACGCTGCCCCTATGTCAGATCAGAGCCAGCTCCAGGTGCTCCAAAAGGGACCCACCACTGGACAGAGCTGAGCCATTAGTGACACTGGGTGTGCCTCTGGGAGAGCAAATTTAAGAGAGGGAAAAAATGCCGCACAACAGCATCTGGGAGAGAGGGGTGAGAAATGGGAGAGAAGCAGCCCTGCAGGCACCAAGGTCAGGGCAGAAGGAGGGCAGGAGGTGCTCCAGGCACACAGCAGAAGCTCCCTGCAGACCAGGAGGGGCCCACGGTGGAGCAGGTTGTGTCCCTGCAGCCCATGGAGGAGCCCACAGGGCAGCAGGGGGATGTGGCCTGAAGGAGGCCGCAGCCCATGAGAGCCCCCGCAGGAGCAGGCCCCAGGCTGGAGCTGCAGCCCGTGGGGAGCAGCCCGCGGTGGGGCAGAGGCCTGGGGGAGCTGCTGCCTGTGGGGCCCCGCGCTGGAGCAGCTCTTGCAGGGTGGGCCCTGTGGTACGGAGCTGTGTTGGAGCAGGGCTGGGAGAGCTGCAGCCTGTGGGAAGGCCATGCGGGGTTAGTTGGGGAAGGACGGCACCTGTGGGAGGGACCCTACATGGAGCAGGGGCAGAGAGTGGCCATGGAGTGGCAGAGATGAGGCGTTATGAACTGACCACAGCCCCCATTCCCTGTTCCTGTGCACTGCTCAAGGGAGGAGGTGGGAGAGAGTAGATGGGGCAAGGTGTTTTTAGTTTGCTTGTAGTTCTCACTGTTCTTGTCTGTAATCAACAGGCAATAAATTACATTAATCTCCCTTACATGAAGTCTGTAAAAAAAAAAAAAAATACTGCAAGGGTGGTCATTCACTGGCACAGGTTGCCCAGAGAGACTGTGAAGCCTCCGTCCTTGGAGATATCCAAAACCTGACTGAGATGGGCAGTGTCATGGCCAACTCAGTCAGGACCCTGCTTAAAGGAGAGTTTGAATGGACAGTCTCCAGGGATCCCTCCCAACCTCACAGATTTTTGTGATTCTATGAAATAATTCAACTATAACCACCTACTGAAAATGCACTACCAGCACAAAAGCCGAAATCAAGATTGTGTTCCCAGAAGAGAACTGAACAGCTATGAGCTGAAAGACACCTTTGACACTGAAGGTCAATACATCATTTCTTGCCTGATAATCTGAGGCTTTACCCTGTGCCAAAATTGTTGGCATTCTCGCATTTGCAGGGTAGCTTTGTGAGGCAAAGCTTGGCTTGAAACAAAACTTTGCCAGTCCAGGTAATTTCTTTAAATAAAGATGGTAATAATATAGTAAGCTTATATTTACTACCTATTTTCTTTTAAAGATAGTTCTTAACTGAAAAGTCCATCTACCTTATTTTCCTGACTAATCCTTTTCTTACTAAATGTCACACTGGAATGAGATAATTGGTCAGTGTTTGAAATAACCCAGTTTCGTACATATAATTTAGAGGTCACTGCATGGTCAGAAAGGTATTTCAGAACTGCTTTATTATTCCATTTGTGGAAGTATGAAATAATAGTGCACAAGCTGTTTTTTCATCAGAATATTTTTCTCCTGCTTCACTACACAGGCTATCTTTGCAGAAGCAGTCTGTTGTTTCCCAAGGTCTACCTGTAGGGAGTACAGTTAGCCATGCTGCAGGGGATGGAAACTATTCCAGAACTCAATTCTGTCCTTATCCTAGGGAACCAACACTGCTTCATTGCTTCAAAGCAAGAGCAGATTCCTTCTTCTATCTGTATCTGGGCACAGATGTCAAGAGAATCAACACACAGAATGTCTTTCAGATCCATCCCTTCCCTGCCTTTTGGTTCAATTTATAGCTCCAGTCAATCTTGTGCCCATGTGTAGCTCACAACAGCTCATGAGAGTACTGGGTGTGAGGAAAATTTGTCATTATTCATTTAATATTGATAGATAAATTCCAGTGTCTGAACCATAAAATAACAGTACATTTCCCCAAAATCTGAAAATCAGTGTAAATCTAAGCATTTAACCCCTTCCGCATAAATGAAAGCTATTAAAACACTTGTTACTTCAACTGTTGAGAAATTTTGCAAAGCTCATCTCAAATTTGCTGCAGAAGTTTCTTCCTTGATTGTAGCAACATTTATTATGTGAAAATAAAAGTTACCAGTAGCCTTCTAAGAGGTTGTAAACAATTTCGATTACTCCCTGCTTTCCCTTCTACTCTACTCTTAAACTCCTTCAAGAAAAAACTCCTATAGCCTGGATACAAAGCAGACCAATGTCCCCTCACCCAGCAGTGGAACATATGTGCCCTAGTGCTTCTGACAAAGGGAACCACGTGTGAGATTAGTACTGAACAAGGCCTGTGAATGGTCAAGGGCAAAAAAAAACTAGTGAAAACTGCACACTTTCAATGCGTATTGTTACACAGTAATATTTTTAAAAAATGTCTTCATAAATGAAATTGACCATATTAAAGGAACCTGTTTTTCTTTCTGTGTTCATAGCAATAAGAAGAGCAATGGGATGAAGTTCACACCAACAATTTTGTGGGCTTACAACAGCTGCTGGTGGTTGCAGAGCCATACTCACAGTGTCCTTGACCAGAAGCTGCTCCCAGGGAAAGGAGAAGGGCTGCCTCAGGAGACAGGCATTCCCCACTGGCATGTGCACTGCTAGCCAGTTGTGGGAAGGGATTGTCCCGCTCTGCTCTGTGCTGTGCAGCCTCACCTCGAGCACTGCGTAAAGGTTTGGGTGCCGCAACATAAGAAGGACATAAAACAATTAGAGAGCACCGAAAGGAGGGCTACAAAGATGTGGAAGGGTCTGGAGGGCAAGACGTATAAGGAGCAGCTGAGGTCCCTTGGTGTGTACAGGCCAGAGCAGAGGAGGCTGAGGGGAGGCCTCATGGCGGCCTACAGCTCCCTCACAGGGGAGCGGAGGGGCAGGCGCTGATCTCTGCGCTCTGGAGACAGTGACAGGACCCGAGGGAAAGTAGGGAGCTGTGTCAGGGGAGGGTCAGGAGGGTTGTTAGGAGAAGGTTCTGCACCAGGTAGTGGTGGGCATGGAACAGGCTCCCCAGGGCAGTGGTCATGGCCCTCAGCTGCCAGAGTTCAAGGAGTGTTCGGACACCACGTTCAGACACAGGGTTTGAATTTTAGGCGGTCCTGTGTGGAGCCAGGAGCTGGACACAATGATCCTTGTGGGTCCCTTTTGAACTCAGAATAGTCTGTCATTCTTTGGAAATGATTTTGGAGGATAGATTATCTTGATTTTTGGCTGGAGCACTTCAGAAGGAAGGAGGTGTACAGGTCTCTCGGGATGGGCGATATGTATCTGAGGGTCTTAAAGGAGTTGGCTGATGTGGTTGCCGAGCCGCTCTCCATCATATTTGAAAAGTTGTGGCTGTCAGGTGAAGTCCTCAGTGACTGGAAAAAGGGAACATCACTCCCATTTTTAAGAAAGGGAGAAAGGATGACCTGGGGAACTACAGGCCGGTGAGCCTCACGTCTGTGCCCGGGAAGATCATGGAGCGGATCCTCCTGGAGGAGATGCTAAGGCACATACGAGATGAGGAGGTGATCTGAGACAGCCAGCACAGCTTCACCAAGGGCAGGTCGTGCCTGACCAATCTGGTGGCCTTCTGTGATGGAGTGACGGTGGACCAAGTAAGGATGATGGATGTCATCCACCTGGACTTGTGCAAGGCCTTTGACATGGTCCTGCACCATATCCTTATCTCTAAACTGGAGAGATACGGATTTGATGGGTGGACTGTTCGTTAGATAAAGAACTGGCTGGATGGTTGTAGCCAAAGGATTATTGTCAATGGCTCTACGTCCAGGCGGAGGCCGGTCACGAGTGATGTTCCCCATGGGTCTGTCCTGGGACCAGTGCTCTTCAACATAGTATACTCAGTCCCACAGTCTAAGTCGTTGATAAAGATGGTTCTCTCAGTTGGTTTGCTGCACCAAGCTGAGTGGTGCAGGTTGATACAATAGAAGAAAGGGATGCCATCCAGAGGGACCTGGACAGGCTGGAGAAGTGGGCCCACAAGAACATGATGAGGTTCAACAAGGCCAAGTGCAACGTGTTGCACTTGGGTCGGGGCAATCCCAGGTATGTGTACAGACTGGGAGGAGAACTTGAGAGCAGCCCTGCGGAGAAGGACTTGGGCGTTGTGATTGACAAAAAGCTGGCCATGAGCCGGCAGTGCGCTCTTGCAGCCAGGAAGGCCAATGGCATCCTGGGCTGCATCAAAAGAGGAGTGACCAGCAGGGAGAAGAAAGTGATCTTCCCCCTCTACTTTGCCCTTGTAAGGTCTCATCTGTAGTACTGTGTCCAGGCCTGGGGCCTCCAGTACAGGAATCATAGAATTGTCCAAGCTGGAAGGGACCTTTAAAGGCCATCTAGTCCAACTCCCCTGCAGTGAACACGGACACCTACCGCTGGATCAGGTTGCTTAGAGCTCTGTCCAGCCTGACCTTGAAGGTCTCCAGGGACAGGGCATCCACCATCTCTCTGGGCAACTTGTTCCAGTGCTTCACTACACTTATGGTAAAAACTTTTTCCTTCTATTGAGTCTAAATCTCCCCTCTCTCAGTTTGAAACCATTTCCAATAGTCCTATCACAACAGACCCTGCTAAAGGGTCTGTCCCCTTCTTTCTTGTATCCTGCCTTAAGACACTGAAAGGCCACAAAGGCAAAGGAAGGATGTGGAGCTGTTGGAGCGGGTCCAGAGGAGGGCCACCAAAATGATCAGAGGGCTGGAGCACCTCTCCTATGAGGAAAGGTTGAGGGAGTTGGGACCGTTCAGCTTGGAAAAGAGAAGGCTCCGGGGAGACCTCATTGCGGCCTTCCAATACTTCAAAGGAGCTTACAGGCAGGAGGGGGACCGACTTTTTACACGGGTGGATAATGGTAGGACAAGGGGGAATGGATTTAAACTGAAAGAGGGGAGGTTTAGGTTGGACATCAGGAAGAAATTCTTCATTGAGAGGGTGGTGAGGCACTGGAACAGGCTGCCCAGAGAAGTTGTGGATGCCTGTCATGGTTTTTCCATAAGTATTCCATATCATGACACCATGTAATAAATTGACAGAGTAGGAAGGGCTGCCGAGGGAGGACTACAGCTTCCAAAATGCTCCTGCCCCTTTGACTTGGTTTCCAGGAGGAAGACACAAGGACTACAACTCCCAAGATGCTCCTGTCCTCCCCACATGATTTCCTGGAGGGAGCCAACAAGGCAACTCAGTTTCCAGGGCGCTTCCCATTTTGCCTCTGATCACTATTGTGGACTGCATGGTCAGGAGACTCTCCCTTTTACTTATACATATATTTTCAATTTTTGTCAGATTTATTGCTCTGAATTCCTTTCATATTGTATTATCTCACATTCCTTCATCATTTTAAGTAAAATGATATCTCAGTCTTATCTCTTAAATGATATCTTATCTCAGTCCCGCACCTCCTCCTTTCTCACTCCTCTACCTGACCTCTGTGAGAGGAGATGTGGGGGAGGGGGCTGAGCACTGCTGTGGGAGAATCTTTAAGCCACGACAATGCCCCATCCTTGGAGGCGTTCAAGGTCAGGCTGGATGGGTTCCTGGGCAGTCTGAGCTAGTGGTTGGCAGCCCTGCCCTCAGCAGGGGGGTTGGAACTAGATGATCTTTGAGGCCCCTTCCAACCCAAGCCATTCTATGATTCTATGAAGGTGCTTTTTTGCTTTCTCCAGTCTACTCAGCATTCTACCTCTCTATCTTGGATAAAGTGTTATCTGCTATGACTTCTAAATGGCATGGGGATGGATACAAATATTGGAGCCAGCCTGCCAGTCTGGATCATTTTCTAACAGAAAAGTTTTGCCCTCAGACCTTTTCTCTACCGCTACACACATTTATCTAAACTAGTGATCATGGAGGAATATGGATTTTGTAGAAACAGAGAAAATGGCGTCTAGGGATGCTTAACGCAAGGGACAGGTCACACACAGCAAGAGGGAGAAGGTGATCTGTTGGCACAATCTGGAAGAGAGGAAAGGGACAGAATTTGGCAAAGTGAGACACTGTGCAGTAAGAAAGCCTCTAGTATTTGCAATTACCAGCAGAACTATTGGCAACTCACATCAAAGAGTCCTTAAATTACTATCTACATTTCATTTCCATTCAGTCTGATCCAGCTGCAGCTGGGTGAACACTGCAGTGAACGAAAGGCTGAAATATTACTAAAATGTGCCCCATGTTAAGTCAGAGAGATACGACCTGCCTAAAGAGGGCAGTCAGAAGATAGAGCAAGGCTTATAAGGACAACTGCGAGAAGAAAGAAAGCATTTGTTGTTACTCCAGTGTGCTAGATTTGCTCTGCACATTTGGATATACTCTCAAATAAGCTGCGTAAGAGGCAGCTTTTCTTCCTGAAGTGCTGCCATGCCCAGCTCTATTAATGCTAGCCTGGTTTTCTTCACAGCACTCTCTCTACCTCTTACATTCATTGTGAAGTGAAGCTGATGTAGCACAACTGGTAAATGATATATTAATACCAACACCTTGACGTGTATGGGCTGCTGTTAGACTCCAACGAAAGGGTTCATTTTTATTTATGGAGTTTTTAACAACCTGGGCTGTGCCTCTTTGAGACTATCTTTCTGCTACTTCTATTCTGTTGTATTAGCAATGAGCAAAGGTATCTGACTTTACAAAGAATATCAAAACATGGAATTTTCTGCACAGCACCTCTTTTAAATATTTCTGCTTTCTTCTGGTCCTTTACTAAACTGTATTAACCTAAAAGGGAGGCTTTAGTCTTCAGAACTTCCACAGAAGGGAGAATAGATGCCAGGTACTGGGAAGAATATTATGATTCATTTTTTGGTCTGATAGTTAAATGTAATGATGGAGTGATAAAATTGTCATATTAATTATTTAAGACTCTTTGTAAAATACAGGATACAGTTTCTAAATGTCAGAGGAAAATACTCTCCATTAATCTATCCAGAACAAAATAAAGACCACCAGAGCCACCAGTTGTCTAGCCTGGCCTTATGCCTGACTTCTCTACCTTGCCCCCTACTTCTGTTGAGTAACCTCAAGGCTGAATACTGCAGAGCTGCCTAAAGATGTCACATTCCCATTAACCTTCATAGGACTTGGATGTTCACAGCCTCTGGGATGCCGGAGGACATTCTAACACCAGAGTTACGTCACATGACTCACGTCATGGCAGCCTGCCACACTTGCGGGTCTGCAGCTGCCTCTTCTGCCTGCCTGCCTGCCTCCCTGCCCACTCCTCATAGTTCATGTTGCTCATCTGTTGACATCTTCTAGCTCTCCTCAATCCTACAGTCACATCTGCTCAGCAGCTGTGATAACCCCCCTCCCAGGCTTCCGTTTCTCAACTTCTTAACATCTAGATTCATGCACAGTTCAGAGCAGCTCTAAAAGCAGCGTTGAGCTCTGTTCTCCAGAAGGCAGGACAAGTCCTGATCCTACTGAATCGTGTAGGAGTTTCTGGTTTAATTCACTGGCTTTAGTGTCAGTTAGAGCAGAATTAGGCAATTTGATACTAAATTCTCAGGATGTGCCTGAATAAAAATAGTACAAATACTGTGGAATTCAAGCTCTTCATCCATAATATATTCATCTTGAAGTGCACAGCTGCCAGGCATATATTTATGTAACTGCTATCTGTAGAAATATTTAAGCATGCATTTCAACTCTGAAAAAAATATTTAGAAAAGTTAAGAAAGTCTAAATGGTGACAGAAGGGAAGAGGAGATAGCCATTAGATATATGTGTCTTCACAAGGCAGTAAGCCTCTAACATTTTCATCTAAATCACTGAAGAAATATAGCAGAGCAAGAAAATGTACAGAGAAGGACAAGGATAATCAGACATATGGAAAGGGGGGGGTTGGAAATATAGGCAAACTGCAGCTTTTCAGCCTATAATTAGATAGCTTAACATGGCAATGATAAGCATCTCTGTTAGAAATATATTCACTTTTCACATTAAATATACTTGAAGCAATCAACAAAACTCTCAAACAGCAAGCTTAAAACAAAGACAATATGATTAATTTATAGAATCCATTTCCAGAACATGTTTCTGAGACCAATAAAGTAAACAAGTTGAAAAACAAAATTGGGTAAATTCATGAACACCTGAGACACCAGAAGCTTTGAAACACGGTCTGACCTCTAGCCCTAGAGGATCATACCGCAGAAGCTGTATGAGGCCCAGAGAGGAAGGCAGCAGTACCCCATACTCTCTGTACCCCTGTGTTCTCCTTCACCAGCAGCTGCTGAGATCTTGAGCCTCTCCCATCGCAGCTGATATCACACACATGCTCTACCCTGTTCCCAATCTCCAAAGATAAAAATAACACACATAACCTGGTCTATATGTATGCAGTAAGTACCGAAGGCTGTGGGAACATCTCTGCCTCCCCACTCCACCCAGCTATTTGACACAGCCGTGAGGAACCTCACTACACCTGCATTCACTTTTTTCCAGATTTTTGTTCCCTTCCTGTCTGAACTCCTCTGCGACAAAGTCTTTAGTATCACATGGTGCTACAACACAAGCACAGCCGTATTAATCAGCAATATTTTTATTCCGTTGCTTCTCTGGCAGGCTCCTGGCAGTATAGCAACAAACATTCCAGTAATAAATGAGCTTTTAAGTGCACCAGACTTTACTATTCAGCTGCTGGCATGCGGTCTCTGATCAAAACTTAACTTACACAAACCCTGTACAGGCAGCACACCAAGTAGCAGTAACAGCAACAGCACTAACAGACAACAACGTAAGGCACTGATCCGACCTCAGTTTAAGAACACAGGTCAACTCTCTCCCTAACTATACCAAAATCTATTGCTTTGGAGCCTTTTTTCCTGAGCTACAGCAATACACTGCTGAATTACAGTGATGTAGGTAAGTAGGAGCATGATGCCCATTAAATCTCCATAAACAATTAACTTTCGCAGCTGAGCTCTACAACAAAACACCCTGCCTGCTGCCATGGGATGTTGCTTCACTTCATGTAGGTCATTGGTGAGGTACTAGACAGTTCTAACCAGCAACAGCAAAAACGTACCAAAATCCCAACACACCACATTCTTGATAGGTTTTAATAAAAATATAGATCAAGTTTACAGCACACAAAATGAAAAAAAAGCAATTACCTCACTTTAGTGTATTTAAAATGTTTTTAAAGTACACAGAATTTTACTGCTAAAAATACCCCAACAAAACATATATTCAATGTAAAAAAATGCCTTAAACTTACCTCTTAGTTTACACTGATTTAATATATTTTTTCTTCTACTTTTCAACTTTCCTTGCATCTTGGGAATATAGTGGTTTTCTCCACCCGCTTCCTTCCTCTCACCTCCTCCCCCTCCAATCTGGCCTCCTTTCCTTCCTTGGAGGTTTTTAAGCTTTAATTTGAGAGTGTAAAGCTGAAAAATATTTGATACAATTTTTTTTTTAAATTAGAGAATTGAGCTCTTCACCATGGTTGAAGCATTTCTGGGAACAGCACCAAAAAGCTTGCAGCTACTGCACTGAGTAGCCACAGCATCTCCCTTAAAATCATCACTCATTTATTCTTCCCAGACAAGTAGTGTTTCAGCATTTTACTTACAGACATGACTGCAGTTGAGGAGACTGAGGCTAGAAATGGGTCTCTCTGTTCAGTTTTGGAACATGGAAACCAGATTCCCAAATTCCAGCGTGGGCCCATCTCCAGCTGGAACAGGAGCAAGACTCACCAAGTGGGATTTGACAATGTATGAGCTGAGACTAGCTGATCTAGTTGAGATGAGCTGATCTAGTCACATTTTCAATGAGCTCAGAAGGGTATTGATGATTACATGTTCTAACTAGAGGAGGTGGTTGTCAGTCTGCCTGCAGCGTGCATGTCACCGCAACAGGGAAGTATTTTAGGGCTTGTGTGGGATTGGGCTTGCTGAATGGAGCACTTGGGAAGTCTCCTCTCCTATAAATTGGGTATTGTTGAGGAAGGAAAAAAAAAAGAACAGGTTAGATGTAACTATCTAGGGCCTCCGCAACCCACATTCTCACTGAGGGGTGCTGAAGAGACTCGCATTTCCAGGTGCCAGTGAGCAGCAGCGTACAGCCTATTTTAGGTTTCCATTTACTGACATTAGGTTGTGCTTTACAGCCCCAATTTATTTATTTATTTTTTAATTCTTGATGTAATGTGGCAAGAGGTTGCTTTTGCCGAATAAAGAACCTTTTCCTGAAATGAGCTCAAATTCTTGGCAATCCTAAATAAACCACATTTTGCCTAAATGTTTACAGATATTTCAGGGCTGCAGACTATTTCAGTCTTCCTCTCTGTTCCTCGCTTACTCAAAGTCATGACATTTCAGTCTTTCCTCTTAAATCAGTCTCCTTAACTACCGATTTTATTTGCTGTTCCTTGAACAACAGCAAATTGCTCCTGTTGGTCTAAAATTCAGCAATTACTTGTCTGCTCTTTGACACTATCTACACATTCTTCCAAAGACAGTATTGCCCTTTTAGGTATTACATTGATCCCAGACTGGTCCTTTCTCAACCAGAAAAAAAAAATGTTTTAGCCCAGTTTAGCATGTATATTTCTGTATACTTAATACGCGCTAGCCATGTAAAATCAGTTCTGAACTAATTTATCCCAGATGCATTAGCTTCTCTTCCTTCTCAATCTGAATATGATCCATTGATAACCCATCTTGCTCATGTTTCTAATCTCTAAGTATCTTCTAATTTCTGTTTCCCGCTGTTTACATCATCTGCTTACTTCATTAACATGCTGTTCACTTGCTTTCTTTAATACTATTAATGAATTTGTTAAATAATGTTGAAACAGAGACCAATTGTTATGGTACTGCAGCGGACAATTGGGATGCGTCATCAGCCAGGTTTTCTGCAGCAAGACCTACAAGGCTGTTTCTCAAAATCATTCCTTTTAATTGCTTTCAGTAAGGTGTTATTTGTAGAACTGACTGTTGTTTAATTGTGGCATTACCAAAAAGCTGTTTGGGAAACCTTGGCATGCGAAAGCTGACTGTTTATGTAAGTGCTCTTGTTTAAGCGAAACCTACGGGAAAGTTTGGACTGGGTTCAGAATGGGATTTAAGATGCTGTTTACTTCAGTTCTCCTTTCTATTTAATCTCTTCACGCCCACTGCTTCATGCCATCGTCTACCCTTACAGATTTGAAATATTTCAATTATCTCCATGCAATTGATTAAACAATTTAACCTGCTCAAACACTGTGCAGAAGGATACATGCTAACAAACAAATAATATTAAATAGAAGATAATATAATTTTTTCAATAGACACAGGTAGTGTGAATATATATGAATGTACAACAGACACAAACATTTCTAAGTACATTTCCAGGATAACTAAGGGAAGCATGAGAGGTGCCTTTCTGTTAAACATTAAAAACAGATAAACACAGAGGAGAAGAAGACTGATTTTACCTAACACTGGTGGCCTGCAAACAGACTAACTGAGAATAAATTAAGCTAGAAATGAGAAGGTATATAACAACCATCAGGAACATGAGGCTCCAGATAAGTCTTCCAGTACATGTAGCCAAGGCAACGAAACTAACGTCTTTAATACAAAGCTGGATTGGTTCAGGGAAGGAATTGTCGAGTGGCTGCTTGAAAAGGCAGCGTACCCAGCCCTGATCTCACACATGCCTGTCTCTGTCTTCCTGTCAGCTCCACGAGCAACAGCAGTAAATAACAGCAAATCTTAAACCCAAACTTTGTCTTTGAAATTGCTGATTATTCTCAAGCACCTTTTCTTTATACTAGAAGTCTGAAATTAATACTGCATGTCTCTGATGCAGCAAAATTGCCTGAAATCTAAAATCGGAAAATAAAATTGTTACTCTTCATTACTAGAGAGAAGCCAGCAGCTAAAATTTTAAGTGCCAGAGTGCACCTCAGACACTAAGTATCAGTAAATACACAAAGGGAAAATCTTCACAAGCAAGGGCACTCCGAGCACAATGGACCTTCACACTGATCTGCTGCCCCCCCAGTCCCATCAGCACAGACCTGGGGAAACACGAAATAATCTAGACCACAGGAACACACCCTTGCTATTTGTTCTCCATGCAGCCCAGAAAGCATGTGTAAGTCTCTCATGGGTTAGAAAAGATGGAAAGTACTGGAATCCAGGTCCCTGGATCTATTTTGGATGTGTCGGGGTGTCAGAGCTGATAGCAAAGGACAACTGGGCATTTTTATTCTCATAACATTTTGGGTATATAGGTCATTCAGAGGTTTTCATTTCAAAAACCACGTCCAGACATGCAAAAAAATCAGCAGATCCCTTTTTGTACCTTGAATGCTGGTCTCAATTAAAGAGCATATCAAAAGATTTGCTCATGGATATGTATGAGATTTTATGGAACTAAGTGTTCTTGGTCCTGCTGGAGCATTCTCCTCTCAGTTGTTAACTCTTATCAGTGGGAGAGGGACCATCAGTGAAAGGACCTATTTAACCTCTGTAGCATATTATTTACACAGACTACTCAAAGAAAACTAACAGGGCTGTTTCTCTAGGTATGATCTCTTTATATGGTTGAATAGTTCTTAGCCTCTTGAAAGCACACGATTCATTGTTTTCGATCACCCTATGATCATAATGATACAAAGAAAAATCACAGTAATTACAGAGCAGTCTTCATAAGAGCTATATTTAATAAGCTATGTTCATCTCTGTTCCAGCTCCACTAGCTTCTGTCAAAAGCAAGGATATATTTAACTGTTATGTGCTAGCCTGCATAGCTACAATAATTATTCCTGAGAAAGCAGTAATGCTCTTTGGTCCATTTAGAGGTTAAACCTTGCTCTCTGTGTATGTTAACAAAAATACTGCATAGTTAAAATAAATCGAGAATGCAATAAATACTCACAGAGTTCAAGCAAAGCATTCTTTCTGAAATCTCATATAAAAAAAAGGTTTGATTTTTTTTTTTTTCTTTTCAGTTTGGCAACAAAAAGGGTAACAAAAGGCAAGCATTTCCATGTATGTATGTACGTGCCTGCGGGTGTATGTGTGTATAAACACACATATGAACATATTGGCTAGAAACGCCAGCCTGCAGAGTACCGTCAAAACTCTGCTTTGTATTGGATTACTGATTGCTGCAGCATTTAAGAACTACAATTCAACATCAGTAATCCATAAGAAGCTGAAAAAAATGGAAGATAAATATATATTCTTTGAATAGAGGAGACAATCGAAGTACAAGACAGCAGGAGAAGAGAGACAGCTGTGCAGCACAAACAACTGAGAAAAAAGTTTCTCAGCATACATCTGAGCACACAAATACATAGCTGAGCATTAGACATTATCTGTTGCTATCATCAGGTGCTTTGCATAAACATATATCAGTTAAGAGGCCTCTGCAAATGCTATTCTGAATTGTTCCTGGAAATTTATTTCAATATAATAACAACCAATAACAAAAAGCTCATGGTAATAGCAAAGCCTGGTTCAGTTTTACCAGTGGAATTTAACTGGGGGAAACAAAATTCCCCTCTTCTTGCATTGCATTAAGAAGAGGCTTATTGGTAACTTCATAGGGCTTGCTAACCGTAGCATGCATCTTCCAGTCTGGCACCATTTCAGTCTCACCAATAAGAAACAAGGTAATTGACTTTTTTCCTTTTTCTTATGTTCCTTGCAAACACTTTGTGTTCTGCCACACACATGTTTACCGGCCTCTGTTCTGAGGAGTGCTATGTGTATGTCAGGGAGGAAGAATATAGACCTGGGAATTAAATCTAAAAAACCATCATGCAATAATTCTCCATTTGAGGTGGGAGGGATATGGGGAAAATTTCACATAAAAGTTACAAGAGTTCAATGGAGCTAAACAACAACCTGCATCATATTAAGGGAATAAAAGTCAAAGATCCGAGCAATCTGCTTTAAGGTCATGCCAGAACCCCACACTTCCTGTTCTTAAAAAGCACGGAATATCACAACCTCCTCCCATCTAGTCTGCTGCACACAAGATATTCATCTTCCCACCCTGCTATCCAATACAGCTCAGAGTTACAGTCTTATCAGCCCCCAGACAAAATGCGCTGTTCTGTAAAGTAAAACTTTGAAAGCACACGTTGCTCTTACAGGTAGGCTCACAGTCACCCACAGGCTTCACACGTATCTCTGCATGTATATGTGAGTGCATGAGACAAGAGCACTGAACCTATTGATTAATTTCTAATTAAAAGCGAAGAAAGTGAAGCGTTGGGAAAATTCTGAAGCAACCTTGTATTGTGATATGCAGAAGAATGCGGGCTGCAGTTCATTGGTGTCTCCATAGAAACAAGACATATTGGAGGGTGTAAGACACTGTCAGAGGACTAAAAAAATTCAGCTTCAGCAGAAAACAGAAAAGCACCTAAGGGATTTTTTTTTTTTTTTAAGCAGGAAAACAAAATTAATTATTCATTTCCTGTATATGAAGCATCTGGTTTTTTTCGATGAGTTACTTAATATACATCAGGATAAACTTATGGACTGGCTAATCCTATGATTTTCTAATCCATAAAATCTGTAGCAAATGCATGGTTACACTTGTAAGTATAAAGACAAAAAGGAGCATAAGTAGGCTCTCGGTGAGTAGAAAGCTGTATTCAACGTGCTGTTAATTCTTGGTGCCGTTTTTATACTTGCCTCAGACACGCTGCCCCTGCGTTCCCCTGAACGCTGGCCCATCCGCAGGGCCCTGCCATGGCCTTGCAGAAGGTGTCCCCAGGATGATGAAAGGCAGTGGGGAGACATTGCTTCAGGAAGACACTATGCTCCAAACCTGCTCAGCATTCCTCGTACTTCCAGGCTCTCGGCGTGCGGTTGCAGTGACTATTTTTGAGATGCTGAACCTCCACACAGAGCGGGTTAAAAAAGGCTCATCTCCTTATGCCAGACCTGAAGCTATGTTTTCTTTTCATATGTGACCAAGAGACCTGAGCCAGCTGGTAGCTCCACAAGCTGGGTTCTCTTCCCTGACTTTCATCCCAGAGCTGGCTGCAGCAGCCTCTAGGACAGTCTGCCAGCTGAACCAGCCCTCACCGCCCTTGGCCTGCTCTCCTGAAGAGATTTCTTACCCATGGAGCAACCCAGTGCTGGAGATAAGTACCTCCACTTCTACTGAAACAGAAGTGCCAGAGAAACCAGCTAGCAGTTACCCGTGAAGTGGTTCCTGCTATTTGTGCTGTGTAACCCAACTTGGGATGACAACAGCCATTAACTTTTGACTGGAGGTCACTGCGGGTTTAGGATCCTCGCTGCGGGCTGCATTACGAGAGGGCATGTCAGATGCAAAAGAGGAAAGGTCCATCTGAACAACCAGGCCTGTCCTCATGGTATTGCATGCCACCATGCCACAGGGACATCCAGCGTTCCCAGGACAACTTGCTGCTTCAGGGCAGCTTAGTCACAAAGATGAGGATTAAGGAGATGGATGAATAGTATGAGACTTCCCCTCTGCAAACAAGAATTAAGGGTTCTAAAAAGATGTATCAGCCAGTGGAAAGGAAAGATAATGTTTAAGCTGAAGAGAAAAGTTATTTTAGGGGTTCTTTAGTGTGCATGTCACACAACCATAGCACCCATGTTAATAAAAATACTCAGCAGACAAACTGAAGACTAACTATTACAAATATCCAGACATCAGAGCTCTGTCAGAGGATGCAGTGATTTTCTAGCCCTCTACAGGCTCACGTCAGGATGCACCTAAGAACAGACACATGCCTGTAATTAACAGTGTGGCACATTCCAGACAATTGCCAGACGATTCAAAACACAAAAATGGGACTAAGAGAGACTATGGCTCATTTGTGTCCAGCTGTGCTTTTCAACATATGAGAAAAGACAGAAATTCTTGCTATCATATGACACAGAAGTGAGGAGAAAGACACTCACTTACAAAACCAGAATGTGTACATGTTCTCCCATCCGTGCATCAGAGCTGAAAGCACTTTACTTGCTTACAGTCACTTATCTTTCACCGACATGATCACAAATACATTGCAGCCTGCATATGATCTATTTCCAGCTATATATCTCTGAAAAAGTGAAAACTGATAGGTACACATGCAAGACAAAAATATTTTAAAAGACGTGGAAGATGAGAAACAGTTAACATTGTCTATTTTTTTTCTAAGGAAGATAAAAATTACAAATTACAGGGATTTACTTTTGCTCTTACAAGGTCATTATCTTTTTGGGCTTTGATAAGCACTGATCATCCTACATCTTTACCTGCATGTGCCATTCTTCCCCACACAATCAGTCTTGACTGGTGTTAGGGCCATTGCTCATGCAAGTAAAATTTACAGAAGGAATAATAGCTATTGGCAAAAACATGGTGTTCTGAAGGACTCAGTGCCAGGCTTCACCTTAAGGAACCTCTTAACCTTTCACATCTAGAGGAACAGACGAAAGTGTTGTGTGATCTCAGATATTCTAGCTTCACATCCTTCACAGTGGTCACAGCTTTATGCCTCCTGATAGACAATGACTTAAAATGAGGAAAGGATACAGTAACAAGGTCTCTTTTCCCTTTCCTATACTCCCCACCCCGTTCTCCAAACAAGGCAGTCAAAAAAGGGAAATGATTAACATTTTCACTAGTCATGCTACTTATTAATAGGAGTCAGATTGAAGGGACACTGTGAAATGGCACTCAGAAAGGAAGAGTTATGGTGCCATGATGCCTGATACAGCATTGCTGATGTCTACAGCATGATCGTGTATTACTGCAGCTCCAGATTAAATTAGATAGAATGGTGATGACATATCTCATGAGAAAATTAGCTATAGCTTAACCAATAAAGTCTTTATTATCTGTGAAGCATGCTTGACATTTATTTTTACTATGTATGATACTTCCTAGAAGGCTATCCAAACAATCTGACTAAATGCTTTATCTATCACAGTTTATAGCTACTTTACTTGATATTAGATTCACTGCATTAAAAGCACATATCTGCCTTGTGCACTGATGGAACTCAAGCATGATTCTGACATTAGGAATACACCTTGCATCCCCAGCAATGACTTGATTTGCTTACATGTGTGTGTGAAGATGACTTGCACACTGGACAAACTAGAAAAGACTCTCCCATATTCTTTCAGTAGTTCAGCTGAGAGTCAGATCGATCCCTAAACCTAAATGGTTCAATTCTGTGCAGCAAACATCAGCGATCCTAATGAGGCGTTTGTTCCCAAGACTGCATTAGACGTATTGCTGAGGGAACGCGGCTATATTTTCCTACTCAGTTCTAGGAACAATGAGACCAAAGATACATGCCAAATCTCCTGACCGTGCTGGGGTCAGATTCCAGATGTACACAGATCCAAATTTTCCAGAGATCCTGATTGTCTGTGTAGCCAAGGCTGTTTGAGTCAGGATATATGAAGCTGTAGCACAGTTACTGGAAACAAAAACATTGACCATGTTGGTTGTCACAGAATTTGGTCACATGCAGCTGTCAGAGGTGGAGAGAAAACTGGATAAATTTTATGAAAAATTGAAGGCTGCTGCACTGTGTCCATCCTTCAGGTCAATGGTTTCAGCTGTGGCATGGGACTGGTGAATAATGGGTTTAATTCTTGTGTTAAAATCTTCTTAAGAGATATGAAGGAAATGACCAAGCCTCCTCCGTTTAACACTTAAAGATGGGATAATGATCGTTCCCCACTTCAGCTGTGCGCTCAGATGAAGATGGAGGCAGGCTGTTGTAGTGTGAGATGGGTTCATGTTATTTTGTTCGTGTCCGTACACACACATGTATACATATCCACACACACACATATACGGGTCTGCATATTCTCAGTAATGGACAAATTCAAGGACCACACAGTGCGAGTCTAGATTAGTATCCCAAATTCACGTGCTTTCCTAAAATTCAAAGGCAGCAAGTCTTTAGGGGAGACGACTTTGTAAATATACACATCTTTGCAACATACTTCCCAAATCCATCCAAGGACAGCACAGGGCAATGTTCTTCCTTTAGGTATTTTACCACTTTGGCATATAACAAATTGACTGTGAGCATACAGAAGTGGGTTCATTTAGATTTTTGCATTCTGTATTTTTAATGCAAGTGTCTCTGAACAACTTTACTACTTCCCTTAATTAAAATAAAATAAAGCAGAAATGGGACACATTAATTTTCCTGCCAGAGCTGCGTTTAGCCCTAAGCACTCTAAGCAAGGCACGGCAATGCACAATATGTTGCATAGTAATTCTGCCTGAGTAAAGCTCCTGATATTGAAGAATAACCATACATCCAAGAGACAGCCAGTCTCAGACACAGACAGATTGACACAGCATGGTGCAGCCTTTTTTGTCCAGAATCTGGAAATGCCTGCATGTGAAACTTTGGCAACAGTAAGCCTGCACCATGTACCTTCTTTGTAAGTTTAATTGTCTGTATATAAGCTATTAGTCTGTCTTCAGGAACTACTTTGCTTAACATTCTCCTCCTTCTTTTGCATCATTCTGGCTAAATGAATATGAGTATGTCAGAGAAATTAAGGCCAATCCATAGTAAATTGAGGCCTTTGACCAAGCCTGAAGCCAGAGTTGAAGACTACGATAAAAAAAAAAAAAAAAAATTGGCTCCAAACCAATACTGCTATTTCAGAGTCTGAATTCTTGAAGGCAGAGGTTCTCAATTTCTGTTAGCGTAGACCACAGCTCTCCAAAGCTAAGGTGTTCATCTCTTGACCTCATTGCACCACAGTGCAGACCTTGTTCTCCTATATTCCTCACTTTTCTCTTTTCCTTATTGTAAATATGTATGTACATACAGCATCTAATAAAAATCTGCAGTAAGAAACGATGACAGATTTGCAGCAAAATCAGAGATTTTTTAGAATTTTTATGCTGATCACCTATTTAATAACAATAATCAAAAGACTGCTATATAGACAAATCAAGACACCTACAAAGAAGCGTTTACTGACACTAGGCACAACGCATTTCATGTCTCCACCTTGCATTTCAGTGCCACAGCACAATGAATCCCCATGCATTACTGGTGCTTTGGGTGGTATGTCCATCTCCCTGCTAAACAGGATGGGGACACCATATTACTTCCAGTGTGAATCTATTCAGACTGTTTAACTGCATCATAAATCATACAGATTATCCATATCATTTGCATGACAATATCTCATCATCATCAAAGTTACCACAATCACCCTTCTTCTAGGTGTCTAAGTTCCCTTTGGGAACTATACAGTTTTCCTGGATAGTTGCTTTGAGTGTGGTTTCATAGAAATCATAGTTCAAATAGACCCTGTGGTCATTCTCATGTATATTGAGACTACATGAGGCTACATGTAGGCTTCTGTGGACTTACTCAGATGTCACAGCCAGCAGAAATCTAAAAATCATGCAGATGCATAGTTCTGCCATTGCTGTGGGTCCTCCTCAAAGACGTGAAGCTTTTTTTTCCCTGTATGTGCACTTTTGCAGGACAAGAAGGACTTCAGCATTGCTACGAAGTTTCAGTCAAGTGATCCAGAAGATCATTTACTGCCACACTGCTCAGAGCAATGCACAACCAGGGACAAAGTCAAGCCTCCTCTTGTGAAGGAGGTGAAATGCTTGAAGGAGGAGCTTGCTTCAGTGGGAAGCTCCTGGAGGACAAGATGCTGTGCAGTGCACTGACAGCATGTGGACTGGCTGTCTGCTAGTGAAATACTTCTTCACCTGGAGCATGTTCCCTGTGGGTAACCAGGGCTGGCCCCTCTCTAGCACTGAGGGAAGATCCTCATTGCCTGTTTAGGGGCTGAGGTTAGGACACAGGGCCACATGCAGGGGCCTGCATTAGCCTCTGACTTGCAGTGTTGGCTGCCATATTACCTCTCAGGGTCTGGATCATGTAGGAGATGGACCAAAAAAAAAAAAAAAAAAGTAACATGAATCTTACTTTTTCCACAAGTATTTTTTTCTTCATACTGAAAAGTTTTGTAAATAGTTGATCCATGCTGTCAAACTTGGTTTTGTTTTGTTTTTTTCATTAGAAAGTACAGGGCAATTGTACCTAAAATAGTATATTTATGAACTGAAGCACTATGAAATTTATCCAAATAGTTATGCAGTATTTCACTTCACTAAAAACTGGGTTTCCTCATCTGAAAATTTTCTGTGCCACTTTTTAAAATCAGTGCAACAATGTCTCCAAAGACATCGGAATAAAAAAGATTAAGTTTTAAACAGAGGAAATTCAGGACAACTTTGAAATTTCAGATCAGGCTTTCATTTTTCATCCAGGTCTGTCCTACACTGTTTCTCTCTCATGAGAAAGAGTCAGGAAGCAACTGCAGAAAAAGCTTATAATACTGAATTTTCTATTTGGTTTGCCTACACATCATTACCTACACATCAGTTGTATTACCTAAGACTCCTCAAATTGCTGCTCTATACTGTGATAATCACATATATTAAGAACTTTATATTTTAAACATTTCCCAAAAAAGCACTACACTGGGTGTAGGTGGCAAGGTGTTGGCAGCGGGGAGGCTGCAGGGGTGGCTTGTGTGAGCAGAGCCCAGGAGCTGTAGAACAGACCCACCGCAGGTCACAGCTGAGCCCATCGGCCATGTGGTGGCACATCTGTGAGATGTGAGAAAGGACCAAAAATGCTGCAGTCTGTGGAGAGACCATGGCAAAGTAGGAATTTCCCCACAGCCTGTGGAGGAGGACACAGGACAGCAGGGGGATGTGGCCTGAAGGAGGCCGCAGCCCATGGAGAGCCCCCCCAGGAGCAGGCCCTGGGCCGGAGCTGCAGCCCGTGGGGAGGAGCCTGCAGTGGAGCAGGTTTATTCCAACGGATTGCAGCCTGTGGGAAAGGCCAAGCTGGAGCAGGGGAGAACTGAGGAGGAAGGAGCAGCACAGAGGAGCTGCCATGGACCTCCACATTCCTTCCCCCCTGCACTGCTTGGGGGCAGGAATGAAGAAGTGAATTTGACACTGGGAAGATGGAGACTCTGGGAAGAGGACGTTGTTCTAATTTGCCTTTGTTTCTTGCCATCCAAACCTATTTTTAATCTGCAATAAGTTAAAGTAATTTTCCCCAAGCTGAGCCTGTTTTGCCCATGAAGGTAATTGGTAAGCGATCTCTTTACCTCAACCCACGAGCCTTTTCATCTTAGTTTCTTCCCCATTCTGCTGAAGAGGGGGAGTGGGAGAGCGGCTGCGTGGGCGCCTGGCAGCTGGCCCAAGTCAGCCCCCACAAGCACTGAAATCAGAAATATACACTGCCCTAACAATTCAGTACTGCATCACATCAGATATTTTGTTAATTACATGAAAAGCGCTGTTTTAAGATATCGGCACAAAAATACTTCAGAATTTTTGAGTCTTGTATTTATAGCTCAGAATCACAGAACAGGTTATCAGATAAATCTTTATCTGCCTTTTAACAACAACAGTACTTCATAAAACTGTTAAACAACTGGGTGGACAAGCTTCTTGTTGCTTTCTGCAGCCTGAAAACTGGAAGCCTTCCCTGTCTGAAGTTATCTGGCAAGTTCTGATAGAAGTGCAGGGATATGATTCAAAGCTCTACCTAGACAACCAATCCCAGTATCAGAAGTGGCATGTTTAACCCTGGCAGTACCTCAGAGGTGTGGGAAACAGCCATGAGCAGAGTAGGTGGGGAATGGGCCATTTTCTGGCAACAAGCAATCGACTCCTAGCTAGGAAGTAGGGAAATCAAATCAACTCCCCAGACTAAACCTCAGTTACAATGATGTAAAGTTGGAATAATCTGAACTAACGCCATGGTGATTTTCAAAAGATAATCTGCACCATAAAGTGCTAAATCACTAACCCCTCCACCAAAATGGAAGATGATTTATAACCAAGTTATTATTAATAATGGTTATGAATCAACATCAACTCCCAGTTCAGATTTACTTGTTGAACAAAATGGCTTACTTTTCTCCTTCTCAACAGCATATGCTACTTATATCTTATTACCATAATACAAGTGCCCAACATCTTTTCTCCTCGCAGTATACTAAGCCATGTTATTTTAGCCATTTAGTGCTGCCACTCTGATTACCCGAGCATCACTATTTGTTGTTTTATTCTTGTTTTAATACAGAGAAAAGAAAGCTATACAAAAGTCGCTAGAAAACCTCTTCAGCTGATGCAAGATCGTTGTAATTCTGATGTGCCCAGGCCACTTCTGATACATCCATACAAAAGGTGCATGAGGAAACCTGTTTTAATTTTTTTTGTGTGTATACTTCTAATATTATGTCTAACCTAGTTTTGAATATATGAAAAGCAGCTAACAGATTCCCCCAGCTTCTTAGTTTCCTCCCTAACCCCACGAATATGATTGTTAAGACATGCTTTTAATAAGTCAGTCAAGGCCAAAGTTGTAGCTTACGATGACAAGGTGTTGAGCAGAAAGAAGGGAGTTTATTTCTTGTAGGTGGACATCAAGGTACTCTTACATCCAATTTTGCCTGCTGGTAAATACCCCAGTGATTTGACTGAGAGGATCTATAACATTTGGCTAAAAATTAAATGAAAATCACATACACATCATTTTGAACCAGCCTATGGAATATTCAGTCAGATGCCTGAATCTTTTGAGTTTGTAGGTTTAGGGAAACTTCAGTAGATCCCTGTTCCCTTTACTTGGGCACAAACTTATTTTATTCTTCCCGTATTCTACACAAATTCTCCACAACTGTCCTTCATTTGTAGAGCAACAGCTGTTAGCAAAGTAATCATAGTGTCTCCTTCTGTGTCTGAAACAGTAGCTAGGAATCCTGAGCTCAATTATTTCTTCTGTTCATGACACATCACAGCTGCATGAAAAAGATCACTTAAATTCAAGCTTGAAAACATTAATTTAAAATGTTTTGTTTAGAGGAATTTCTATTAGCCAATATCCAATACCATTTTGATCTGTTCACAGATTTCAATGTCTCTGAAAAAATTCCAAGCACGTCAGCTTTGTCTGAATTCCCTTGGAGCAGGGGCGCAGGTGCCATACCCACATGACCGAGTGCTATAAGGTCCCCCAGCCTGCATTTCCATGGAAATCTCATCTTTTCAAGACCAATTGACTACCCCAAATCAGACTCTTAATGGCAAACCACCTGGAAATTCAAGTGCAGACTCTTTTATTTTCAAAGTAATCCATCTGAAGGCAGACAGGTAAACTTACTTGTTATGACCATTTCACATGAGTGAAAATTCTAGAAAGCAAAAAATGTATTATTTCACCCTTGGGGAGCAGGAGGAAAATGTTCTTATCGCATTCAGAAAGCTGGCAGTGTAAAAAGAAGAAAAGATAATAGTTGATCTTATGATAACTAACTGCTAATAGTATTTCAAACTGAAATCAGCAAAATAGGAATTGTGCCATTAAATTAACATCATAGCAATAACCTTGAAACATAATGCTAAATATCTGGGGTGATTTCCAGGGCTGTGTGCTGGTAATGGACATCTGCTCTCCCCTTTCATTCTCATGCCCAGTGCAGGAGGACACACACGGTGCCTTTTGGGTTATCTGCTTTTCTCAATGCTTCAACACTCAAATGCAAGCACGCACAGGAAGCGTTGAAAAGTTGCACTTACAAGAATTTCCTTACAATTGTCTTCAACCGAATCACACTGGTGGCAGGATCTTTCATATATTTTCAATTTCCAAACCTTTATTTTTGGAAACTAATGTAAATCTAGGTTATTTATTAGCCCTTTAAGCCTGTCCTTGCCTGACTACTCCTAAATCTAAAGAAACGTAAAAACAGGGCTGAAGAAGAGATTCGAAAGTGAGTACAGTGGTGGCCAGACTCCCTAGGTGTCTTCACTGATTTTTGCAAATTGAGTCTCTTTCTCTGGACTTCTTCAATGCGACTCCCAGCAAACTGACAGAAGAGAATCAATGGAAAAGCATGCCCTTCTGTGTGGATAATTTCCCCTTCCTCAGCATAGACAGAAACATTTATGGACACCACCAGATGTAATTTCCATCAATTTATCTCAGCAGTGCTTCCCAAATATATCAAGTGGCCAACTCCTGCACATTTATCTCAAAGAGGACAGCCTTATGCTACCTGGTGAAGAATTACCACCCCTACTTTATAGAGGATTGACCTGCAAAGAAACTGCATAGCTTGCTTACAAACAAAAATGTTTTCAGCCCAGTCACATCTTCATCCTCCAGCATGGTGCCTGACAAGCTCTTCCTGCTTTTTTATTTTTATTTTTATTTTTTTAATCAGGAATAATGTCTAAGTCCCAGAGGCTTTTTTTCCCCAAATATCAAAGTATCAATTTATTGTAGTATTTCTGTTAATGACATGAGCATGGAAGTGAAAGAAAATACCTGAGAGGGATTAATCTGCTAAAAAGCCAGTATGATTATTCTGTTATTTTTCTGGAAAAAAAAAAAAAAAAAAAAAAAAAGCCATGTATTAGTCCTCCAGTCCCCCAGGCGCCCAGCTTGCCAAGATCAGAATAAACAGTGTGATTGCATGAAACAGTGACAACTGAAGTATTTATGAACCAGTTAATTTGCAGCCCTGAGTCTGAGGGAAACTGTTAATTATTCATACAGAAATTAGGAGTGGAAATCTTAAATTTATTTATCAACAGTCATATTCACTTCAGAATCCCATCACTATACAATGATTATTATTTCAAAATCTATATTTTACTCATTCGGTTATTGAAAATGTAAGCAGCTACTGAAAGGGCTTATCTGAGTGCTGCATACCCACGTTTAAAGCAGTGAGGTGCGGAACCTGAGCGCACAGACGGAGCTCCAGCGTCAGGGTCAGTGCACAGCACGTGCAGCCACAGAGCGGGGCAGGGAGATGAGTGAGGGGAGGCACCAGGAGGTGTTCGGCACCCTCCCTGGCTGTTGTGGTCCATGCTGTCTGGCAGCAGCTTGGAGGAAGCACATGCTGCTCTGTCTGCTTCTCTAACCGAGCGTACGTGTGTGTACATATGAACGTGAGATCTTAGGAGAACAAGAGAAATCAGAAGCGAATCTCCAGATTACATTGTAATCTATATCTGTTCTTGCATGGATGTCTCCATAAAGCCCCATGCTCCAGCCGGACACTGAGGGGTTTAATACAAAGCAGTTAGTGTCTAGACAGCTTCGTCCTAGCTGAGAATCGTGAGCACGACAAGAAGCAGGCAGTCCCTGCACAACAGGCACAGGAGTGGTGCAATGACTAGCTTCAGGGGAGACCAAGCACCAAGGCTGAGATGACATGCACGGTCCTGGGAACAGAGGTTTCCTATGTCAAAAAGCATTCCCCTTTTCCCACAGGGCCTTATCCCAGAGCACGCTAAAACCAAGGGGAAGCTTATATTCATCTTCAGTGCACTCTTACTGTTACTACTACTGCTTCCTTTTGGAAGGCAGCACTTCATTACAGGACGCAATGTGAATACTGACATGAATCGTGTAAGAACCATGCAAACTGACTCCCATGAAGCTACAAGCAGGTTCTCACTGCACCCAGCTCTGTGGGATGTAACTCAGAACTGCTTGCCAGGACACGGCCATGGATCTGTGCAGGAGGCCCAAAGAGCACCTAGAAGACTGCACCATGCTCCTAGAGACTACTCCTGAAAAGTGCCTTGTGCCATCTGACTTCTCTGTTACTCAAACATCTTTACTCTGAGTTGTGTTTGCTGTCGTTAGCTTGACATCCCAAATCTGGTTTTGTCTGTTCCATCACCCTGCTGAATCCATTTAGACAGCTGCACTGCCAACGTTAAGGAATCACACTTGCTTTTGCTTCCTCCTATAAAGATGAGGCTGCACATGTACAGTGCCCTGTTCCAGGAAGTTCTCATCCTACATTTGAATTATAGGTGTTGTTAGAATGGGAATTATAACCGAGTCACCCAGCTTTGCAGGAATATTAAAGAAAAGCACTGTATCATAATTGGTTGCAAAAATCTTGCAGATAATTATCCCCTCATGAGAGGTTATTAACTGGTTATTCATTCTATTCATTTTAGAAATCCAGCATTTAGCTCAGGTAAACTTATCAAGGTTGTTCCTATGTCTTTGGCCAAACATCTGAACGAAGAGGCTCTCACTGGAAGTTCGCCTCGCTGTTTGTTCCAGACTTTTCCCTGCATCAGCCTCAAAGGCCCCACATCGTGCTGATCAACAAGTTGTCTGCTGTGCTTGGAAGTGGAACTGTGAGAGGCCGCATTCAAGCAAAATAGAATTAGGCAAAATAAATAAATAATTTTTAAAAGGCCCATTCAGCTTATCTCTGTGTGCTTTGCAAAACGGCAGCCACTTCAAAGCCGTGGTTTGGAGCTTGGTCACAGAAAGAGCAGAGTCAGCATAAGCAGGGGCACTTTGGGCAGGGACTGGGAAAGAACAAGTGCCTGTGGGCAGGATGTGAGCCCCTTCAGACGGCTGTGCTAGAGGAATAAGCTAAGCCAGAGGGGAGATAAACGCTTGGAGGGCTGTTCAGAGCAATAGCAGAAATTAATTGTCTAATTGGAAGACATAATTTAGGCTTTTACAGCATCCATCAAGATGTATACAGATTACATATTTATGAGAAATATATTGTTGACTCCATATAATCAATAAAACAGAGAGTCCCTGTGAGATTCAGCTACTTTGCCTGCCAGTCTTTTTGACGTTACAGTATTATTCCTCTCGGTTTAAGATCTTTTCTCCTTTTAGCTGCTGCTAAACCTGCACAAATGGGAAGAAGCCAAATGATTGCACTGAGGCTGAATAGATACAAAACGCTGTCAAGCACACCGAGTGAACAGAAAAATATACTTTTAATTTCTTTTAGTTCTTGCCTATTACTTCTATCAGCAGTGGGGCAGGGGGAGAGGGAAAATAAATCAGATGTGAGAATGACTGTTGAGATGACAACATTGCACTTAAAGAGATACTGATGAAATGTACAGGATTAAAAATGCATGACGACAACCAGGAGCAGAAACTCAGCCCTGGAGAAATGCAGAGCAGCCCCCCAGGTCTGTGCCCTCTCCCAGCCGATGTGAGCAGGGCGGGACGTGAGGCCTAGGGGAGATTAATGCAGTCCTCACGTCTAACAGCGGAGAGCTAGCACAAAGAGGGCTTTCTAAGAATAAGCACCTCCCAGGAAATACCCAGTTTCCTCAAAGTCAGGAAGATCTCAACAAGGCCCACTCCTCAAGGCGACGCAGAGTTCACTGTCCCCTCCAACCCGGTAACAAATGAACAACCTCCACACAGGTTTGCTCCATGACCTACAGGAGAAGCCACGGCAGGAGAATTACTGTGGCTTTGTGCTGAATTTGCATCTCATCACAAACACCTGTGTGGCTTTTCCATCCTCTGTTCTCAGAGCAAAGGACAGCCACAGGGTCCTGGTGGCTGGGTGCTGAGGAGATGCCTGGTGCTTCCCAGCTGTGCCTCTGGGGAACCCCAATGACTGCCACCTGCCCTGTCCTACAGGAACATTTATCTCACCGTGCTGGGCCTGCCCCTGTCCACCTGGATAAAGCACACAAGATCTGGAGGACTTTGTCTTCCTGGTGAGCCAGTGTGAGGTTTCTGCCTGCAGGAACAGAGCCTGCATCTGACAAGTGGAAAAGCAGCCTGGTATCTTCTGGCATGGACTATTAAATGGTGAGTTGCCCTTATCATGATCCCACTTCAGCCAGTAAGGGTTTTGCAAGCAGCTCAGCAGAAACGTGTTCAGGCCCTAGGTAGTGAGGATTTGATGATGGCAGGTCACATAGAAAATGAAGTGAAATTTATAAAGAATGTTGCTGCTCTTGTATCAAGAGACAGTGCTAGGAACTGGGAGGATGGACAACACATGACTGTTTTCACAACACGTTATCATACAGATCAGCTCAAACTTGAACCTGGTAACAAAGAATGCCTTTCTCACAAATTATATGGAAATGCACGATCCTTGCACGACTTTCTTCTTTGGATCTCTTTCTCTATTTCTTTAGATGGGCAACCTTTAAATCTTCGATACAGCAAGTAACTATTTCCCCACAGATGATGTTTATTAATTGCAAACTGTATCTCTTAAGATGTTAACGGGGACTCTGACACAGGTACTCTTTCCTTCAGCAAAAGAAATCTCTGAATCACGATGTGGTTTTCTCTGTATATCACTGACTGCTCCCCTGTGCAGGCTGACAGCAACAGACTTGTTACCCTATTTGTACCTTGGTAATGTGCTGCTAAGAGGAGTTAATAGCTTGCTAAGCAGAACTGCTTTGCTGCTTTCTGCATACTTTGCTGGCATTCGCGCTGCCCTGTGTGATTTTCAGGCTTTAATATCAATTTTGCAAGTGTATCTATCAAAGACAACTAAATTATGACAGCTATGATTTGTATTGGACCAATCCATGCAAATCTTTCATTTTTGCAGGTATGAATATTTTATATTAAACAATAAGAAACTAAAAGCATCTTAATTTGACTTAGCCACGGAGTCTCCAGTTGAGGCTGTGTGGTTTCACAAATAATCCAGCCCTCTGCTCTGACCTTGGGTAGGATCTTTGAGGTACATATATTAGGAAAAAAAAAAAATACATTGCCTGTGGTGTTCAGAGAAAGTGAAGCTGGCACTGACAGACCCTGTGCCATACTAAACAACTTTTATCACTGAACACAACTTCCTTTTAAAAGGAGCATAAAAAGCCAGCTGCTTTTCCTCACTACTTTAGAACACTTTACTGGGATTTCATTTTTGATAGCAGCTCGGAAAAACAGGAATGTGGACCATGTACACTGTACTTTGTGTGCACACTTAGCTCCCTTTATATTCATGTCAGAGACATCTATCTGATCTCATTTATACTTCACTCATGAAAATGGATGTACATAACTGCAGTTCTTGATTTTCCCTGATGTACTCCAGCTCAAATTCAAGCTTTTCTCCTCAAAAAATAGAATCAAATTATTAGCTATATGAACTCACTGAAATGATAAAGCTAAGAGCTTAAAATTCAGTATACAAGAACAGAAATGCCAAACATGGAGGTCAAGAAGTTTTCAGAAAAATGTATCTGACATTTCTAACATATCAGTAACAAAAGAAGGCAACAAATGATACCTATAAGGAAAATTTATGGAGCATAACTAATGTAATGCTATCTGGGTTACAGGGTTGTACCGCTCCTGGATGTATCAGTTACAAACTTACAAGGTTAAGCAAAAGTGGAAGGTTGTATGCTCTGTGCTAGTCATTCCTCCTTCCCTATATTTGTTAAATTCAGCTGAGAGCTGCATATGCTGTTTTAAACACAATGGGTGGAATGCTTTTATTTAGACATCCTTCAGTATGCTTGTGATTGTAATTAGTTTGATTATCTGTCATATTATTTTAAAATTATTTTATTATTTTAGAAAAGCTGCTGCCAAATATCCTTTCTAATTTTGTAAAAATTAGAAGGCGGAGGCAAAATTGGCAGAAAATTATTAATACAACTTAAAAAATAATAATTTTTAAGATAGCAGGTGGACTACAAAAAGCACTGACTGCGCAACCACGTCGTTACATGCATTCTGTAAGCGATGCACCCTGCACGCCGCTCGATATTTGAAATGTGATCAGCTAAGCTACAAGCGGTTGTGTGCCTGAATTACAGAGCATGTAATTTGGCCTTTACATCCAGAACATGCCACTTTCCTCCAGCTTTTGCCTAACATGCATAAATGAAATCTGTGGAAACGTCTTCACTTTTCTAGATCGCTTTAGGAGACATTTGCAGCGAAATGACTTCCATGGAACACATTAAGCAGATCTATTTATGCAATTCTGAGAAGAAAATACCATTTATTCCATGTTTCTTTTGCAAAAGCAAAGGATAATGTCTGGCAGAGTGCTACTGTTTCATATGCTCCTGTGCTATGTTACTCCACTTGCCTTCTAGCACTTCAAAATAGCATGTTTCATTCAAAACAGGATGCTGGTAGTCACAAACTCCACTAACCACACAGATTCACACACCTAGCAAATACTATTTAACTGCTTTTACATTTCCAAAGATCCATTTTAAAGTGCACTGTGCTGAGCACTACATGATCACATCAATCACTTGTTGCTAAATTAAAAGGATGTAGGCTGTCTCAAATGACAGGAAAACATGACAGATACGGATCCGTGAACTAATTATCAGCAAGCTGACACTAACGCGTGCCTGTAAAATTATCACACTGGCAATGCAGAAATCAAACCTGAAAACTTCTCGGCGAAAGTGGAAAAGCCACAGTAGTTACAGCCTGTGAACTGATGACAGCCAGCCTGCATCTCTGTTCTGATTTCATACAAACCTCACTTATTTTTCCCTCTTCTAGCTGTGTTCCTGATGAACTTTTTAAAAGCAAGCTATGTTACTTGAACATCAGCAGCCTATACTGGCAAATACAGATGTATTGATTATTTAATTTTTGGTAGGCATATCGCAAGCTAGAAGGGTGATGAAAAAACCCTCAACTCTTGAAAAGTTTAAGATATGGAAAGAAAAAAAAAAAAAAAAGAGAGGGAGAGAACACTTCCCAAATCCACACATTTCAAGCCATCTGAGCACTGCTCACTTGCGGCAAAGTTGCCCAGCTCTAAGCCCAGGACTGAACGAATCTCACCAAAGGATACCTAGTAACCCAGAGAGCCTCCACACCTCTGCTTTAACCACTGCTTCTCTAAAAAAATTCTTATATCATGTTTTACCTTTCCTGTACACTTAATGTTAGCTGTCTGCATGAGGGCATGTAGCATGTGTGATCACAGCACTGTTTTAAAGCTCTTCAAAGAATAATATTTCTGCCTGGTAGCATTGTTCTTAGCCACGTTTCTGTAATGTAGAGGCTCCCATCACTGTGTAGCGAATATGTGGGTTTTTTTGCTCTTATCTCATGCAGTGCAGTTGATAAGGGGTACTACTGAATCTTCTCCTACACGCTGCATTACAAAGGAAACTGTCTTTTTGTAAGGCATTTTCTCTCCACTGCTTACACATAAAATAAAGGCTCTTGTAACTGGATGGACCTGACTGTATTAATTCTCAACTGAAAACTGAAACCCTTCTACTTTATCTGAAGTATAAATCCCCCAAAGATTCTCGCCTTTCAAATTGTGCTCGCTATAATAAAGGTTAATATTGGACTGAACTTATCGTATTCTAGCATCACGTGTTAAGTTCCAGATCTGTGTGTATGATATATTTCCTTCTTCATTGTTGAAATTAAAGAATAGGACAAAATGTTGGCAATATTATTAAAAATAATAGAGCAAGAGCATTTTACTTAAAGTCAGTTCAAACCTATTGCTTTCAGGAGGAGGAAAAAAACCATGGTGCAAAGTACTGGGGGGAGGGAAGGGAAAAGCATCTGTTGAAAATTAACTACTCCAACATTAATTAACACATTAATTTCTACCTGATGAGATAGTGTTGTAGAAAGTATAAATTGCAGACACGAGAGTAAGAAATGAGTCATCTTTGACTTACCGTATCAAAGACTATTGCTGTATTGCAGTCAGCATCCAAACACAGAGCATGAAGCTTCTCACAAATCAGAAAAAATAT
>VXAV01000161.1:101378-115910 GCA_013399715.1 Alectura lathami | reverse complement strand
GAAAACCACTTCAGAGCACTGAATTGAGGCTTGGACATGAGCAGGTGCTTTCCTCCTCCCTCCCTCCATCCCGACTGTGTTCTTCTCCAAGGTAGCCAATCTCCCCAGATCTGCTGTCTAGGCAATGACATAAATGGTGCTTTTGGGAGGATAACCCTTTCATTTCAGTACTCAGTGGAAGTAGAAAAGCATATACTCTGCGTGTCCAGATGGCATAAATATTACCATATGTTTCCGTGACAAAAGATGAAGATAACACAAGAAATGGTTGGGAAGCGGAAGCATGTGTAAGTGTAACAGAGATTGATGGTCCAGAAGTTTCTCTCTTGTCTAGATAAAAAATGATGAAATGGGAGTGAGGGGGAGAAAAAAAAAAAAAAGGCAGAAAATAGCTTAAAAGAATATTCATCATTGTTCCATCAGACTCAGTCCTACCTTGGGAAAAGCCAAATGTCAGATTTTCCTTGTAAAATGCACAAAGACCTCTAAGACTCTTCCAGGCCACAGTAGGAAAGCATGCATTTTCTTAAAACAGTGTCTTTTTCAGCATCTAAGCCAAGGGATGACACCACTCTTCCTTAACCTAATTTTGAGCTTACCAGGCATGCAGTAATGAGCAAGCAGTGCTTTCTTGTGCGGAGGAGGATGTTAAACATGGCCCAGTGGAAGATGCCCTGGTGGTTCTGATCTTTGCATAAAGATGCACAGGAGATAAATAGAGTGGACTGTCATTGCCAAGCAGTTCTCACTTGTGCTGGGAGATACTGTGAGAAAATACCCCAAACACATTCCTGCCTCAGAAATGGGCTGAAGGATTATACTGGTAGGAAGAGCCACTAGTGAAAGGAAAGCTGTTGCGCTGGGGACAGGGAGGACTGGCCTAAGCCACAACAACCGACGTTAAGCAAGCAACCAGTGGGCATGTGAGAAAACTGCAGACCACAGAAGATGGTATTCTACCTGCTTAATGTCTTTGCTTTACATTTGGGATCTTAACAAACTGATACCCTAACCAAGAAGTTGAAATTTCTTTAGACCCCCTTTGACATTCTACTGTATGTCTTTTTTGAGCTTATCCTTTTCCAGCACACTTGGGAACTACATATCTCCAGGCATTGGGGCCAGACTATAAATATGCACATTCCTGGGCAGAGAATAAGCAGACAGGATCTTTACAATCTCTAGGCCTTCCACTAATTAGAATTAAGACCTAAGTCATAGAACAGAGTCGGACACACCATTGGAGTTTTAAAACTACATTCTGAAAGGGAGGGGACAGCAAGATGTTACCTTTTGGCATTATCACTGTTAGCACAGTGCTTCTGAAACACCCATTGATATTTGAGTGGATACATCTTCAGCCCTGAGATGGAAGGAACTGCTTCAGTTAAACACGCCTTGTCTGCTGGTTTGAGCGGCAAGAAACTCTACCATCTCCAGTAAGTGTCACTGTAGCTTATATTAACCAGTGGGAAAACATGAAACTGACCAAAAATTGTACTAAAAAGAAATTGCAATGCTTACGTCTTTCAACGGCAAGCAACCAACACTCAGTACCAACAAAAAGCGGATTCGTATGTGTCAGCCGTTTTCAGACACAGGGTAGAGCAGTTACCACAGTGCTTCCTTTAACTGTGTTACTAAGGTCACCCCTTGTTTGTGCCATTTGACAAGGAATATGCAAACTGAGTCAAAGAGAAGCTTTAGAACTTGCCCCTCCATCCATTTATATGGGGGAAAAAAAAAAACACAAACAAAAACAAACAAACAAACAAAAAAAAAAAAAAAAAAACCAGGAAAATTAAACAAGGCTCTTGGACTAGGAAATTTTAGTCCACTATCCTTTCTAATATTTACAGCCATGGTCAGAAACGCTAAAAGTTAAAATTTGCATTCTCTTTCTTTTAGCCAGGTCTGCTCATCTTTAAAAGCTCTTCAGGATTTGACTGAAACACACTGGTTACATTGGCTAGACATTCCCACCAGACACATAACGTTGCCATACTTAAGCAAAGATTCGTCCTTAATCCCCCCGAGATTCATCACTATTGCATTTCACCAAGACCATAGAAAACTCCAAAGGGGGATTTTGACTTCTTCAGGCCAAATGCAATTTGTCAGTACATAATTGTGATGCTGAAGAACAATCTATGGGTTTTAATTATTTATCAATTTATTTAATTATTACCCCACAAAATGTTAGAAATACCCATTGCTAACACCAGACCTAAATAAATTCTGAGGAGTAACAATCCCAATGTATTGTGACTTAATGGACAAAACAATCAGCAAAAATCTTTGTTCATAAGCTCATTTCTACACCACCAGCTGCAGTGCTGGTACCCCAAAGAAAACATGAATGTTCATATTAATTTCACACTCCATTAGAAATACAGGTATAAAAACTACCTAGCAAGTAAAAAGTGACTTGTTCTGATGTGAAAATATATAATGTTCATTTCCATATCAATAATAAAATAATTGAGATCGGAATAATTTAAAATGTTTAAGGGGGGCTTTTCCTTGTTTTTCAAAGCCCACTTAGCCTGTTTTTTGACTGACAAGGGTGAAGTACCATACTTTGCACCTGCTGACCCTCTTAAATAAATCACCATCATTTGAGAGATTGGAAGAAATGGATAAAAAGTTCTGCCTGATGTCATTTTCCTTTTGAAACTGTGCACTTTGCTAAGTCACTGTCTCCTCAGTGGAACTCCCCACTGCTTTGAAGGGAGCTGTGCTGAAACATTTATAGCCAAATCAGGTGTGCAAAATGTTGTACCCACTTCTAGCACAGGCCTCAACCCTGTAGGATGCTTGTTAGAAAGTGCCAGAGGTCACCGAGTGGGCAGGCTTCATCCTTATGCCTACAAGACTAATCCTTAGTGCGTTTCAGACCAGGATTCCCTATAAATTACAGGTATTGAGTTCTCATTGGCAGGCAATTTATGGAGATAGTTTTCTCCACTGAACATCAAAGCTATAGAATTGTCCTAAAATTGACCAGAAAAACTCATCATGAATCTGTGACATGTTCAGAATGTACCCAAGAACTTGCTACCTCAAAGTGATTCTTGGAAAAGAAAAATAAACAGTAAACACTTGCTCTTCCTATGGAGACATGTAAGCTCACAGCAGTTAAGAGTGTCTCAACTTTGCACTGTACATTTTTAACCAGCTGTCTAACTGAGGCATTATTTTACCAAATCTCCAAATACTTTTCTCAGGTAACACAGCCTCCAAAACCACTTGTCTGAGGCTCTCAGTGTCATCAGTGGACCTTCTGAGCCCTTCTGCTTTTGCATAAAAACAGCTACAGATGACCTGTGGTAAATGACAGGCTTTTATCTTTTCAACCATTTTTTCCTTCTCTGTGTCACATCACAAACACAGTTCTTTCACTTGCACTCCTGTGTTCCTTGCGTTTTCTTGCTTTTCCTCCTCCCGTTCTCCTTCCTCTTCTTATTTGCATTCCCCTTCCCATATACCTTCCCCTTTCAGGTTTCCGAAGATCAAGAAGAATACAAACCGACATAAGACAATGTTTTCATATCAGTTTTTGCATTTCACACATTCCTTGGGTCTTTGAAAGGTGAACAACAGAGTTCATGACAAAATTAAAGATGCAGTCTAAGAAATTATTCTGATGGAAAAAGTATTGTAAAGAAGTGCTTGAAGATGGCTGAGGGATGATCAGGATCTGGCTAAAAGCTCACACCCAGGAATCTGTTCTCCGTTGACAAGACGCAGAACCTCATATGTCTTGAAGTAGTACAATAGTGTTGTCAGTTTGCAAACGTGATCAGTAGCAACATTTCTGAGAAAAACATTGGGACAGGACTCCAGGCTTATAGCATGCTCATGTCAGCTGTGTGCAAGGGGAAAAACATGCATTTTTTCTGAAGCTCGAACCTCCCTCTTCAAATTTAACTTCAGTGACCATGAATGACAATAATGAAATGTAAAGATAGCAAAGGCAGAGACTGGAATGCCTTGGATTGAGGTTTTAGGACTTAAGCACATGGTATAAATGCTTGAAGCTCGCACAGGTGAACAGTGAGCACTATAAACACCCAAGAATAGCTTGCTCTAAGGCATCAGGGATTTCAAACAAAGGCAAAACATCTTTTCTGCATGTGTGAGACCTGTACTGCAGAAAGCTTGCGACTGTTGACGCTCAGCTGCAGAGGCTCTGGCCATTCACTAGAGTCAGTAGGACACTGGTAAGCAGCAATACCACCAGGACCAAGCTCCGAGTTGTGCTCCCACCCAGTCACACAGCTGTAAGCCAAAAAGTCCCCACCTGCATTACAAGTCTGAATTCCTGGAAATAATGGTCAACTAGATTTCCTCTATCTACTTGTGCACTGACTTTAAATATTTTTGTCATTAAAAAACACAAAAAAAAAAAAGAAAAAGAAATAGGAAAAAGGAACACTTGTAATACAAGCCAAACTTCTGCTTGCAGAGAAAAAGAAGATCTGAGGTTTCACCACAAAGAGTGTGCAGAGTATGACTTTGTGTCATATCAGATCAGATCAGACTTTGTGTGAGAAAGCAGAAAGAATCCGGGAGAAGTAAAAGCAGATAAACAGCATTTTGAGGAAAGAGGAGGAGGGCATATGCCAGCAGCTGAGAGAGCTGAAAGGCTCCACAAGGGCCCCCTGTCTGGAGGAGAAACCCCACACGTGAGGCTCCTGTGTGGCAGCACTGCCTGAGGCATGGCCATGGGGGTTACACGGCACACAAGTTCCCATTAACATTTCATGGCTACTTGCTAGTAATAACGTCATCTTGATCATCCAGTGTGTAAACAAGACCCTTCTTCACATAATCTGCACCTCCAGTGTGCACGTATGAGAGCACTCATGTTAGCCCAATACTGGTGTGTGCTGGAGCACCAGCGTTTGGGGCACCGCAAGTGGAAACTCACTTGTAGGGATTAACACCGAATTCAGGTCCTTGCTCAGGCTGGTCCACAGTGATCCAAGATGACAAACTTTGTTCTGAAGGTGAAATAAAGTCAAGTTCTGTAACGCAAAAGTTGGCCTGAGACAAAATAGTTGTCTCCTGGCCATATCTCATCCCAGGCACTGGCACTAATCCATTTCCAGGCATCACAGCTCATAAACTCAGAACTATTATGCACTCGATAAAGGCAATCAATGCATTAGTTAAGTGAGATGGAATGATTTAGCTCTTAGGAAAAAAGATATAAGGCTCAGTATTTTTGTTGCTGTTTCTGAGCATCTCAGAAGAGCATATCAAACCCCAAGAAAGCTGAGTTCACACAACAATGCCTTGGCACATCCACTTGAAATTGAATCACGAAAAGAACGATGTTTAGTTTTGTTTAAATAAATTGAGACATCTTCAAAACAAGGGCTGCTTCTGACCGTTTTACAAAGCCCTCATGAACGGCTTTTCTTCTGAGGCCCTGCTTCATACTGAATGTATGCAACAGCTTGACAATATGCTGTTTCCTTCCCCAATAAGTTTGAGAAGTCAAACTTGAAAGTATCTGCATATCACTGGCAAACATTTCAAAGGCAGAAAAACCTACAGTGCTTAAATGTGTTTTCTCCTGTGTCGAACCTGAGCAGATATAAAAACAAGGTACAGTGCTTATGGAAGGAAATGTGGTGTACTGGGTCCCACAGTATGCATTAAAAATACATTCTGATACAAATTCTCTTCAATCTTATGCATTAACTTAAAGTAAGAAAGTCAATCAGCTGTGTACTACAAAGATAAAAATCATCAATAGTGTATGTTGACTTCTCAGAATATTTAAGGGGCCTATATTATCAGCAATTCTGCCTTTCATTTTAGAAACAGAATTGAATTATATTTAATGCTTCTTGGGGGGGATAAAAGATACATATTCACAGCATAGGATAGGGAAACCGCATTTTTGTAATGAGGGAAACCCCAGAATACTTTGATGGAATTATATATCATGCTCAGCTTTAGAATACTCAATACTGAAAGACACAATAATTTCATATAACCGCAAGTAGATTTCCGCCTCCTTGCTCCCACCCCGAAACAAAGTTCTCTCAAGACGACTGTACAACAACTTTAATCCATTTTTAAAATCTTGACTAAATCTAGAGGCTTCTAGCACAAGCTGTGGCTGTTAAAAGGTGCAATGAAAGGACTGTTTAGCATGGCCACTAAAAATAGTGACGTTACTTCTGACACAGCATGCAAAATAGAAGAAATATGCCTTCAATAGATTATTTCTTTTAAGCTTCATGTCTCTTGCAGGAAGGCAATGGATTCAGGACTGCTTATCAACAATGGTAAGGAACAAGAACTAAAATCCTCCATCAGTAGGTGAGAAAAGCACATGACTGCACATCTGCCCACCAGCTCTTCTTTAAGCGTGGCTGAGGGCCAGAAAATGATGTGACGAAAATGCAAGTATCGCCGACAGATGATTTAACCCTGCCAACATGCAAAGGAAAAGCATCAGCAGTGACATTAATATTCACAGCGGCAACCTTTGACGCTTTCATAATTCAGATTTGACCTCAGTGAGAAACTTGGCAGAAGACCGCTGTGTTTCTATGATTCTAGTTCTTTACACAAAGGACAAGGACCCCCCTGCTTCAACCCTTCACTGTAACTGCCCAATAAGACCCTACAAATGTTTATAAGTAGGATTTTGCAGACTGGAACTGAAGCACACTGGCAAAGCTTGTATGTGTAGAAGTCACTATGGTTACTGCCTACACCTGCTTTGCCTCCAATAAAATCTTTCATTTTCATAAGCATTAAAATTCACCAAATGCACCAAAATACTCAGACAGAGAAAAGAAAAATTTCTTCGGTTTATCAGCCTCTTAGCTGTGTTACTTCTACCTTTTTAAGTTTCGACCCTTAGCTGAGGCATATTATTACCCATCTGGGCATGGGGACGGTTACTGCAGCAGAAGCCTTGCGGTGGGAATGCCTCATTAGGCAGCAGCCTCAGCAGCATGTGTGGAGCAGCACTCTGCTCTTGGCCAGCGCAGAGCTGAAACCCAGCGAACGCTACAGCGGGTGCCAGATGAGAAGCATTAGCTGGGGACTGAGCCAGCCAAATTCACAGGAATACACTTAGTATCATTGTAAATCTTTGTTTCTAAGAAAATTAAAAGTTGGTCTTCCCTGATTAGATTCCGTATCTGTTGGAATAAGAAATAGCTCTACGTAAAACTAACGTTTGGGAGGCTTGCTTTATTTCACAGCAATCGGCACAATTCCTTCTATCACTATTTCCTACATTAATACCAGACTGGCTAATCCTTCCATTTCCCAAATCCACTGCCATTTGGCATACCATACAGCCAGTAAAACCCATCTCTTACTGCTGCTTTTTTACTGCAGTTAAAAGGTTCCTCTCAGCACAGGTGACGCTGCTCACTGCTTTGCCTGTTATTCTGCAAACCTGCTTGAATCAACATCACCACTCCTGCTGCACACAAGCAGCCCATTCCTCCCCTCTTCCCTTTAGCAGCCAGGTGACCCATCTGACAGAGCTCAACCAACGCGCTCTTTACCAGCTCAGCTCTTTCCCTTCATTTTCCCTCTATGTGATTTTGCCGATGATCACTGTAGGTAAAAGCTCTTAACATTACTCTTCATAACCTCAGTGAGGTCCTTTGCAAAGTTCTCATCAAGAATCTTTTCCCTCTTCTTCAGGAGGAACAGAATGCTCACTGGTAACAGCAAATGCAGGCAGGATACTCAAAGCCATCAGCAGGAATTGCACTGGACTAGAGCTACAGTTTGTATGGGATCTGTAATCCCTGCCACCCAATTACACGTAATCTCTTCCAGCACTGTCAGCCCCAAACACCAAGACAACATCACCCCAGAAAGCCACAAACGGAGCTTTCCCAAAAACAGAAACACTGTCTTAAAAGACTGATATGCAAATCTCTCTTGATGTTGAGTTTTGAGCTGTTAGGGTATATTTCGATACCTAAGTTAGATACTCTAAGTTTCGAGTTAGAGCTAAGAATACCGCCTGTTATACTATTACTTCCTTATTCCAATGCAAAAACAAAAATTTTGCCATAACCCCTCATTTTCAGAATAACAGAACTTGGGCAACACATTAAGTGTCACATCAAACAACAATCCAGCAGTGGACACTTTTTCTTTAATAATTTCCATTCATGGCATACATTAATTCACACACTAAAGGAGAAACATGCAACAAGGCAACTACTTTCTTCAACAGAAGTCATCAATAGCTATGTACGTAATAGAAACCCGTTTGAACAGTATTGAACAATTCCCTGATCAAATTTTTTCAATATAAATGAGAACGTGAAAAGGGCTTTCCTTTCTAATGGAGCCTTACCAAAAGCACTTGTGTCCATACTTTTAGCAAAAATAGCAGTTCAGTGGAAGTTCACAAAAGCTGGGTAATTGTGGAAGGCGAATACACCAAAAGCTGATACTTGTTGGAGCAATGCTACTCTGACTTTTAAGCTGTTTTTTGTTACTCTTGCCTGCTTGCTTGTGCTCCAGTCTTACTTCCTGGGAGAACTGCCAAAAAAATACAGTGACTTCTGTATACTGACTATTAAGTGTGTCACATCATGCTACTTAAAATATGCTACAGGCTGGCTGGCACATAAGCACATTTTCTTCTGTTCAGGAACACACACAGCCAGTACAATGAAAATTCACAGCCTCAGCTGTTAGGAACCTAAGTGGTCAGACCTAAAAATGGCTTAATATAAGGGTTCAACTGCAACATTACAAGATAGGAACCAGAAATGACAGAATATCCAACTCCATAAACAAGCTAGTCTATAATGGGACGAAATTTGAGACAGAGATCTTGTTCAGATTAATTCAATACAATTTAGTGACAAAATGTCCTCTAAAGCTATGAATGAGGCTTCAGAAAGCATTCCAAGTGAAGCTACAGGTACAGCAAAGACATGCCACCACTTTACCTAAAGCATAGGCAAACACGGTGCTGATCCACAATCATAGCAATTGAGTATGCAGTATAAAGAAAATACCGCTATTAGAAAGTCATTATCGTATAGAACACAGCTGTTGGGTAGATTTGAGGAGACGATGAGGATGCTGGGAAAATGGAGGCTTTTGTGGGCCTGGAAGATTCTAGGAAACAAAGTGAGCTGCAAGAAGTGAACCAGCAGAGAGAGGACAGGGATGGGAGCAGGGGTGAAAGTCTTTGATGTAAACAGAAATCTGTCCTACGGCCTGCGCTGCCATACCCACACGTGCAGGAGAGGCAGCAGACAGCCTGCAGGTGCTCTCCCCTGCCGAGAGAAGCAGGGGGTCTGCTGCAGCAGGGCTCTGCCACCCAGCCCTCCGGGAGAGATTTCCTCGGTAATCCTCATGCTTGGCGTCAACTCGTTATAACACAAGTGCACAGCTCCATCTAGAGGGCAACAAATCCCTCAGCCGCTACAAAGGCATAATTGCATCTCTGATGTTTTTAACTCATGCCCAGGTCAGCGGGCATTCCCAACAGCATCTAAGCTGCCCCTTGGCAGTGATCTCCAGAGGGAACACCCAGGCCAACCTCACGCCTCAGCCACCCACCTTCTGCAAAGTCCAAGCAGTCCAGAACGAAACCCAGCCTTCCCCCAAACCTACCTCTTCATCTGAATGGTCTCCAGCACCAAGCCCACTAGGGAGGTTTCGCGGCATTCCTACAGCGCCGCAGAGCGAAGCCTACTCTCGTCCTGGGGAAGGGAACAGAGCCCAAAGGCAGAGGGATGTAAGCTCCTCACCACTTGCGTCCCCTAGGAAGAAGGCAGCCAACGTATTTCCCTCTCATATCTTCATGAAGACATCTATACTCAGTAGCAAACAGAGCGTCGGAAGTTAACATGAAGAAACGTTTAAACGCCGAGATTATCAAAGAGGATGTCTACAATCCTTTCTGTGGCAAAGACTTCACTAACAAAGAACAAGCTCCTCTATGCTATCAATAAAGTAACAAATATCTCCAGCAACATGTTAACACTTTCAAGGCGTCTGACAACCCTGAGATGCATCATATCCCACACTTTAACAACACTAATAAGTGAGCTGGACTTCATCCTCTCCATTGCTGTGACGTGGGCTGTGTGCTGGGCTATTCTCACAGTGGAGCTTCTCTTCTGCACTGATCAGGAATCAAAAAGCCTTTGAGTAGATGGTTCTGAGCAACCTGCCACCGGCCAAAACCTAGATCACAATGAAATTTTAACAGCGTTGCTCCACTGTAGCTTACTGTACTCCTATAAGGGCTTATTCAAATACGTAACCAGTTACATCAATATTCTTTTTCTTCACTGTTTTTCAGGCTTACAGGATATGTATCACCAAATATGCACCTTTTATAAATCAATATATTTAGATTCAGACAAGCTGTGTATCTGAGCAACAGCAAGGAGAGATTGTTGTCCATGCACTGAATTTCCTCCGATTACTCATTTATTATACAATAGTGTCTAAATTTTACCCATCACTTTCTTCTTGTGTTTGTTAGTGAGGAAGAAAATTTCAACTCAAGAAAACAAGTTTTCTTTTTTCATAATGATATACTCTGCAAGTTAGGTAAAAGCAGTTAACGTGAACGACTTTAAGATTAAAACTGACGAGTTCATGACTGTAAGACATTCTTGGGGAAAGAAAAAGAACAAAAGAATGCTCCTTTTCCTGTAAGGCTTATTTGCACAACTGGCTACTCTTAATCTGCTATTATTCTTCATTTTTCCTCATTTAGTATGTATTTTTATAGTAAGAATACAAAGCTAAATAAACATAGATGGGGCAACAAATTCTCCAGCTACAGGCTCTATGTTTTTTTTTTTTGTTGCTGTCGTTTAAAATGGGCACATATTCCATAAAGCATTGTTTTTTTAAGGGATTCAGGTTTTAGAAACCATTGCATAGAACAAAACTAGCAAACTACACAGTCATTTCTTCCCTGACTTCTTCCTACCTTAGGAATTAAGATCCAGCTTGCTGTTATTCAAAACAAAATTACTTGCAGTGATGAGTCACATTTTTGTGGTAGCAAGGAATACAAGATGTATGTCTCCTTGTGTAGCAAATGTAAAATAGTGCATCTGAAGTTTTTAATTTTTTTTTTTTTTTTTCCTAACAAAAGTGTAAGATCATGGATGGAGAGCAATCTCAATGGTGGCAATGAAACTGCAGTCACCCAGCGGAGTCCCAGGTGTTTAGGTAAACACCGAGTATTTATCGCTCAATGGCTCTGAGTCTGCACAGACATCTATGGAAAGACAGGCAAAAACCAAACGCAGCCCCCAGAGCAGACCTCCCAGCAGCTCCGCAGATCGGCACAGATCCATGCTCAAAGACATGCCCACCTTGCAAGCCCTTGGCTTCAGCCCCAGCCCAGAGCAGTCCCCAGGGAAGTCCTGCTTCTTTGCAGCCTCCATCAGAGCTGTAACCTGGGATCAGTGTCTCAAGAACCAGTGGCCACAGAGGTGGCACCACCACTGCACCTCAGAAACACACCTCGCTGTCCCTGTCTTTACATGGGTGGTGCAAACCTGGAGAAGATGTGGGTGAGAGATGGGCAACAGACCTGCATTATTTCAGCAAGTTTTTGGAGGCAGTTTCTTCATTAAAACCTGAATCAATCTAGTTGGATAACAGAATAGCTTAGGACAAGGTGCCATGGGAGGTGACAGATACGGAGGACAAGGTATCCAGCTCAGAAATATGGGTAAGATGCTCTACTGCGGTACTTATCTAAAAAGGTGGGACAGGGGAGAGATCGTTTCCATAAACGTAACTTAGCCCTCTCTGTGTCAGGAACATGCCCCACACACAAAGCCCCACCCCTTACTTGGTATTTGCAGTGGTTTACCCCTTCCCTGCTCCACCTGAAAATGGTAACCTATGTGAGCAGTGACTTCCGGAGACTGAATCACAGAGGTATAATCCCCCAACTTCAAATGTCGAAAACGGAACAAGACTAAGGCTATTTCAGTCATTGTAGATCAATGTTCCTGGTCTAAATTAGTCAGCTGCCTGTTATGCAAGATCATCCTCCCTGCTAGTCATTCTCACAGGGTATTTACAGAACACTCCATGGGAGCTGGTGAGAATCTTAGTGAAGGTACCACCAGGAGGAGGCTACTTAAAAAAGAACACACCGCATGCATTTCCAGGCAGACATTTAAAGAGACATTTCTATAAAGCATTTGCTTTTTCATAATCCATCATATACACACAGACATATATTCATATACACACATGCACAAACCATATTTGCATGTTATTGCAGGTAATATGGGAAGGAAGAAATGGGGAAGCACACCTTCACACTACGCAAATATGTTTTAAAAACTATTTCTAAGGCATGAAATATTTCTACTTTGGTATAGCATACTCTTATTTGGAATAGGCTTTCAAAATGCAGCCTTCAGAGGAGAGTATTTCACAAATCAAACTGATTCACTCAGAGCTTATTTTGTCAAGATAACATTTACAGGAGTAGGGGGAAGAGGGAAGAGATATATCAATGGAGTCATATCTTTCCTTTTCTGGATGTTTGATTCAATGTTCTGAACAAGTTGTAAGATCACAACTAAATGCACACAAAATATTTTAGCACAATAATCTGTTGCTCTTCCATTGTCTTTCTGCATTGCACTCTGATTTCATTAACCTTGCTGGCTTGGGGTCTAGGTCCAGTTTCATCCGTATGGAATGATTCCTGCCTGCTTAACACATTAGAAGACTCCATTTCAGGAGCATTTAAGAAGTGAAAAGTACATAAACTGGAATAACTAGAAAAATCTCTCTGAACAGCCTTTTGCTGCTGGCATCATATGACTGCATTGCTCTGTGTGCAGAGTTATCTCAATTACTCTCCTATCAATACACTCATAAAGAAGCCATGAAAAAGAGGACAAGTAATGTTTCAATTTGTCATTATTATTTTTTACTGTATGTTTCCATTTTTATTTCTTAAAAGGTACAGTACATGAATTAAAACCAGTTTAACTCATTTTATTAACACTGAATACAATCTGATCTACAATGGTTCAGTGTCTAGTAGTATCATATTTTCTTAGCCATGGGATAGGAAATTGAGATTGCTGAACCAAGCCAAGAGATAGGCCGCTTTTGTTTGAAAAATAGAAGTATTTTTTAATAGCACCTGACCAAAAACGCAGGAGTTTCAGCAAAGCCCGCCAAACTCCAAATGGACTGTCTGATGATTTGGCACAACTTGAGATAACACTGAAAGCAAGTACAGCCAAATTAGTACTTGCATTCAGTTAGAATGAAATGGACTACAATATAAATAGATCAAAATTGGGCCCAGATCCTGCGATTCAGTATGCAGGCAGATTGTCCAAGGCAGAATCAGCACTTTGGTGAGCTGAAAGCTAATGAGGGACAGCTCTAAAGAAATGAAAAGAATTGCTAGAAGTAAAACTACTGAAATCCTGCATGGAACTAATATTTGCTAAATACCACAGACACTAACAAACTCTTTAGGAGCAATTATTTCCAGGCTGCAAACAATTCCCTTACTCAATGTAGTGAAAAGAATTCCACGCAACAGTGTGTCGAGCCGGTATGGAAAAAGGTCTCAAATAATCCTGGGCACTACGTTTACCCCCAGCAAAGCAAGTGTTTTAATAAGCATTAACCAGACCAAGTAGCAGTGCACTTCCTGAGCACAACCCAGGTGACAGAGATTTCTGAAGAAAACTAAAGATGAGAGAGGAGGGAAAGGTTAAACACATAAATCCCAGAAAGAATTTTAAATCTTTAAGTCTTTAAATGCTGGGCTTTTTTGAGAATCGCAGCCTAGAATGCAGGTCCTCTGCTTCATGTTTCCTCTGAATCAAGAAAACAAATGAAGCAGTTCGGTACTATTAAGGAACCAATTTTATAGATAAACCTTTTTGCATTAAGACAGGTTGCATCATGTTACATAAAACAAATCTTATACTGTGACACAAGAATCTGCTCAAAAACTCAGAAATTCGATTGAAAGAGATGCTCTTGAAAAATCTGCAAACCTGAACACTAAGGAGAAAAAAAAATACAACAATGAAAACAGAACATGTTTCTAGACATTTTACAGAGAAAAAATATGGACAAATAATAAAGGGACAACCACAACAACAACAGAAAGCCTTACCATGATGTTTGCACAACTGTGTGTCTGTAGCCCATGCTATAAATGTGGATACCTTCTATTCCCATCATCTCAGCCCCTCTAGTGGCCAGTACCTGCAGATCTTGCCTTCAGGAGGGACAAGATCTATCAGTATGTACCATTTGCTGCTTCTCTTGTGTCTTGTCAGAGATTTTTTTTCATAACTGTGTAATTTTTTTCTGGAGATAAAACTTGTCACCTTTTATTAGCATTTTTGTCAGTGCTGCTGCTACGTGCATACATTTAATTGCTAAGCAACAAAGAGTAAGCTCTGCACAGCACATTCAATTACTGCATTCCCTGTGCCATGCATTGTTCCCGGTGCACTTACATAATATGAAATATCAAAAAAA
>VXAV01000161.1:29816-100835 GCA_013399715.1 Alectura lathami | reverse complement strand
AGAAAAGAAAATTGTACTTCGCCATTTATTTTTCCTATTCAAATGTACATTTGTGCCTAAAATTGAAGGATGCCATTTCAGAAGTCTGTGCTTAGCGTGAACCTGGATTATTTAGGTTTATCACAAAAAAAGACTGCAATTCTGTCTTTCACTTACTGAAGAACAGCTATATTTACAAAAGAATTCTCTTTCCTCCTGAAATGTAACAGGACAGTGATCCCTACTTGCTGTCGGCACTCATACTAGCCATTATACCCACTGCAGTCAGCAATGCATTTCTAAATAAAGAGTGTTTTATCTGCAATATTCAGTGGGAAGAACAGCTTGGGAAATGAAGCCATTACTGTTTGGGTGTATAAACTTGCACAACCACTTGTAACTATTTTTATTTCTGCAGTGAGACGGGAATTTAGGCATTGGACTTGACTCTCACTGTGTCCCTTTGATGTCTCCCATGTAGCACAAAAGGGATAAAACTGGCTACAATGAACCAGTTGAAAAGAGCTGGTAGAATCCCCACAAACTCTATTTCAGGATACCAGACATCAAACATGATATCAGGTATAATTTAAGACAGGTATCTGATCCATTAATCCCAAGGACCAAGAAGAGTGTTAGGAAAATAGACATTTGACATTAAATCGTGGCCTTTCAATTCATAAAGAGGTCTTACAAGGAAGGTGGAGACAGACCTTTTATCAGGGCCTGTGGTGACAGGACAAGGGATAATGGCTGAAAACCAAAAGGGGCTAGATTTAGACTGGACAGAAGGAAGAAATTCTTCACAATGAGGGTAGTGAGGCACTGGAACAGGATGCCCAGAGAATCTGGGCAACAAGTTGCCCCATCTTTGGAAGAATGCAAGGCCAGGCTGAATGGGGCTTTGGGCAACCAGCGGAAGGTGTCTACCCATGGGATGACCTTTAAAGTCCCTTCCAACTCAAACCATTCCATGATTCTGTGCACACAATCCTGTCAAACAGCACCAATACTACCTCTGTGTTCCATTATTTTCATGCAAGTTCCTCTAATTAATAGCTTTGCAGAAAAATGAGTATTTTTGGCCATCTCAGCACAGTAACTCAAACTCAGTAAAGAGCTATCTGAAGGAGGAAAAGATACAAAGAAATTGAACTTTTCTCCAACAGGCAATGAGTCCTGTCTCATTCAGAGGGACAGAGACAAGGGCCGTGGTTGTGTTCTGGGTGCACTGTCCTGCATACTCCCATGGGAAGATCAAACAGCATTCTTCTGAATGAATCACAGCAGGAACACACAAAGAACATTATCAAATTCCTAAACTAATTAACTAAAGCAGTACTTAATCATACAAAGTGCTTCCGCCATTAAGATACTCAAAACATTAATTATTTAACCCCTAAAGTATCTGTGTGTACATATTCTTTGTATTTTTATTTTATGAGTGGAAATGGATGCTCAGAGAGGCCATATATTTCCAAGAACTATGGAGTCAAATTCCATAGCCTCCTGACTCAAGACAGATGCCACATGGGAGACCTGGTTCCTGCCACCCGCGTGACATTGGCTGATTTCTATACCCACAGTAACAAAGAGACATCTAGTGTCAGTATGCTCAAGCTGACTGTACAGTGGTCAGTAACGTTGGCTTTTGAGATAGAAATTCTGAAAAACTTTTCAATCTGGTAAATTAATGGCATACTGTACTTCATGCTGATAATAGTGAGGTCTTAATCTTTTTCCCACCACTTAATCTCTGGGCATTCAAAAACTACTAAAAGCATAGATATGCTTCCATGTTTCGTAAAACATAACTCACTTCTGAATTCTTACATTTAACACTAATAATTTCTACTGCTTGGCTCCAGACAGCAGGATGTTGGATAAGATTTTTCTTAGGATTGGCCTAAACACCAGACACACCAGGGCCCAGCAGAGCCTTAATGAATTCAGTGACAAACACAATCTTACAAAACTTTCTGGGTCCAGCTCTTGGTGATGACTGCAGTGTGACCGTGGAGCAGTCAGTGCACTGTGTATTCTCTGAAACAGGGTTCCAGTGACAGCATGGATAACACAGCCAACAGGCAGGACAAATAAAGGTTATGTATGACTATTTCAATCACACAGCTAACAGCACAGAGTTCTGATAAATGCTTTCTTATTCCCATTTTTTATCATTGCCCTTCCATTCCTTCAGTGGAGATTTTTAGCCATAATCTGTTAGGCTTCTAGGAGCTGAAGAGGAAACCATACAGGTTATGCGTGGGTTGCAAACTGTAGGGTGATGCCCCTGTCCAAACCCATGGGCTAGTGATGTGCAACAGCAATGCAGGAACTCTGAGCAGAGCTAATGGGATTTGGGAAGGCAACTTTATTCCCTGTAGAGCCTCATTACAGAATGTGCCTGCTTACAATAGTAATGAAAGGGAAACAGACATTAAGACTGCACTTTCCGGACTGGGACGCTCAGCACTTAATCATCTTTTGTCCGACTGAGAGCTGGCAGCAGCCGTAGGCTTTGCTCATACATGAGCAAACACTCAGTACCATGAGTGTTAATGGGGCCACCTTTCTAAATGACTGGACGAGGACTTACTAGGCTTAGAAAATGATCTTTTGCAGCAAATAATAAAATTATATCGATTTCTGTTCATTATGATGACATTTTTAGGGATTGGATTCATCTCACACAGACCACTAGTAATAAGACAATTTTCAGCCAGTACTGAGCTGTTTCTAACTCAAAACGTGTCACCAAAGACTGAGTCCAAGCCAAATTAGAACCATGGATTAAAAAGGCATTTTCAAAAGGTGTGTGTGTAAAAACCTCAAAGATGTTTCTCAGTTAAAGAAAGAAAACTTGCATTTTGGTTGCTTTTTTCCTTTACAGATCAGTAATTCAAAGGAAGTATATGGAGCACCCAGTGGAGTTCTTTCATTCCCATTGATACCAACAACTTGCACGTGGTTTTTTGTACTGAACAAAAAACGTTCGCTTTTTCTATATCTACCATTTTTGTGAAGTGTCTTTAAACCATTCTGTTTAGCAAAGGGATCAGAGTGCCCTTTTTTGACACAACAGTATGGGGAGAAAATTGTATCCTCTATTGAGTCTGGAAGCACTCACAGGTCAGACAGCAACTGAATAAAGAGCTGGACAATAGCTGTGAATTTTTCTATTGTAATATTATTAATTTAAGCCTTCAACAAAACAGTTTGTTAGGGATGGGTATGAGAGAGTGGAACATAATAGAATTTTATGCAGTTTGGTACCTCAGAGCAATGAATAGTATCTTCACTAACTTCAGTTCAGTGCTTTTTTGCTTGTAGTGCAGAGGCAGGGAATGTTTATTCACAGTATTTCAGAAATGGCTAAATGCAGCTCAATCGGCAATACTTTTAGAATTTTTAAAATATTTAAGACTTGAACCTGCTATGATCTAGCAGGATTTCTACATTACAGAAAATGAGATCCTGAGCTCATGAAATACCAGGGTACAGTCAACCTTAGCTATACTGTAAATGTTGCTATAAAAACAGTAGATGAAAAATCCTTCCCAATCCCAAATGTTTCCTTTAGTTGAAAAGTGGATTACAGGGCAGGTGGGAGATGAACATTACACATCTCACACAATCAACATCCAACAAATGGAAGTGAGACAGTACCACTGAAATTCTAGAAATACTTCAAGTTCGTTCTCTGGCTCATTTGTTCATTATAACAAGAGCAAAACACCGAAATGCACATATAAATTTTCACTGGAATTTATTAAGACATACAATTACCAGATAAAACTCAAATGCTGTCATCTACACTTCCCAGAGGAAAAGGAGGTTCAAAACCTTTGGGGTTTTTTTTGGCACGACTATTTTGAACACAGATCTCTACCCTCTGTAGCTGTTGCCATCTATCAGCTATTATGCCTATGCTACTAGTTTCATGATATTGGGTAATTTTGCTTATGTCTTGATTCAGTCCAAAACAGTTCAGAAACGGATAAGACAGGAGACCTGTTGGGGAAAAAAAAAAAAAATACTAAGTAGAAACTTTCAGGTATTGAAGACCAGAGTAATTTTCTTTGGAAAGAATACCCACCAGGCTGAAGAAAGCCTTCACTTACTTTCTAAAATAAAGAAGGCATTGGATGAGGTGCACTTTGTATTCTTGGCTGTAATAAAAGTGGGAACAGCATTGCATTGTATGCTGTAACGTGAAGATGAAAACTGTGGTGTTCTACTGGCATGCAAAAAAAGTGCTACTGGCAGTAGCATCATGTTATGTGCAATATGAAATTAAGTACAGCAGAATTACGCAGAGTGCTGTCCCTCACCAGTGCTGATAAACATCCAGTGTTTTCACAAATGGAACAATAGCATCCATTATGTTGCCTCAGATTATGTGTGCTTCATAATTAATATTATTAGAAGAGGAAAACTATATTCTGTAAAAGCAGTGCAGTTAAGTGGCATTCGTAATACCAACCATGCAGTCCATTAACCTCAGCAATTTCAAGTCGCATCACAGTCATCCGTGGCATTTCAGATTTCTCACAGCTTCAAATCTGTGGGCAGTTTCACAAGCTTTTTGCAAAGTTTCATGACTAGGACATCTGTAAAATTCCCTCCAGAGTTTTCTTCAATTAATCTCTTGTTACGCACCCGGTAATTCATATCTCTGAATAAGAACAGAGGTATGCCCTCAAAGCCATGCTCTGCTGAACACAATGTTTTTATTTTTTCTTAACTCATTGATAATTTCAGGTGCTATAAGATATTAAAGGCATTCTGCTTCCTAATCTTACCTTTTTGTCTTCATTACAATGTGTTTTTGATGAGCAGCTTTCCCAGTTGAGTCCTATAGTGAGGAGCTAAAGCAATCAAATATCGATCTTCTGGCTTTTCCAACCAATCCACTGTTTGACACAGCTGTCCTCAAAGGTTTTAGCAATCTCGTTATTTAGGTGAAAAAAAGAGTGTATATTTTATAGTCATATGAAACAGTGGAACACTGCCTGATGTGTTGCTTAGAGACAACAGCTCAAAGCAGAATGTGAAAATATTCAACAAATTACACCATTGTGTACTGTATTTTAATGCTCTGTTTTCATATTTAGTAGAAGCAATTTTTAATCCAGAAGACAGCAGAGGGAACCCATTTCTCTTTAGATAAGTAGCCACTGGAAGTTCTCTTTTGTTTTTTTTTTTTTTTTAATTTCCACTTAGTTGCTCTTGAGTTTGGCCTCCCTCCCGAGGTTCATTTTGCTGAAAATTTGTTATTCACCAACTGTGAAAGAAAGAGTATTAAATACAGCTTCACTGACAAATTTTCTTCTGGATATGCACTGAGGAAATATGTAAGGGTAGAGCTGGGATGCTCAATTTTGGCATGCTGATTTTTGTTAACTTCTCTAATCCACTAAGGGGTGAAACTGGTGCCTCTTCGTTAATTCTGACCTCATGAAACTGGTATTCTTTTCCTGCAAAGAACTGATTCAGATTTCAAAGAATTGAAGCAGAGCTGCTATGACAACACCTTTAAGTTACCTCTTTTGGGAAATACAGGTAGACCTGCTTCCTTGACATAAATGCTTTTGCATTTCTGATAGAGATGTGTGACAGGATGTCATACCTTCCCCTCTGGCTGGCAGTGCTAAACAATGTTGTATAATATAACTCTATGTAATAAAATATGAAAAAGATATTTAGACAATGCTTGTGTGTAAGAAATACAAAAATACACTGCATCTACTACCCTAGATCATACATCCTGTTTTCCTTTAGTGCCAAAAGTCAAACCTTACCAGTCCAACTTGCTATTCACCTCGTGCGATGCAGACACTACACGGAAAGCCTCCAAATGGCATCCAAGCACACAGCTCTGACTGGTCTGGAGCACACATAAAGAGCCTCGTGTCAGAGTGGTGTAGGGCTTTGAGACTAAGGGTCAGGCGGCAAACTCCAGAATTGTTAAGGACTACATTTGCTTAATGAACAGGGCAGAAAAAAATTCTACATTTGTTACATGAATACAACAAGGAAAAGGTGGTTGCTTTGGAACTTGGTAGTATTACGCAACAAAATTTGCTTAATGAAAAATCAAATTTGCAATGGCTTATTTGTATCAGGGTAGTCATAATTTGCCAGTTCCTAATGAATTCAGGCAGCAATCACGCTGAATGGCTTAGCGTGCTTATCAGAACCACGCCATGCCAAAGCAGTCATCTGGGGCTGGCAGCTTTTCTACTCTACCTATTCATCCTTGTTTAAGCATACATTTTGACAGTGATGCCTTAAGTCTCTAAGATTTCAGGAAAAGGACTCTCGAAGCTGCTGGAGCCCATCCGCACACCAAGGAAACCATGCCTTGCAGCAGCACTCTGCAGCTCCCACAGGCACCCTGAGCTCAGCTCCTGCGGCCCATGGGGATGCCCTGAATCATACCTCCCAATGTAAAGCTTCCATCTGCTAAAGGGTTCCTTCTCTGCAAGGAATGGGAGGAGGTTCTTTAACTATGGGAAAAAAAAAAAAAAAAAAATCAGCCAAAAAGTGGCTTTCATCCGAGGAATGATTCTGTAACCAACGTTCCTGATACCCTGGCAGCTCTACGCTTCTTTGAGCCCATATAAACAGGGCTTTGGAGAGGGGGCAACATTTCATATCTGCTTGAAAGGCTGGAGATCACACTTAAAATTAAAGACAATGATGTATAAAGTATAAATAAAATAAATATAAACATGATATATTATATATAATAACATATTTTATATGTATAAAATAAAAATAAATACAATGATGCATTTCTGCTTTTTAACATATTCCAGTGCTGCCAACAAGTCACCTATTTTTTTCCAAAGAGAACTGTAAACTAAACACTGAGAATGTGTTTCCTAAAAGAGAGTATCCAAGTTTCTAAGATATGATTTCTGAAGGTCATTCTCTGTAATGTTACCCTGCTCATCACCTGATTAAATTGTCTACTGCTCTGAAGTTAATGAGAGACTGAAAATTCTCAATGGTAATTGGAACAGCCGATGTCTTTAAAAAGAGAAAGTGAGTGGGCAGCTATCTGAAGTACAGAAGAATGCTTATTAGTGTGGAGGTGGAAGAAGTCCTTACTGGGAAAAACAATTAAAGAGTATTTTATTTGGAAAACATTGAATTTTTATTTGTGCTACTCAATTGGTGTCCTGGAGACAGTACCAAGCCAGCGCCCTCTTCCTTGTCTTCATTTGCAGACTCTACAGCAAATTTAATTTCACATTTTTCAGTACAAAAGATTTGTGAATCTTGTCAGCAACTGTCCAACTGATTTGTTTCTTGCCCTGTATTTCTTTAAAGTAAAAAGTTTGTTACTCAAAACAAAGCCACTCTCAGGAAGTGCAAACACATAGAAAGTTACAGACAGCACTGACTACCTAATTCCATGCTACAGAACCTCTACTTTAGGAAATAACAAATATTTTCAGCTTCATTAATATGAAGTCTTGTAAAGGCACTAAGTATTATTTATGCTCTTGCAATAGGACATATTAAAAAAGTATTAGTGGGGATTGAAATGGCACTAAAGTAAAGCGCTGTTGAGGATGTGGCTCAGATGTGCATTAGGAAGATAATGACAAAAGGCCAGTTCCTACTAAAATTTCTGTATTTTTAAAATCATAATCAGATATTTTTCCCCTGAAAGATAGAGTCTACTTAACATAAATGTTATTTAAAGAAGTCCTATGAGCTCTATTGTACAGAAGATTAGGCGAGGCAATTGCAATAGACCTTCTGAGTTCATAATCAACAGAATTACTGATATTACGATTTCTTTAAGCCTGCAACTCCATCTTGATATCCATATTTTACCCTGACTGCAAAATGCATATCAGAAGTCTGGACTGACTTATTTGCATGTTAATACATAACATAAAAGCAAAATTTTAGCTTATTAAATAAAATTGCAAGCAGTTAGGACTCTTAAAAATATCATTGAGAAAGCAGTGGTTTTAAATTAGAAGAAAAATAGCATACAGAAAATCTTTAAGCCTGTCCTGGCTCTGTGAAATCAAAGTCCAGCGATCGGGAGCTATGATGAGTTAGGGTCCTCAGGTCATTGCCATAGGAACTCTGCAAGCGTCCCAGCAGTAAATGAGCTCTTTGAGAAGCTGTATCTGATGCTCCTTGTCCACTCTGTGCCAGGAGCATGTCAAAATACAGATAAATTGTGGTGCAAGACTGGGGTTAAAATCTGCCCTCAAGCATATGACCATAGTTTACTGCTCATTTAAAAGACTGACTTGTTTTCTAGCTCCCAATTTTCTTTTCTTTCAGAGCAGTTATTTTATTTACAGTCATATCTGGCTGGGTGAAAGGGACAGACATCAACTGTTATTTGGTCTGGTATAAAATGTTTAACAAATAGGAGAGTGGCAAAACAAACAGTAAGAGCAAGCTGTAAGCAGCAGAAGAGATTGAAGCAGGAGCAGCCACAAGCATGAGCCACCTGTTCCAAGCAGCCAGGAGAAAGGATCTTCAGTAAAATGTTATTTCTATTTTGTTTTAAGAGAAAGCAAATGCAGGTACAGGCAATTCCCACCAGGTCTATTACTATTTACAGTGGATGCAGATATCACTCCTGGCATGGTGTTCAAGGAGAACAGAGGAATGAGGAGAACAGCAACTGCCAGCAGAGCTCCACAGCACAATTACTCCTGTGTGCAACACTTAGCTAATTAGGGCTTACCAGTGCTATTGCATTGTAAGTTATCATAAATAACTGAAGAATATAAAAAAGAAAAATGGCCAGGGCAGTAGTACTTCCAGATTGCCTACAGGAAGGTTTCAGGATAAAAAAATTTGTTGGTGTTTTGAAACACTTCTTGCTTAGCTTTGCCTAAGCAGACTGAAATCCTTTCGCCAAGGCCATTTAGCCAGCTTCCTTTCCTCTAGCCAAATGGCATGCTGGCCCACCTCCACAGGCTGAGAGCGGATACCCCAGTCTCTGGTAAGAGGTCTTCACTTCCCTGCCTTCGCACAGAGCAATCTGTGAGACTTTCAACTGCACATGAGAGAGGAAGAACCCTTCCCAGAGCCCTGTGCTCACATGAAGTTACTCTTGCATGAGCTGTCCCCTCACACCCCCAAACCCTCCTTTCCTGCAGTAGGTAAGAGGGACGCAGCACAAGAAGTGCGCGCAGGTGAGAGCCTCACAGAGCTGGCATAGGCTCCCCAGGAACCTTATGCCATCAGTAACACAAATCAATCCCCCTGCTCTTCTGACTTCAGGAAGGGTCACGCAGCACCAGTTCCCTTGTCAACATCATGTGCCCACGACCAGTGGTCAAGAAGAGCGATGACCCACTCTGACAAAAGAGCAGCACACTAAACTAAATGTCTGCCCCCCATCACCTCACCCTTACCAGGGCTTTGGGGACTTTTTTTTTTTTTTTACCTGATTGAATGGAGTTATGTAATTATGATTGAACTCCATACTGACGTGGAGGAAGATTGGAGAGGTTCCCCCCACCCTAAAGGGAGAGACAGTGAGAAGCACACATGGTAGAAGCCACTTTTTCTATTGGATTTTCCCTTAGCTTTTCAGTCTTCAAGGAAAAATTAAAACCTAATGATGTTTCTGCTCTAACTGAACTTTCAAGCCAATGTTTAACAAGCGGTTTTGTAACACTGGTGAGAGAGGGAAGAAGAAGAAGAAGAAGAGAGACAGAAATATGAGAGTGTAAAGGCTAGCTTCAATGCTCAAGCCACAACATCTCCAGAACTGCTTCCATACTGCCCATATTTTAATGGAATTGCAAGAAAAGCGTTCAGCGCTCTAGTGTCCAAACCATTGCCTTAGAGAAAGACAATCCTTGACAGAACAGAGAGGAGAAAAGCAAGGTAAGAAGAAGACAGGTATGATTACTGAACTACACAGTGGTTAATCATTTCACTTTTAAAGATGCAGCATATTTTATTACTCACTCCATCTGAACTCCGTTGGGTAGGCCCGATTCTTTATACACTAAAGTTTACTTTACAAAAGTACCAAATGAACAGAAGTAACATTTCCATTCAAATTTTAGGTCCCAAAGATTAACAACACCAAGTAGATAAAGTCAAACAAACCTAATACACATTTCGTGACAGAAGGATTCAGCAATAATAAAGAATAAAAATATAATAGCTAAAAAAAGAAAAACAATAAATCCCTGCATCATAATGGGTTTCATTTTATTCTCTGACAGGTACACATCGCCATTAATTTTGCAGGTTGTACACTAAGACGAGGACACTTAGTCATGAAATCACTGTCAGAGGACTGGTATCTGTCAAGAATCTGTTCATCACAACACTTGTTTCTTCTTGATTCACTTTAACTTGAACAAATCTGAATATTAATGCACAACAAAAATAGTAGTCTTTGCACGCAAAACTTATGTGTTTCACTGAAAACACCCCCACTTCCTCCTACCAAACAGCTGTGTACAATAGTATAATCCAAAAAAAATTTTCTTTAATGCTAGAATACCAAAGAATGGCTGAGGTAAAAGAAAGTGTTTTTTATCAAATGCCTTGTTTAGTGAAGGCACATGAATGTATTTTTATTTTATTTACCAATTATAAAGCTGTTAGTGTATTGCGTAAGTTATTTCAAGCCAGAATTAATCTACCAAAAATCTATGATCTGAATGAATCTTTAAAGAATTACCATCACTTTCTTCACCATTTATTGGTGAACTAGAAAGAGGCAACAAATGAGATCTTACTAGGAAAATAAACGTTGTGGATAGGCATGAGATCTGCTGTTAATCAACTCTTCAAGTGTGCAGGGGGAGCAGAGAGATGCTGAGAAGCTCACTTGGGGTCCAAAACAGGAACAGCGAACTTCAAGACCAAGACTAGCCGTTCACAGCATTCATCTTGAGGCTAACTGGTGCACTGAATAAAGCAGGTTATGCCCCACTACATGCAAGGCTTTTGATGGCTTGGTTATTGGCAAATTTGAAAGATGGATACTTCCTGTGTGGATGTGTTAAGTTCACAAGCTCATGCTAATGTCTTGATTCATTTCAGCCTGCAGGGAGTTCCTGCAAAATGACATTAGCCAAATGAGCGCAGTTTGAGTGCCACAAAGGGTGGTTCTGGGAAGATTTGTTTCAGGATAGGATTTTCATCCAGTGAAGTCTGTGTCTGCTTAGTGATGTACTGGACAGCTTCCAGACTGGAAGGACAAGCAGGGACCAAGTGCGCAGAATCAACACCCGTTTTCTTTTTGAGTGTAGGAAGCTCGCACACGGCGACCAGGTGGTATTCTCGTAAGCCTGATCCATTTTGTTAATACAGTACTCTCAATGGTTAACAGCTTCATTTAGATTGTGCACTGGGCCCTGCCTTGGCTAATTTGCCTGTTTGTTGGGCTCCATCCTGCATGCGAACACACTGGCTACCCGTTTAGCACTATTTTAGGTTTCCAGTAGAAACCCAAAGAAGCCACGTCCTTACTGATGGACAATGCAGCTGCAGCAAAAAAAACTTGAACGAAACAGCATTGCACTGAAGCTCTAGATCCAAGACGATCGTTTTATGTCTGTACAAAAACAGAGCAAACCAAAGGATGTCCCTATTATTGATGGAACACAGATAAAGGTCTGCGCAGAATGCAAGAAGGAGAAAGGGAACAGTTGGTTAGGGATATTTGTACATTTGACATTTGCAAGTGGAAAACCTGGCACAAGAATTACTCCTAGAACAAAGCTGGAGGTTTTCCCCTCAGACCTTCCCCATACTTTAAGGGAACCAGTGAACTAGTGCACACAGAAGAGAATTTCACCATGTTTCAGCACTCAAGTTTGCAAACTTGACCATCAAATATCATGAAAGAACGCATTTTTGCTTTCAGGAACAGTAAACAGAACAGATATTTTAGGGAAAAAATTTATATAACCTATTGGCTAGTGGCGATGGTGGGAAGAAACTGACTACAGCTAAACAGCCGATTCCCAGATACTAAAGTTGCTTTAAAAACCTGATTTTCAGGACGCCAAGTTCCGTCAGTTATGTGCAATTTTCCTATGCTCGATGTTCACTTTGTACAGCTCTGTAATTACAACCTTGCTGTACTCATTCTCTCCATGGGGCTCCTATTTTGCACATGGAGGGCCACATTTTTTAATTAAAGAAGAATATTTTCTTCTGTGCCAGTGACATCCATGCAGATCTCCTTGCAGAGGTTTCCTCTGGTCCAGCTCTCTACATATGTAACAAATGGGTGCCGAGTGGTAAGGCGGCTGCAGTCCTAATGTGACTGCCTCTCTTGCTCACAGGCCATCTTCTTTTTTTTACCTTCACTTCCAAATTGCTGTGAACAATTGTTGAACAAATTGTTGAATTAATAATATTTTCTGCCTCTGCTTTTTCCTAGAATTATGCTGAAATAATATTGAGACTTCTTCAACAATTACAATGATGAGGACTATTTATATTGACAAAAGTGAAGCAAACAGAAAAGTTCCTTCTTTCTCAGACCTAAAGATTTAACTGAAAGAAAATTGTGGTTGGTATTTTCCTTGTGTGGACTGAGCTTTTAGGCACAAACCCAACAAGAGAGATTAAGAACTAATTATTTTCATTCACCTTGCAATACTCAAAATACAAGGTGCTTAACTGGAATAACAACTGCAATTCCTTTTACTTCTGTTCCCAGGAAGCAAAGAAATAATACTAGAGATAGCAGTAAGAACATTCATATGCTAACATTTCATTGAAATATTTTGTGCATTCAACAAATTTGAAAAGATTATTTCCTGTTTGTATCTTAATTCAAGCTAATAACCTAATTAAATTTCTGCAAATTGTAACCTATGTTACTGTAAATTATAATCAAGAGAAAATAGGTAGTGCACTGAAAAGTTGAAGAGCTATAGGTAAATCCTTTCCGCACACAGAAGGTCTCTTACCATTGCTCTATAGTTTTGCATTTTGCATCACAACTGCTGGCGACAGGTGATCTCGGAGATGTGCTACGGTCTCCTCCATGCCAGGAAGGTGGGCACTAAGCTGCTCACTGATCACACAGGAGCAGTGCAACGTGCCTGCGTGTCACCAGCCTAATGACTTGGTTATCACCTCCTCCCTTGCAGCAACAAATCTCCTAGTGGAAAGATTACTGCCTCCTCAGTTCCTCCAAATTCTTTGTCTCCGTGTAATTTTGCCATTTTCTTGGAATGACAGAGGTAGCTACGCACAGCCCCACTGTACAATGCGTATTTCTGTTTCAATCTAGTTTAATGGGCAGAAACTGATAAGAAGGTGACAGATCTGGGAGCTTCTGGAGGACATACAGCGCTGGGGCATGGGGAATCCCTGCATTGGCAGGTCAGTAGCAGAGTCTGACCCTGACCTGTCCCCCTCCCACAAGTCCATCCCTGGATGCTCTCACATGTGCTGCCAGCACGTTACTGCTGCCATTCTAGGTGAGAATGAGCACCTCTTCTAGGTGAGAGCAAGCTGTACGTAACCACTTTCCACCAGAATGCAAGATGCTGGTGATTCAGCACCCTTTTCATATCCCAGTTTCCCACCGGTTCCAGCAGGGGCACTATGGGTGTGCCAAGGTGCCGCTGTTGAATGCTTGCCATGAGTGTTTGAGCTTTAGGTAGAAAGATGGAAGCACTCGCACAGCTTCTGCTAAAAACACATCAAAAGTGGATGAGCCAAGAATGTTGCCACAGTACAGAAAATACAGCATTAACAAAGTTACCAATTGAAAAAGACCTTTAGAATAATACAGCCATACAGCCTCCACTCCTAAACAAAATGAGTCACTGTCAACTTCATTTACCTTTTTTTTGGGTTAAACTTGAAGAAATCAGATCTGTGTGTGGCTCTCTGAACTCAGGGCATATTCTTATCTTGTTTACATTTTAAGAAGTTTATTGATAGACCTGAATGCCCACATAAGAGCAGTGCCCCTACTGATGATGATGATGATGTGTGGGTGTGATTACCAAGAAGCAGCAACCTTTTCTTCCAGGCACTACAGATACAAAGTTTTCTACAGATACAGCACTCGTCAAGTTCAAAGAGCCTTTCAGTGCAACGTGAGGACCAAAGCAAGAATGCATGCCATTTATTGCCTTGATCCAAACTTCTGAAGCCTTCCTTTGCTTCAGTTGCCTCAGATCACTAGTTCACAATCTTTCCAGAAAAAAAAAAAAAAAAAAAGTATTCTTACTAAGAACAGCAGCACTAATACACAGGGTTCAAAGCACATCTGGTGCACAGGGAATGCCAGTATTGATTGCAATGGGAAGTTCAGAGGTGGTGGCTCAGATCTCCTCAGCAAGACGTGAACCCAGAGCAGGAAGCCTGAGGGGGGACAGTCAGAGGGGTGAGTAGCACTGAGATGCAGAACCACCAGTGAGGTGCTGGAAATAAGAAGACAGAGGGGATAATCCTGATCATTCTCAGGATACTCTCAGGATCACACTTGCAGTCAGCCCCATTCCTCTGCATCCCTGGGCCACTGACTACAACCAGCCTACACCTGATCTGGCCTGTTCTGCTCACAAAGGTCTGTGCCACACCAAAACCAGGAAGTAACATTCAGTAGGGGACAATCTCTTACTGTGATGCCAACATGCACAGCCTTTCCTCACAAATGGAAATAGCTGCCCACTGGGTCATGTCCTTGGCCTCAGCCACCAGCTGTCCATGCCCAGGCATTATCTGAGGGAGGGGTAGTTTTGGCCCCAGCCAAAAAAAAAAAACAAACCTGCCAAAAACCCTTCTGCTAACAAGGTTTTAAATGGAATAATAAGATCTTTGCACTGCATGGTTTTGTTTACTAGTACAGATGTAGGCTTATTCCTTACTTACAGTCTGGATGAAGTCATATCCGTAATTTCTAATTTAAAAGAAGAAAGAAAAAAAAAAAAAAAAAAAGAGCTCAAAGCAACCATCTGAAGCAATCAACAAAATCTGTTAAAAAAAAAAAAAAAAGCAGAACCTGTGCATATTCTCCAGAAGAAGAGTTCATTTCACACTGTTGTGAGAAACACAAATATCTAGCTACCAGCCCTGTAAAAACAAAACCCTGTAACCAGAGTGAAGTTTTTCAGTCCTAGAAAAAAATATTCCTTTCAGTGTTAAAACATTTTTATCTGGACTTAAACCTGGAAGACATGACATGAGGGAAGAAAAAACAACAACTTTTGGAAATTCAGTAGGTAACTATTGACAAAAAGCTAACACCTCACTTTGCAATACGCCCTGGCACCCAACCCTGCAGGTCTAGGAGTGCTTTAAGCTGGAAACCTCCAGCAGCACCGCTGAGAGGCAGCTCTGCCAGCCATCATTTGACCACTTGGTTCTTCTGGTGCTGCAATGGGACCTGCAGCTGCACAACTGGGAACTAATGCAGGTTAAAAGGGCATGCTCCATGGATACTACCACCACCTTAGTGCTGGGGGAGTATAGGGTCAGTCAGCCAAGCTCAGGACTGGCTCTTCACATGTCAGCACCAACCTAACCACCCTTGGGGCCGCAGGGCAGGGCAGCCAGACCCCTCTGCAGTGCCCTGGGGGAGGGCAGTGCACCCATAACTCCAGCAACACGTGCCCCAGTGCACAGTGTCAGCACCAGTAAGTCAGCAGAAATATTAGTAAGGGTAATTAGGGGTTCTAGAAGACCTTTGGGAGCTATCGCAGTACAAAGAAGCACAATATTTGGATCTCTCTCACCTAATTTCTCACTGCTGAATTTTAACAGCATTGCTGAAATGGGATAGTATCGCAGGCCAGGATTGGTACTATGGGAAATTAATGGATGAGCGAACATTCAAGACATGTCCTGCATTCACCTCTGAAGGAAAAAGTGGGTTGTGTGCCCCTGTTGCATGACCCATGCTGTGCTCCCAGCATCGATCCACAGACTGCTGAGGTTTGCAAGCCCACCCCTCCTCCAAGAGGGCAATCTCTTGCCACCCTAGCACTGCTGCAGCACAGCTCACAGATAATTACTGCCTCATCAACTTTCCAAAATGTTCCCCATCCATCTTACCCATTCTGCTCACTAGCTATTGTCAGGAGCTTTACATATTTGATAGTGCAATCTTCCTTTGCTTATTATTTGTTTTTATTATTATTGTACCATTATAATCTCATTATAGTCTTCTCTAGTTTCAATTATTGTATTTTTTTTTTCTGAGTCACTGTAATTGCTTTTAGTTTTTAATAATGTTTAAAATTTCCACTCTCTGAAGCAAGCATTATCATTCCCATTATAAAATTCAGTTAAGAGGTTGTCAACAGGCTTGGACTGCACCACTCTCGGATTGATCTTCTTGCAGTGGGTGATACGTGCAGCCTGCCTTGCCAATGCCTCCAGACCACAAAAGTGGATTCACTATTAAACAACAGGCTCATCAACTTACAGGACCTCATAGCAGAACTTATCTTCATATTTGTAGGAAAGAGAAATACGTTATAAAATGCTTAAAACCCAGGAACATTATGTATTCATCCAACCGTGGGAAATGCTGGTTTTCTACTCCGGGTGTGCTCAGCAAAACTGCAGCTTTAAGACAAGACTGAACTTCTGTGACTCAGCAACCATTAAGTTTACAAAACACAATCATATCTATAAAGTGTAATAACATAACTCCCCTCTGACAGAAAGTAAGACATTCTCCTCGTTTCCCGATTATTGTTGTCAAATTTGAGATTAAGTACATATTCACATCGAGTCCTAAAAAAAACCAAACCAAACCAAAACAAAAAAAACAACCTGTCAGGAACCCATGGCTTGTCCCTGAGAAATGTTTGCAGAACCATTGCTACAAATTCTAATGATGCCCTTATTTAACAGAGGAACCTTTGCTAACAGAGGCATATATGATTGAATTGATTTACATGCTGCTGACATACCAGGATTGATGGTCTCCTAGAAATGGAAGTAAACACAACTAAAATACATTTACATTGAGATATAGTTGTTTTGTTCTATTTTTAGACATGAAACTGCTTAATTACTCCCTTGTTGAGGAAAGGCACTTATATAGCAAAATATTTTTTCAAAATTAAGGTTTTGTTTTTGAGATTAATTTTGGACCTGAATTCATCAACACCTTGGCAACAGCTTGAGTCCTCCTCCATCTAGCAGATTATTTAAAGATGTGCACAAGTCCCTCTGCAATAATCACACAATTCTCATATGCAACAAGAAAAATATCGCATTACTTTGCTCAACACTTTCCAGTGTTTCCAGAAATGTGCCTCAGCGCTTAGTCTCATGCAAGCCACATTTACCATACATACTATAAGCATGTCATATTTGCATATGTTTACAGTTTTACTTTGAATTCAGCAATTAGATGCTGAATATAGCACGTGCTTATTTGTGTACAAAACTAGAATATTACACCTGGCATCCAGACACACTCAGGGGCACTGTGAGGAAACTGCTCTGAGGTTGTTCATCTGCATAACTAGTGATCACTTCAAAGAGAGAAGGCTCCATCCACGATAACATCGAGATGAAAGTTAAAAGCTGTGAAGTCACAGGCAGCTGGGAATAAGATAGTAATTTAAGAACAATTCTGGGGAGAAAATACAGGCTGCGTTGTACAGGTAGCAGGTTCTGATGGAGATAGAACTTGGGCCTGCTCCTGAACTCCTTCATTACCAGAAGAGCTGCTCATGCAGAGTTTATTATTCACAAAGAGCTGGAAAGGATCATTAAATCATCTCACTTAGCATCCATTTCTCCAAAGACAGCTATATTTTACAGAAAAACTCCAGCCAGCTTGGTTGTCTGAAACATGACCTCTTACGGAGGCACTCATGGGGCCCATGTAGTGGTCATACTGGCAGCAGCATCTGCACCTTGGCCACTGAAATTCCAGTGCTCAAAACACTTTCAGAAAAATTACATGCAATAAAAATGAGGGGAAAAGTAGGTCTACAGGTAGTAACAAAGAGAGAGGATTTTTTTTTATTTATAATTTTTTAAGTTTAGTGCTTACCTCACTGCAGCTAATATTGAATTTTATATTTAGCCAAATTGGCAAACAGCAATTACAGTCTTAAAGGCAATCAGTGCATGCACCCAGCTATGCAAATAATTAAGTAAAACAGAACAGGTGAAGATCTTTACATTTACCTGACGTGCATTAGCAAGGTATTTGAATGACAAGTACCCTGCAGTTTCCAATAAGCCAAGGTGAGAAAGGTGAAAGAGTGTGGTGCTCGGAGGGGTTATCGTTTGGATAGGAACCATAGCGCATTCCTCATGCGTATTCTATAAATACACCTCTGACATGACAGCCCCGGTCTCCCTGAGGTGAAATGGTCAAACCCAAGGACCTGAACAGAAGTGAAGAATTTGCTGTGGAAATGGCCATTCCACTGGCTAACCATTCTCACCATTGAAAAAAATATATTTTAAATGCAATCTGTCTGCATATTCATGTTCTACTTTTCCCAGACAAATTGAAGAACTTTGTATTAGATAATGCTTTCACTCTGGAATGACGCTCATCTAATTCAACCCGAGTACACCTCAATTTCTGAAAACCTAAAGATCAAACTCTAAGTCAGACTGTGAGGCACTTTATACAGACCTTAAGATGCTGGGTTTTGTTTTGTTTTGCTTTCTCTTTTCTGCATGACCACAAGTTTATTCAAAATCACTTGCAAGCACGAAAGCTGTAATGTTCTAATATCAATTTCAAGGTCATCATTTAAAATTCTGAAATCATTCTCCCCTTCCTATTCACTAGTCCTCCATTTAAATACCATATCAGTAAGTCAGCCTTTTAACTCAAAGGCTGACAACGTGTTAAATTAAAAAAAAAAAAAAAACATGTGTTGAGTCCATCATCATAGAATAGAAAATGTTGAAACTTCCAAGAACATTTAATTATACAGTTGTAGCCAGTACTAGAATTGTGACCTTCTTGTCTTGGTTCTAACAGATCATTCTGCATTGCAGAACCTAAACCAAAAAAAAAAAATTTGGAAGGTGTCCAGCTTACTAGGCAGAAATGAGATTGATTTATACACCTGGCCACTCTGCTAGCTAGTCATGGTGTTGCAACTGTTCATTTCAGGTACGTGACTTAAAAGATTTTTTTTCATCTTCACCTCCAAGTAAGTGCTAAAAGGGTTAGACCTGACATCATCCGTTGCACAGCTATTCTACAACCAAACTTGTTTCACTGCAGTCACAACAACCTTTTGAGATCCGTCCTTTCACCAGCAGCCAGCCCATGAAGTCCATGTTCTGCTTACATAAAACAATGGTTTTTAAAATCGTCTGCATAGAGTCAAACTGCTTACAGCACGATGTGCACATTTGGCTGAAAGGAGATAAAACCTTGAAGAAAATATCTGCTGGCAAGCCCTACTTTCACAGAAACACGTGAAAAACCATTACAGAGTCCAAAAGTCTAACTGTTTAGTAACAGAAAAGATGAAATAGGGTTCAGCTTTTGTATCAAATGAAACTAATTTGTTTCTGTAGACATCCTGACTGCTGTTGTGAATATTGGTTTAATACCAATGTGTTTATAGAGATTTCCTAGTTCTCTCTGAATTATTCTAGCATTAATAAGCCAGAAAACTTTCCCAACTCTTTTCAGATGCTTGGGTGTAAATTACCTGACTTTACGGACACTAACATTTTGTTTAAATACCACTGGCATGGACAGTCTGAACGACTTGCAAAACACAAGGGCTCCAACCTGTAAAGTCATAAACCGAATTGAAATACTTCCTGGAACCCTCTACCTTCATTTTTATCATCAAAGCTGTAACATTCCTCAACTATGATGGGCTTATTTCTCTGCTAAAACGTCTGTACTCTTAATTTTTTTAAAATCCTCCACTAGGCTTTATGAAGAATGTATTTTTCGCCGATGCCCTTCGGGTCACTGAGAACACTGAACGCTTTCAAGTGCTTTGCTGTATGAGGTCGTAATCAAGGAAGGAATCAAGCCTATGGAAACATTTCAACCTGTGATGACAGAAAGCCCAGAAGGCAGTTCCACATCATTTTAATCTACACAGCCATATTTGGAAATAACCTTTGCACTTGTAAACCAAGCTGATGTGATCCTGAACAAAGAGAAACTCATCAAACTCCAAAACATTACTTTAACAGCCTCCCCAGAGCAGGAACAAACATCTCAGGTAGAATATACTGTTATTTGTTGACTCAAAGAGGCTACAATTGGGCAACAGTTTCTTCAGACTGTTTCATTTGAAAAACAAAATTGGTACACTCAAGGTGAAAAAAAAAAAAAAATGTTGATTAGATTTTATTATCAAGAATCTGCAGGAGAAAAAAACCTAGATGGAAGACAGTGATGCAGCTTTTACTATATACATACATGACCTTTAATTCGTTTGCATAAAATAATGTTTAAAATCATGACTGCAACAATATGCCTGACTGAATTTGTGTATTTTGCATAACATAAGAAAACGGAGTCATTAAACTCCTACAAGTTTACTTCTTATTGTGTAATCTGAACATGAACATACTCAATTAAAAACACTTAAGTGAAGAAAACACAGATTACCACAGGGATGGTAGATGTTTTAGAGAAACATGCCAATATGGAATGTAGAAATAGCTCACTGTAGTCAGTCACCTGATTTCTGACTGTCATTTACTCCTTGACAGGTGAACATGCAGTATTAGTTGTGCATCCCAAAGTCAGTAACTACTGCACAAATTAAAATTTTATGTTAAAAATTCCCAGTCTGACATTAATGAGAATACAATAAATGTTTTGCTTGGCTTTCTGCAAAGATCATTTCTAAATTAATTCAATGGAGTGAACTAAACAAGAACTCTTTCAGAAATGCATGTTTTACCACAGATGGAGGATTTGGGGAAGGAAAGAATGGAGAAAAAATACACTGGATAATGAAGAAGCAATCTATTAATGAATATATAACTGCCTTCTTAAAACTGAGCTTTTATACTAGGACTTCCTTCTTATACTTCCAGTTCACACAATTTAAGAAGCATTAATTCTGCCAGGCTGCCGTGTTTCATTATATCATTTGCTTTTCAATTAGTATCTGAACAAAGGCAAATGTTTAATAAAATTTTTAAAGGCTTGGGTTTGGGTAAAAGAAGAAAAGAACAACGAAAACAAACAAATAAAAGAAACCGACAACCTGAGTATCTACAGGACAGTCTTGGGATCAATGAACTCTGGTCACATTTTTTTTCCCACTGAAAAAGCACATTTCAATACACTCATACCACACTCGAGAAAAGGACTTGATGAAGGCAAGATTCACCTTTCCCAGGAGGTTTAGAAAATATAGTCAAGGGCTAAGAAACTATTTCAGTGTTTTTTTCCTGGAAGAGAGAAATCTCAAATCAAGGGCAGTAGTTTCCAGATACATAGAATGCCATTGCAAAAAGAGATAGCAATCATCTATTCGGTGTCCCTGACGGACTGAATAAATAGCAGTAGTTTTAAAGCTGCAACAGGGTACATTTGCTTTGAAATATTTTGCACAACATCTAGCAGTAAGGTTTATCAGACACAGACCTATACTGCTTCAGAAGGCTGTGGAACCTGACACAGGCTACACGGCCATCAAGTGCGACCTCCTGGTGGGCAAGAGCAGAGTTCGCATGAGCCAAGGGCAAGCTGTATGATCTGCTTTCTGAATGAGTTAGAAAGGAACGTACATGAAAAACCATGAAAAGTCATCAAATCAAATACAACTAAGAATGCAAAGATGGCTAGTTTTTCCTGTTACAGTCTGTTTATACTGGATTAAACAACTTGCCATTAGGCAGAATTCCTGCACATTTCACATTCCCCATAAAGTCCATGAGGTGAAATTATCGTTCACATTATTCCATTTATCTATATACATATAGTTCACACACATATTTATATTCCATTAAACTATATCCTTCCAGTGCCTAAAGGGGGCCTACAAGAAAGCTGGAGACGCACTTGTTTATCAGAGAGTGTGCTGACAGGAGAAGGGGTATGGATTTTAACCTATGTAATATAAATATTTGGAAGAAATTCTTTACTCATGGGGTGGCAAGGCTGCCCAGAGAAGCTGTGGATGCCCCATCCCTGGAGGTGCTCAAGGCAAGGCTGGATGGGCCCTGGGCAGCCTGATCCTGTGGAAGATGTCCTTGCCCATAGCAGGGGAGCTGGAACTAGATGGTCTTTGAGGTCCCTTCAATACCAAGCCGTTCTGTGATTGTATTGTTCTAGACAGAATTAACCAACAATTCCATGAGATGTTGTGCTTACAGGCAGATTGTGCTGTAAGTTCACAGTCACTCCCCATAACGAAGATACCAAATGCGACAGTACAGAACATGCTCCCGAAGATGAAGAGGAAGATTCTACTAAACAGTGCCAGAGAGCCTGAACAATGACCAGCTTTATCACTCATCTATGAACATAGGAAATGCAACCCAGGAGACTTGGAAAAGAAGAATATTTCTGAAGAATAAATCACAGGCAATGGGAATTGATTATGTTAGTGAAGATGTGGTGCTTATGGGAGCTTGGAAACCAATCTAAGGAGCAACAACACTGTGACATGACTGCCAGGAGGAAAGGGGTAACAAAGAAACACCACAGAGTGTGTACTGCAAGCTTCTCCTAGGAAGTTAAGGTTAAGCCCTGGCTACTAACAGATTCCTTACATGGGAAAATAAGTATTTATGGTGCAGCTTTTATACCTTATTCAAAAGATCCAGTAGTAAAGCAGAAACATTCAAGATAAATAACAAGTTTTTCAGGAAGCCATATGTCTTCTGAAATGCCAAGCAGAGATGTCAGTAAGAGTTAAAGCTGCTCCGTAGTTTACTGTTGAGAGTAATTTGTCAATAACTTGCATGACTATATGCTGAAAGACTTTTCAGATAAATCAGCGCTGCATTACACAATGCCAAATTGTTAAGGATGTGCTAGCTCCAAAGAGTAAATTACTCAAGTTAAGCACACTGAATATCAACCTAAGAAGTGTCTTTTGCATGGTTAAAAATAAATAAATAAATAAATAAAATAAAGAGAGAGAGAGAGAGAAAGAAAAACTCAGGTAAGTTACAAGGAACAAAATCAGAAGATCAGAAAGAAAGGGCACAAAGCTAGAGAAGAAGAATCCTACAGGGAGCCATCAAACATTAGAAAACATTAGACATGGAAATCAGCAAAATATCTAATAAAGTGATAAAGCTGACAAATGAAAAAAAAAATAAATAAAAGAACAATCAACAAGGGAGAAGACTGGAGTTATTGACTGTGCTGAGCTGTGAAAGGCCCTAAGGAAAAGGAAAACACAAAACATCAGAGAATATATCTGTGATCTGTGATGCTCTTGAGTTACAACTCAACAAAATAAAAATAATGAAATGACATAGGATGTCTTCCACAAGGACTTATACAATAGAGCTGCAAAAGAAGAAAGATGACTACAGCCTCCTCACACATAAATTACCCAAGTAAACAAGTCAGAGACTAGCTCTAGCAGAAAACAATGAACATAGCCTAGCAAAGATTACTCCTAACGGTTCCCAACAGAACTGTGTCTTTGTGGCTACAAGGCTGGGATTTTGATGAAGCCCCCCTTAAGGGCAAGCTCCACCTTTTGCAATGAAGGCAAATTTCACACAATTAGAAGGACAAGCAATCATATCTGTTTCAGATTTATATTTTCTTGAACTTCAATTCCCAATGACATGAATTCCAGTCAAAACCGAAAAATGGATGACACAATCTATTTTCTTTCAAATTAATGCATGAAATGGAAAGACAATCATATCAGAGGCCTACAATCTGCCCTTCATGAAAAAAAAAAAAAAAAGTGAATAAAACACTATTATCTCCTTCTAATCTTTCTTCTCTACCTATGCAGACTGATGTGCCTTTATTGGCACCCTGAGCCCAGCAGTTGCAAGGAAGTTTATCTAAGCATGGGGCTTTCCTCACAGAGCACTCTCTCTGAAGCAGTAGAACAACTCTGAAGAGTGCCTGTCAAACTTGACGGCCTGCCTAAAGAATCCATCCCATTTGGGTAACACCAAGACACTTGTGTTTGCACGGCCTGACGCAGACATCTATTTCTACCCAACAGCCTAGGGGGTTTTGGATATCAAAGCATTCTGTGCTTTTGAGGAGCACCATTTGCCACCATTGGATCCAAAACTCAGAAAGTTTCTGAATCACATTATCACTTGCTTTGTGACAACAGTGATAAGCAGAATACTGCTAAAGCACCTGAAAAGAGAAACCCACAAACTGGGGCCTCCTCACCACCACCAGACCAAAAGCAAGTTTTCCAAGATATGACTTGTTGGTCTCCAGGAAATGATCATTTTTCCTTCCTTAGCCTCAGCATCCTCATCAATTTTACTTCTGCATTCCTCAAAGCAACTACCACTAAATAAAGTTAGCAATTGATTTTGTTAAACATTTAACACTTCATCTTCAATGAATTAAGCATAATACATTGTCCATAGCAAAGAAATATGACAAGTATCTTGCTTATTGTATGGCAATCCTCTACAAGTGGTTGAAGTGTATTTAATATTACAAACTGAAGTAAAGGTGACTGCCTCACTGCTATCCTGCAAGGCAGAGACTGAGGCAGAATAAATTCCCAGTTACCTGAGTGGTAGCAATCTCTTTGCCTCACCAAAAGTCCTATTTCAGTGAGAACATCTAAATAAAAATAACTTACTGTTATCACATTTTCCTTTTTGCATCTTCCATTCACCAAAACTCTACATTTTTGAAGAGTTGGGCTCTTTATTACCCGTAAGAAGTGACAGAACCTAGGAAAGTGGCCCTTTTGCTATCGCACTGTGTATGCAGTCTAACCCCATCTCTTACTATATATTGCACTAAGCCACTCAAATTCTCTTACCACAGTCCAAATCTTTAAAAACCTGACTACCTCTTGCAGCAGCAGTAAATCTGGTTTCACAGAAGGAAGGTTCATTTCTAAAACATACGGCAAGATCGGTGATCTTGTGGGAAGTTCATTGCATCAACAGTGAGTACAAAATCCATTTGCTCAGTCCAAACTCCCTGGTTCAGCAGGTGTGCCCGCAAGACACACAGAGCTCAATGCTGCAGGGGACGTGCTCCGTGCTCCTTCTTACAGCCTGACAGTTCTGCCAGGGCTGGCCAGCGCTCTGCAGTGTTCGGTAATCAAGAGCACAGACAGCTCTCACCACTGCACAAAATGCCTCAAGGACCACAACTGAGCATGGCTCCAGAACATGACGCTCCACTCTGTGACATGTAATTTGTTCCACGAAAGGCATACTGGTTATTCTAAGACAGCTATGCCCCCAGAAGACCATGCCACACAAGCAGGTTTAAAACAATCCCAGGCAAAGGAAGTTTTGATCTTCTGTATTAGTGAGTAACAAGTCTACTTCTGCGCTTTAAGATTTTCCCATTTCTGAAGCATTTTAAACATTATTAAGCACCCATTACTCCGCTATGAGCTAAGTATTACTAACATTACTGCTAGTAATGCACTAACTGCTGGCACATAGCACCCCACCACTGGTTCAGGAAAATGATTAAAGACCAAAGTAAAAGCCCTCAAAACTAGAAGTCTTCAGTGAAAAGGAAGTAGATACATTACTGTTCGTATGGTCAACCGCATAGTACCTGTCCCCAGAATAATTTGGACAGATATTAATAAAGCGAATGTCCTACAGAAGAGGAGGCTTATAATACAGTGCATCTGTTTATTGTGTCTTCTTACTCTTCCAGTTTCCATAGAAACTGGAAAGAGTTAGAAAATTTCAGCACTGGGCAATGAATTCTAATGATTTTTTTTTTTTTTTTAAAGAATCGTTATAACATATATTTAGTGCACACAGAACACATCAGCAAGATTTATTTTCAGGTGAAACATGGATCTCTAGTCCTAATGCAGAGGAGCTCACAACTGTACAGGATTTCTAAGTCTTTATGGCAATAAAAGAAAGATCACTTCATTTAACACATTAATAACAGTCCACACCATGCTCATTCTTCCTCTTTAGGCTTTTCAATTTCCTATTGCTTCCTCTAATTGCCCTCCAAACAAGCACAGTAGCAAAAAGTACTGAAGCATTTGCAAAATATGCATCCCTTTCCCTGAAGCTTATGTGATAACCTACCCCTTACATTTATAATCACCTACAGTTTAACCATGATGTAATTTCTTATGCCTTGTGGGCTGATTCCTGTGACTCACAATTTCCAAATATATTTGTGAAGGTGGTTCATGAATTGAAGTTCTGTCAGCTGAAGCCTCCAGCATTGTTCTGCCTATGTTCAGTATGGAGGCTCCTGGCTCCCAAGAAGTCGTAATGGTACAGCACAGGGGATCAGTCCTCAGTTTACAAAGGACACTCAAGAAGCTATTGTACAATGTAACAGAGCCCGCAAATGCCCCCATGGCTTTTTGTCATGCCGTCACTATTCAAGTTTCCTATATATTTACCACTGAAAATCTTCTGATGATTCATCCCCGGGGCTGGCTGTCAGATGAGCACTGTTGTGAGTTATGCTTCTCGCGGTTTCTCCGGTACTGCCCTCTTCCCCATTGCTTCTTCCTTGATTTTAAGCCATGTCCAAGTAACATGTGGGGGACCCTTATTCTTGGCTTGTTCGCAGCACCTTCACCAACTACAAATTCATTTTCCTCACTTCAGCAGTTAACCACCTAAGTCTAACAAACTATTCTATTTCAATAAAATTATCATAATCTACAAGTGACAATGTGCAGCCAGTCCTGCAGAATTACCGTCACTGAGGTCTACTGAAACGCCACTTTCCTTTACAGTGAAATGTCTTCACCTCCTCCTTCTCTGCCCCTTCCCTGCCCCAGCGATCTCTGCCACAAGGAGGCTAAGCTAACAGGACACTTTTGGCTGTTGCAGCTCTTCAGCTGCTCAACAGCATTCCTCCACTGGCTGGCTGTTGGGAGAGATTCTCTGGAGATACAGCTGGTGCCTCACCCCATGCAGAGTCACACCGAGATTCCCAGACCATGTGGCGTGTGGAACCATTCGCTGTTTCAATCTCAAGTGCAGAGGCTGCAGCACCGCCTCTGGTGATGTACTCCTACAATACCCACCACTAACAGCGTTGGGGATCATAGGCATTATTGGTGCAGAAATATTTGATATTTCCCATTATGACAGAAAGGAGACAAGTGGTTAAATTACTGCCTGTTGTGCACAATTGTAGCCATTAGCAGCTGTTATTTATAGTGCCTATTATGTTACTGTATCCCAAAAGACAGGAGAACCAAGTCATGCAGCATTACTACAAATAAAATCATTCTGGCATAGAACAACCCTTTTAAGCATAGAGAATATCACTGTAGTTTATCTTTAAATGGAAAGCATGAACAGCTCAGATGTTTTGAAAACAAAATGTATGTTTTAGTACTCCCACCCCACAGGCTAATACAGGAAAAAGTAAGGGAGACAGGAAAGATTGCATATTAATAAATCTGCTGAAAGGAAAAAGTACATCTGGAGGAAGTCTCCACCTGTGCTTCAGTGGAAGCAGGATGTCTTTTTCTGGAAAATGCACAGCTGGAAGAAAAGACAGCTCTCATGTTTTTGTCGTGGAGAAGCTTGTATGCTACATCCTTGTAAGCCTGTTATTTAATCCTAGGGAGTTAAATACAAGTCCTGAACATGTGGCAGACTTCTCCAAATTAAGCAGCATGCCTCAGAGCACACAAGCATCACTCAGGCATCTTATGAAAATAAAAGTTACCTAACACTGAGCATCTCAGATAGAGAACCCAATTCCCCATACTCTCCCATCTACTGGTATAAATGGAGGTAGGAAGGAGGGAAAACAAACAAACAAACATGAGCGTCTTAAGATAGCTTTTTTGGGGAGATAGCAATGTGAGCTGTATTCTTCATTTTTTCTAACTTACATTATTTTGGGAAAAAAACTTTGCACTAATATCCATTATTCTCATGTCCTCTGGAAAAAAAAAAAATGCTTTTTATCTTCAAAACTATTAAGAATTTTCACAGGAATTGAGATTACAAAACTGGGACGCTTCCCAGATTACAGAAGGGTACATTTTGAGGATAACCCCCAAATCTCCTTGAACAATTGAACTCTAATTTAAGGGGGGGGGTGCGAAGGAATATAACCAACATGTTAAGGAAATGGTAGCAAATAAAACCATGTTTGTTACTTCCATGTTTTGCACACCCGAATGATTTACACATACCAGCCAGGAGACCTGTCCTTGCTTCCGAGTTGCGTCACCGTGGCTGGAGTGAGACAAGACGCTAATGAAGCACGGAACATGGACTCTGCTGTGTAGGCACTGAGACCCTTAGAAGGTGAGGGAAGAGCTTCTTTTGGCTCACAACCAAAGACAGATCCTCTAGTAGGAACAAAGGCCCTGTGTGGTCTACCGTATCTCTATGAAGCCAATGAATCCAAGACTCCTCTAGCTTTACAGCTATGTTCCACCGGGATCTGTACGAATTCCCTGTGCTCCCCACCATTAATTGGTAGTTGTTCTGCAAAATACTACAAACATTTTATCTTCTTCACAAATGCATTTTACCTTACAGCATGAGTAGAAATTTCTGTCTTTTGATTTCTCTGCTGAATTACGTGCTCTTTACCTCTGCCCACACACTGCACTGTGTTGGCAAAGTCATACATTTTGGCAGTGGACTTCAAAACTGTATTCCTCTGCAGGAGAATGCCCGTGTACAGTACACTCACACACGCCCCCTCAGACCACGTGGTCTATATACTGCCTGGGCAACCGTTTCACAAATAGATGGAAGCACTGAAAAGTAAAACTACCAACCTCTGGCACACAGAAATCAGCCATTCTAAATACTGCTTCCAGTTAGCAATGCTTAGCCACGTTACTAACACGACTGGTTATCAGAGCTGCATGCAGTTTCTGCTGCTGCTGATGTACGTTTGTTACCTCTTCCTTCAGTAGCTGAGCTGTACACATTGGGAATGCTTTACAAAACATTTCAGAAATATAAGTCAAGTAAGCTTTCTTGCAAGAGATGCTGTTTTCTGGAGAGAGTTTCCTTCCTACACACCTTCAGCCACCAGAACTCTTCTGATGCTAGACAAAGAGATTGCAAACACATATGCCCACTTACTCCCTAGAAGTAAGCTTCACTGAGTTAGAGCCCCTTCTTCGGCCCCTGCTCCCCAACACAAAGCCCTGTCAATGCACGTGAGGCTGAGATCGCTGTGACAGTGGTATCATACAGCTCATGGTTTGTATTTAGTCCCAGAGCACAGGGGCTAGTCAGCATTGCCTGTCAGGGGAGCATGCTTCATTGATCTTGGAATATTTCATATGATATCCAAACATCTGTGAACTTTCTTGCTCAGTTTTGGTTTTGAGATTACACAGTTTTGGGTGAAAAACAACCATGACTTCCCACAATGGAAGTGACAAAGCATCAGGAAGGAGAAACTGAGCAGAGTGGAGCATGCTGAACTCCAGACAGACTTCCAGACAGCTAAGGTACAGTGCAAAGGCTGAAGCACTGCTGCACCGTGCTAAAACCATGCTTTCGACTTCATAAGCTCAACGGTACAGAGATCAGTTTTACCCTCACAGATATCCAGAATCTCCTGACTTGTCCAATCATTGCATGTGGAACAAATCCTAATCAGCTCTACATGTGGAAGTACTGAAGATATTGAAGAGTTGAAGATATTGAAGAATTATAAGTATCCAGGATCTTGAAGTCTGAGGCCCTACAGACCTTGAGATAATAGTTCTGTCCCCCTTTAACTCTATTCCAAAATGCCTATATTTTTGCACTGCACAAAGACCAGAATTTAGTGGATTAAAACAGACAGTCCTAGGTAGAACCAAATCAAATAAGCAGTCTTCTGGCTGCCTTGAGACTGCAACTGTGTCATTCTGAATTCTACCTAGACATTTGGCATTACTAAGGAATCCAAGAGGACCTAAAGGATACAAAACTAACATTAAAAGATGATTTCTTACCAGTCTGCTGGCTCCCTCTTGACATCACTGCAAACTATCTGCTTTGAAAAGCTGATAGCTTTTGCCAGTTCCTCCTCATCTGGGTGCGGAATGATTGAGAGAAGTGGAACAAACACCCTGTCCACTTATGGCCATGCTACATGTGCTGCTGATCTTCTGTAGGTACTAGAAAAGCTAGAGGAAAACACTGACTGAAGACCAAAGCTCAGGTAATAGGCTTGTGTTCAATTTGTGGGCTGGGTGAGGGGAAGATAATCAGGAAATCCAGAGGTGAAATTGGGAATATTAAAATAAAAATGTTCAGTACCTTTACTCAAACCTCCTGAATTTTAATTATATAAATTACATTCATTCCTACTATTAGAACACCTTTCCAGAATCGATCTAGTACTTTAAATAATAATAATAATAATAATAATAAAACCCAAGCAAGCAAAGAAAACAGCCCTTCTTTTCCAAGTCTCTAGCCAGTGTTAACCTGTTCAGACAAGTCAATCAAGTCTTCTGGAAGAAGGGACACAGACAAGAGTACATGCAACTTTATGCAGTGTGAAAATGGAACATTAGTCATTAGGTAATCAATGATCATGTCACGTTTAGAGAACTGCTGCAGTCTGCACTCTTTTCTAAACAAATCCAGGTGGGGATAAGAAGGCTCACTGAAATAAATGTTACATTCTAAACATGACAGTTTTAGACGTATGCTAGTGTAACACACACAGAAGAGGGGAAAAGTGGAATTTGCTAGCCTCAGTGATAAAATCTAAAGGGAGGGAAGCCAGGATAAACAGTCGTCAGGTACAGAAAGGGTACCTGCAAGGAGCTGAGAAACTGAAGGTGCCTATCATGCACACAAGTTAATGAGCTCAAGCTGCAGCAAGGAAGATTCAGGTAATGAATAAGGAAACATTTTCAGTGGTAGGGCCGAGGAAGCAGAATAAAAGGCCTGGGCAGGCCACACAGACACCTGTCAGAAATATGTGGGTAGAGCTGATCCTCCCCAGACACAGTGGAGGCCGGGTGCCTCCCATTCCTGCTTCTCTGCTGATCATTGCTGGCAGAGTAAGAAACACTGCCCAGGGACCCAGACCTTTTCTTCCCCAGGAAATGCTAACAGAAAACATGGGTTCAGCACATGCAGAAAGGGCATTAGAGTGAATCTAAGGAAGAGCTGCTCACAGTAACTACGACGTTCATCCCACCGTAGAGCCACCTGCACAGCTTCTGTTCTGCAGCCCTGACTCTGCTGAGTAGTGCCAGTAACACAGGGGGAACGAGACTGGAGAGCAGGCATCTCTAGGCAGCAGTGAGAACTCCAAATTATGCTCCGAATGCACATGGGGATATCCTTCGTTTCACACTCAGACGGGAGCATTTAAATTCGATCTTCTCTGGCCAGGATGTTTTCCTCCCTTAGGTTCATTCTTTAATTAATTACTGTCAGCCCTGTCACAATATAAGCTACATTTCACAAGAACTTCTGTCACAGTTTATCACCCTGTCACTGGATATCGCTTCACACCCTTTCATCTGTTTATCCTTGCACAGTCCAGTTCAATTCTCCCTTTGTCATCCTTTACTGGTGATCCCATACATCTCTACAGACTTACGGCAGTAGATATCGCTCATAGCCACTCCAAGTGACAGGAATTTATTTTTTATTTTGCAAAAGTTAGCATCACGTGACTGGCCAACTAAAAGCAAAACAACCTTGACAGCAAGGTATGAGAACTTCCGGATTAAGTAGAAGATTAGGAAAATACTTACTCTTGCTTTATTTTCACCCCTCTAATTCCCATTTCCATGGAAACAGGGCTGGAAAGTACCAGCAGGCAGCCTGCAGCTGAACATCTGAATGAGAGCACTCGTGTTGAACTCAGCAAGCAGGCAGCAGGTGAAGCCTGCAGGAGCTGCCTAAAAATCTATAGACGCCTTTTGAAAGTAAAAGGACAGCCTCAAGTCAGGCAAAGGACTTCTAAGAAGGATTACACATAACGCTAGCAAATACTCCTGCATCGCAACAGCTGATAATCTGACTTCATCTTCTGTAAAATGCAGGGATAAAATTTATTTATCTCAGCTGCACCAGACAAAAATCCATCACAATTAATTAAGTACTTTGAAATGTTCAGGTGGAAGACGATATACTGAGCTTTGGCTGCCAGGTGCTGTCCTATAATTCCTTCTGTGAAATCCAACTGGCTGCTGCCCAGCCCATACATGTGCATTTTGAGGCCAGTCGTTTGGATGGCTCTTTTTATAAATATCCACTTCGTTTTAAGAAAAATAAATATACAGGGAAAAAAAAAAAAAAGAAACAAACTGCTAGACGTTAGTAATATATTTGCTAGTTATAAAGCAAATTGCTCTTGAGCACCAAAACTCCTTGTATTTTAAAAGCTACTAAGGCAACTCAGCTGTAGATATCATTAAGGAAAATAAAAAGGCTGTGTTAACTTCTTTACACAATTTAGTAAAGTTTCATTCAGTAATTCTTTTTAATACCATCTTAGATTTTTCTCCTGTTCAATATTTGCTCTCCAAGCAACAGGAAGAAAAGCAAACAAAAAAGGATGAGACATCACTGTCTCGCGCTATACTTTACCCAAACAACAGATCGGTTATTATTAAACTCCTACTTTTGTATCTAAAGCAATTACCACTTTCTCAAGCAGATATTATTCATTCTTTGCAGAGAACAGAGCACTGGTCCCACTTTGCGCCAATGTAATTTCAGCCAATGCAACGGACAACGCAGAATGATTATAACAAAGAATGTAACACTGTGCAAGTTCAATATCAGCACACAAGAGCTGACCTGAAAATGGATGATGAAGAAACTTGAGACAGCACAAGAGTGTTATTTTAAGTTTAACAGAATCAAGTCAGCCTGATAGGTGTGGATGGACTTATTGGGCCTATGTCCTCCTCTGTCATCAGAGTGGAAATGCGAGCTTAAAGCATCAGAGAACGAGTCACCACCAGAAGCTGTTAGTGCCTATCGATTCGTTGCTTCCTCTGGGATCTTCGGTGCAAAAATGAGCCCAAATTTAGCAGTCCACAATATATTAAACTCATCGTTCTGACAGAAAACAACAGTACAGAAGCAGTCTGTGCAATTTTCTTGCATCACAGGAAATTAATAATTGGGTATCAAGAGCACAACTGTGGCAGATGACACACACACCCATCAGCATCTCTGCAGTGCAAGAACATCCCTCTAACAGCGGCAGCAACGGTACAAATTGCACAGAGCAATTCTGCTAATAAGTCACGCTAATAACTTGCTTTTTGCTATACCAGGTGTATTTGTACTCACTTTGAGGATCATTTATGGCGCTAGATCACAACGTTGGGAGCCCTGGCATAAGCAGAAATCAAACTCCAAAACAGTTCACTGATCTAGTCTGAGTCTGCTTAAACACGGTGCACACAAAAGGATAAGCTTTCACATATGTTTCCTCTTTTCCTTTGCGTGAAAGTATCTATAGCTAAACAACTCACATGTCCTGCCTGAAGAGCTCTACTTCAAGCAGGACTAGAAATAAAAAAATTAAAAAAAAACACAGATTTAATTTAAAAAGCAATCAACATCAGTGAACACAGATTGAGTTCTCTCACAGAAGTCCTACCCCTCAATTTGTTATGTTTTTTTTTGTTTGTTTGTTTTGTTTTACTGTCATTTCAAGGGCAGAAGCCATGTGCACTGCTCACACTGTGTGAACAGCTCTCAGCCACCATAGTAACTGCAAGCCTTGCTAAGGTGGAAAGGGAGGAGGGGAAGGACAGCCTTGTCACCTGTTTAAGACTTACAGGAGTGACCATGCTGTAACAAGAGGTACTTTTGGCTGAAGAGTTCCAGTAGGCTGGGGAAGGATCATTTCTGGAAGTATTTACAAAGGGAATTACAGCTGGCTGCATGCATGCACAAAGGGAGGTGGACATCCATCCAAAGGGGTGGCTCATTTTTCCTAGCTGGAGCTTGAAACAGAGAGGGATATAATTCAAGGAAATGAGCAAGCTGCTCCCCACCAGGTCATCAGTATCTTCACAGTTTCCCCTTATGATCTTGCTAGTGACACCTGTACAGAGCATGTAACTGCTTTCTTCCAATTAAACTTCTACCTGCTAACGCACCCCAGTTGTTGCCAGCTGGTTAACACTGCAGACGGAAAGAAACCAGGAAGGGACATTAGTGCAGCTCTTCAAGGTGCTTACAGCAAACTCGAAGGACATACAGAATAAAGGTCTGTGATCTGGGATCTTTTGCCTCTTGAGGCATGGAGTATGTGGCGAATGCAGGTTCCAAATACTACCTAACATGACAATGAACATACATTATGCCAATGCATGTTATATACATTTCTAATTTAATAATAAAATATGATTAGGGAAAGCCACAAACAAATTAACACTTCACAAATGAAACATTATCATCTATTAGAAAAGCTTAATGCAAGCATCTAACTCAGAGGCTGAGATTTGGTAGCTGTTTTACGTGCTTGAAAAGTTAAACCTTCTTCCATGTTCGAAAGAGCTCATATTGTTACATGTAACCTCTTCTTCCAAAACTGCATGGCTACATAGCAGCTGAATTACTTTTCTATCCTCCTTTTTGAAGGGCTCTGCAAGAAATGTTTTCACAGCCAAGTTATAAGCACTGAAAAAAAACGTTTGCAGTAAATGTACTAACACCCTCACAAGGGGAATGTGATCCGTGTTCCCATGTCCTCTCTTTTCATGTACAGCTCTGTTCTCCAGTTTACAAACACAGAACACTGACACCAGAGAGTAAGTGCTGACTTTTACACAGTGCAGGAAGAGGCACTGAGCCGTGCAATTTTCCAGGGCATGGGTTATCCCAGGCCATACTAATTCAAAGACTGGTTACATGTATTCCCCAAGACTCAAGGCTGGGCAAGGTGGGAACAGCACCTGGGTGAGCAGGTGGCCCTGCAGCGCTGGCCCCACCATTCCCAAGGGCTCGCTTCCTTCTCTGGGGTGCAGCTCCCCTGCAGCTCCTGTGCTCAGACTGTGAAATAGGCTGGTTGTAGGAAGACTCTTCAGCCACTAGCACAAGGCTCCTAAGCTGGCCTCCTACTGCTGAATGAACAAGTGGGGATGCTACTGCTGCTTCTGCCTTTCATCCATCCATCTCCCCACAACATCTGCATCCCAGAGGTTTTGGAGGTCTCACTTTAGGCTTCTTCCTCTCCTGCTTTTCCCATCCCCAGCTCCATCTCTCTCCCTGTCCTTCTTATTAGGAACAACATCAAAGTTTTCACACTCCTAAATTCCTCCAGACACCAGCAACTGAACACAGAGATCAGAAGCTTGCGATCAGGCCACTTCTCCTACCTCAGTTAATGAGAACGGAGCTGTACAAGATCATATATGATGTACATGTCTGAATTGAAATAGTACATTCCACGTTTACACAAATTTAATGATTGCCTTCATAATGTAAACTTGTAGATTCTGACATAATCAAACAAGAAAGTGGTTCACCTATGCCTAATCAACTCCATCATTGCCTCCCAGCAATGTAAATCGTTACTGCAAAGTGGTTGCAGCCTGCCGCTGCCTCCATCAAGCACTGACATGTAGGAAGACAGGTACAGGAAGGAGCAAAGAAAGGACAAACAACCTTATCTATTTACTCTGGGCTACACAAGAAAACGTGAATGGTGTGGGAAGCAAACTGTGTCCCTCCTTTCAGAGCTGCAGAGATCGACTGCTCTTGCAAAGTGTGAACTCCATCTGTAAGAGCTCCTGGAGAGCACAGCTTCGCTGTTTGAACACAGACTGACAAAACCTACACCCACAAAATCCTGGCAAGAGGGCTTGCAGCTCAGACAACACACTGGCCATCTCTTCACCTCTATTTAACCTTTCTTTGTGCTGGGATCCAGAAACTGCACCTGAAACCTGATAGAAATTCAGTCATTGCTCTTGTCTAGGAAGGAACTGAAATATCCTCCACATCCACTCTGAACTCTTCTTCTGCCCTCCACCAAGGATTAAAAAAAAAACACCATAAAGGGCGGAAACAGGGAAGTGCAACACAGACATTTACCTTGCACCTGCTGGCAACTCCCAGCTATATAGTTGGTAAGCATAAAAATATTTCAGCAATCCCATAGAAGCAATAGAAGTTACATCCATTTTCATACCTAAGTGTGACTGAGTCGTACAGAAGTTGTTACATGCCAAAAACTGATAGGATTCTTCTTCAAAGAACTTAGGTCAAAATTTTCAAAATAAAATTTTATACCAGCAAGCTCCTCCCTTCTCTTATATCCAAATGGAGGCACTTTTGAAAGTGACTGGAATTTAGTAGGCCGTTGGTATTTTATATAAATGGCTTTCTTGGTATTGATAATATTTCACCCTCTTTAGGCAAATGGCCAGATTCTCCCTGCCCAACACCAGGTCACAACACTGGCTTTGATATCCTCTTGCTGCACTTCTGTACAAATCAGGAAGGGTTTGGTCATTAACAGAATCTGGATCAAATCCTCATATTACAGATAAAATTGAAAATGTAATCAGCAGAGATATTAGCACAGGAGCACACAGAATGGGCTTTGGTCACAGTGCTTCCTTAACCAAATTTTCAGGAAACCATGAAATAAATACAAAGGCACAGTTTGCAATCTGTTCACTAATAACAAACTTTCAAATTCTTGCTACAAGAGGCGTATTATTAAATGTCTTACTAACTACAATGTACTCCTCACAGATGAAAATGGAAATGAGATTTTAACCTTTCTTTGAGGAGTTGCAGGTAACCACAAGCCACGCTACAGTTCAACAGAGTCCTCAAGTTCTGATTTATTTAAATTGAAGCTATTGTGAGCAGAGAAACAGGAAGGAAGAAGTCTTAAGAGCTGCAGGTATTCATATATGTTCTGTTAAACAGATACCTAAAATAAGTTATATTTTTCCTTTTACCTTTCTGAAATTAGTCTGTTAAATCAAACTCACAATTCCATATGCAGTCATTTTCACCAATTTATAAAATTCTAAAATAGATTTTATAGCCTATTTTAGAAGAAATTGTTTCCCTGTAATAAAAGAATGTAAAATTCAGTAATTGCTTTCTTCTCACCCAAGTTATTGTTCTCATCAACTGATTTGTTCTGGTCACAAATCTATTATTTAAGTCTCCTCCTGTACAACAGCATGGCATCACTAGTAACAACCCTTGTGTCTTATATTCCAGTCTTTAGTCTCTCACATATAAACACAATGCAAACACTTAATCTTCTACACGTAAGACTCACTGCTTAACACCTTTGTGAATCCAGAGGACCAGATTTCAGACTCCAATATTAAACCTTTTTTTCTCACCAGAACTGTAATTTTATAATTAACAATAGACAATGCAGAAATTCATACAAATGCCTTCATATGTAAGACCAACTGCAGTCTCTAGAAAAGCATTAGCTCCAGAATGCTAACAGAAAACACAAGATCCTCACATGAAAGCAGATCATTTAAACAACATGTCCAAGCTGTCACTCCCTAGAATAGACTTCAGAAAGTGTACGCAGCAAACAAGACTTCTCCATACTATCCAATCTATGTTTGTCCAAACCATAATCCAACATTAAGTCATTAAGAAAAAAGTTTACCTGTGTTCCTGTCAGGTAGAATACAGCAATGCTTCTGCAGTATGCCAGGCAGAACCTGTGGCGACAAAGAAACGGACATTAACACAGGTATGTTTTTATCATTACATGAAGAAGAGCTCATGATTGTCAGAGTGCATATCTGATCAAGCTTTGTGCATTCATCCTGGATGAAAATTAACTATCATACGGTGCAAATTTGAACCCCACTCATTACAAATCACACACTGAGAAGAATCTTACAAGATTAGCTGCTTACCACTGCCTGTAAAGGTAATGTCACCCTCTCCCACAGACTACAATATTGAAAATTTGAGAAACATAATATAAACACATAAGTAAACATGCTCGACTTAGAAAGATTGCATGTTGTCAGTCAATGCCACTGCTATTCCTGATTTTGCACACGTAGCCCTGGGGCTATGAGTTTGAGTTTTTTAGAAATCACTGAGCACCCAACTCCAGAGCACAGCACTTTGCTTCTCAGATGACCATTTCCAGTAAGTAACACAAAACCCTGGAAGCTTGAGCAGGAAACTCAAGGGAATAGGGACAGATAAGACCCTATGATTGTGCTTCATCACATCCACCATGCTGAGATGTCACTGGCAGCCTCTGAGAAATGCTGTAGAAGCTTCCCATCACTACTGCCCTTTCTTCTGGGCAGAGGCCCACCCTTCGTCACAGATTTACACACACAGCTCACCTGTTGTGGTGCAGCTTTGGTGCTCTTACCAGCAGCAACCTGCACTTGAAGCAGCCAAGACCTTATTTTAATCTTTTAAATCTGCAATGAATACATTCTACAATGCTAACAGCATCTGTAAAACCATAGCTTAAAGTTTAATGGCTTTTCCTTTTTATTTCAGAGAACAAGCCAATTAAAAACCATGCTCTGAGATGTCCTCTATAACNAAAAACATATATATATATATATATATATATATAGTTTCTACAAACAGGAGACCAGCATAACCACTGTGTGGAAATGCCGAGCTTCTAACCACTAAGAACGCCCTAGGCACACACAGCTTGTGTTAAGTTTTAGAAATTTGGCAAAGAAAATACTTTACAGCCTAGGGACATTTTTATTCATCATGGAGGCTGCTGTTGCTGTTTGGCCTAGGCCAGCAGCCAGGGATGAGAGTCAGAGGCATGGTGCCCTGCAGCAGCACCGCAGGCCTCGTCCGATGCACACTGTGGTAACCCCAGCGGGACCAGCACTCATCTGTCCTCCAGCAGAACAAATTGAAGGCCTGCTGCACCATGCTTCCTCCTGAAAGCACACATGCAGAGGCAGTGCCATTGCAAAGCTGAGCACTTACTGTCATTTTAACACGAAGAGCCAGTCTGTGGGCAGAAAGCTGCCTTGGACACAAAGCCGCACAGAGAAGTTTCCCCCCACAGCTCCTCTAAACTCTACTGAATGCAAAGTATTTAAATTTAAGGCCCTGGGAAAAAAAAAAAAAAAAAAACACTGGTATAATTCTCAAGATAGGCTTCTTGTTAAAAGGGAAAACAAACGGAGTTTTAGTGGCAGATGTTAGGCACAGGGTAATCGAATCGGATCCACAGAGACAGGTTTCAACAGATCCCCCCAGCAGATCATGAGGAAACTGCTTCATTGGAAATAAAATTTATGGTCACTTTTGGGGCTTTGTCACATTGTAGCAACTCTTGTACACAACTCTGACTTCCTAAGTAGCTTATTTTCTTCAAACTCTTTCAGCTCACTCTTTCCCACACACGCATGCACTTTTGTCTCTGAGAGGTGCAGGGCTCTAGCTGCCAGGATTTCTGGAGGCTGCCAGACCAATGCTACTTTCCCCACATGTTACAGCATTCACTACCGCCACACTTGAAAGTCCACAAAATTCGGGGGGAGAAAGAAAATCAGTATTTCAGAAGGAGATCTTGTCACTGTGTATAAACACCTGAAGGGAGGGTACAAAGAGAATGGAGCCAGGCTCTTTTACAGCGGTGCCCAGTGCCAGGACAAGAGGCAAGGGGACACAACCTGGCACACAGGAGGCTCCCTCTGAACACCAGGCAGCACTGCTGTGCTATGCGGGTGACAGCACTGGCACAGGCTGCCCAGAGGCTGTGGAGCCTCCTCCTTGGAGATCTTCAGAAGCCTCCTGCCATGGTGCTGGGTACCCTGCTCTTGAGGTTGGACCAGATGACTTGATCCACATGTCCTTGCCAACCTCAGCCATTCTGTGAATTTGTGATAGGCTTACAGCTGTCTGCTTCCAAGACCTGTACTGCTTTTTTCCTTCACTCTTTTGCAGCCCTGTTTAAACAGGTCCCACTGTCCTTAAGTTAATCACCTCTGAGACAAAGCCCTCTGAGCCACAGGGCTACAGAAGCGGACTTACATCCTGCTGTCCCTGCAGGGTAACGGAAAATTGTTTAGCTGCATGTAAAAAGGACTGTTTAAGGAAGTTCTACCAAATAATGTCCTTGCAAGCTCAGGCACTCAGTGTTAGACATTACTGTCTGCAGACAAAGCAGGGGCACGTGCATGTACCACTGGTACTCCCGTATTTCTGCATGCTCATAACAGCTAAACACTGTCCTCTCTCTTCTCCTTTAGTACTCAGAACACCAGACAGCAAGTACATTGCTTCCTTAAGTAGAAATCCTTTTCACTTGAAGTAGTCACAAAACTAGCCTGTTTGCTTTAAGTAGGACTACTTAGGGAATAGAGTAGGACTTGAACCAAAATATCAGCTTTCCTTACTCTCATTTACAGACAGCAGCAAGCCTGTATTTTAAGGAGAACCCACAGAACAACCAACAATCTTTGGAAAACTACATTCATCGTTCTGTAGTGTTTCTTAAAATTTGAAATGAAAAAAAAACACCGATTCTTAGGAATGTATTGTAATACTTACAAACTACAGCATTTTCCTTATGGCCATGGTTATAAATAACAGCATAGTCTTATAGGCATTGAAAGCATAAATATTAGAAGTAGAGAACAAAGAAATCCTAAAATGAGCAGAGACAGCCTTTTCAAAGCAGTGTAACACAAAGACTGAATCTTGAAAACACCCTGTCTTCCTCAGACATAAAGTAACACTTAGTTCCTAGTGAATCTGTCACAGTTTTCTTCCCCATATTCATGAACCATGGAGAAGCATTATGAATTTATTATGAGCACCCAGTTAATCAAATTAAGGCTGAAATTAAGAGACAGAAAAAGAGCGGGTCTGGAGTAGCAAGACAATTTTCTTGGGAAAAGAAAAGGTCTGGAACATATTTTTAACATTCCCGGTAGACCTGATACAAATAAGAGAACAGTCACACTGAAAGCCACAAGCTTGAAAAACATGTGCTTGTCCCTTCCCTCTGCTTTCTTAAATGTTAACCAGGCAACCGGCATGGAAGAGGCTAAAATAGTGCTGCCTTCTCTGCAGCCCATAGCATGTTTACCCTGTACAAAGCCAGTTTCTGGCTGGTAGGAGTTTGATATCAACCTCCCACTTACTTATCTACAGTATACAGATTTTTACACTGTACCCATCTCCATGGTACCCAAGAGCCTCTTCACACTGCTCTCCTCCCACCTCTCCCCACTCTGTTCTTCTCCTCCCTAGGGAAAATGACACAAGCATTCCTCAGCAAAATTGTCACCTTTCCCTCTGCATGTCTCTCCTTTTCTCTGCTGTTGGAATTTCATTCATTTGAAAGCTGTAATCTCTATCTTATTCCTTAAAATGCCTTTATGTCTCAGATTTTCAGAGCTTTTTCTTTAATTTCATAGATAAATGCTAGATCATTTATTTGCTTATTTTTGGTAGTCTGAAACTTTACCTAAACAGGGGCAATTTGAGTGGGAACCTTAACTATAATCAGACCTAGAGTGATTTATGCTAAAGATGTCAAAATACAGGAGCAACAACGGCGCTTCGCATACAGAAAAAATAAAAGTAAAAGAATAAGAATTTAAGAATACTTCATAGAGAATAGAAGAAAAAAAAAAAAAAAAAAAAAAAAAAAAAAAAAAAAAAAAAAAAAAAACGAAAAAAAAAAAACAGCTCTCAATTACTTTAACCGAAGCCAAAGATTTAACCTTCACTTGTTTTATAAGCTCTCAGCTGGGAGCTAAGGCGCTACAACAGTAAATTAAAAACCGACACAGAAATAGAATAAATAACACAGCAGGAAGCACGTCCTTACGGTCGAGGCTCTTCCCAGCATTAGCCAAATGAGCTCTGGTCCAGTCCACAGAATACCACATGTAGCAGCACCATAAACTTAAAACATGGTGCCAATGCAAAACCTTCCTCAAAATTCAATAAAAACTTCTTATTGATGTGAGTTAATATCGATCAGGACCTATTCACAATTGTTTTCACTACAGCTTGCTGTGCTTACATAAAGATAGGAGCATATATATCAAAAACTTTTATAAATATAAATGTATATATGTCATATTAACGTTCAATTTTTTACTTGATCTATACAATATATGGAATGCAGATATGCAGAAAGCTTCTCAGAGCAGAAGAGGGTAGTAACATGTATTATATTTTTATATGTAAGCTTCTCCCATTTTACAAAAAAAAATAACAGACATTTGAGTCTACTGCGGGTTCAGCATGCCATACTTTTTAAGAGTGGTTTAACAAGGACTAGAATTAATTCTTACAAAATCTTTTTGTGTTTGGAAAGTACTAACCCCTAACACAATTTCAAAAATTTACAGAGTTGCTGACAGGTGTGAAGCAAAATGATTATCCTATGGAAAAATGCCTCTGTGAAATTGATATCTACTCACTTGAAAGGATCCGCTGCATGAAGGTGTTGAGACCTCTCTATGGTACTGAACGATAAAGATGTTCTGACTGCTTTCTACTCCACTTTTAATTATACTGTTAAAATGGCTATAGGGAAGTGAGTTGAGTACTATTTTCTCTTTTTTATTCACATTTGTTTACTAAATCATAAACCATTGCTGAAAAGTAAGTCTGCTGAAGATGAGTGTTTCTCAGGTCCAGAATTACAGACCACTCGAATCAGGAGCCAGAGTAAGATTCAAGGTAGAAGTTAACAGGAATTTCTACTGTGGTTTATAAGTTGCCAGAAGAAAAGAGCCTCAACTTGATTTTCCAGGCCCAAACTGTGATGACATATTTGCTGTTTTCCTACAATCCACAAAAATCTTTTAGAAGGAATTTTAACTGCTTTCACTCTACGAATCTTATCCATTACACCTCTGGATCTGCTCTTCCTTACGTTTGTCTCGGGACTTTTGTTTTAGGCAAGATTTCCTCACCATCTGCTATAGAGATGTTTTCAGATGATGTTTGTAACAACTAGGACTTGAGGCTGTTAACGGACACAATCCTCAGCGGCATCAGCAACTGCAGGAAGCTACTGATCAAAGCAGCCCTTGAAACATCTGGATTCTGAGGAGGAGAGCAGCAGGACCAGAGGGGCCTGCCCTTCCAGCTTCCACCCAGCCCTGTACAAGTACTGTGCCAGAGCAACACCAACCCCATTCATAATGACAGAGCCAGCGCAGGAGCTCACTGCTCATGTAGAAAACATCAAGACTCAATTTTTAGTGCCTGTGGCACCGCTGAAAACAGCAGAGCTTTTGTAATGCCTTTCAGTCATTCCCTGCTGGCTGTCAGTCCCTCTGTTCTCCCAAGGAACAGCCTTTCGCCACGGCTCCGGATAAGCAGCGCCCAGCAGGAAGGCTGCCATGTCACTGCATCGCGCTGGATCCTGACGAGGTGTCCCAGGCTTGTCCAATTATGTTTCTTAAAGACTTTGTTCGATTACTGCTGTCCGATATCCAATTTCACATATTCACTGGTGAACTTTCATAATGTCAAAACAGAAGTTGCTAATGATTCATCTGCTTTGTGGGCTTTTTAGTAAAAGTATTCTCTTTTTTCTTACCATCCTGTACTTTAGTCTACAATTCCCAATTAGATAACAAGAATATAAATAAAACATGTTTGCCAAAAGGACTAGTTATAATGAATAAAAATGATAAATCATATCTGCCACATATCAAATACTTTTGTATTGTATCAATGTATTTATCATATCAAATCACATTTAAATAGGTATTTTGTCTCCTTTCGATTTTGAATAAAAGAAAACATTAGGTTAAGGAAGATACATCTCAGAATTATTCTGAAAACATTACAATATCCATACTAATGTGTTTTCTTTCAAATTGTGTAGCCTCTAAAAAACTGAAAAGTTTTTAAAACTTTACCATAATTAAAGGATGTATTGACACTAACAAAAGAACAATGTTTCTATGGCAAAATTTGCAACTGAAAGTGACAGACATTTAAGTAATGTGGAACCCACTGACTGCATAATCTATTCTGCATGTCTGAATCAAAACTAAATAAGGGAAAACAACCCAAGCAGAAAAGTTTTACTGTTATAAGGACTTCAGACAGCATAGCTCAGCTCCATACATTCTTTTTTATTCCTTTTTTTGAAATTACCATGGCAAGTTAAGACAAAACATAGGTTTGATTATCTTTTGATGGCCCAGGAAAGAAAACATGATTATCGCTATGACACATTTCAGATACACATTAGCATGAATCTGCTTTGGCATGAACTAATTAGAATTGTCCCGTGATTAACAAGCACTTACAAACATGAAATAATGTAACAGTTATAGTTAAGGTATACTCCCCCCACATAGCTCTCATAAGAGTAAAATCTGCAGACTGAAAACACAGAATGAGGCAAGCCTCTGGAAAAAAAAATAAAAAATAAAAAATCACATCTTCTGAAAGTTAGCACGAAAGTTAGCAGCACATCTTGCTCTGAAGTGGTCCAAAGTACTACCTTAAAACTGCCTTTTCCATACTTAATGATATAGGAAAATAACTGGGGTAGTACACAAACCCTATTTCTTTCTGCCTTCCCCTGCAGTATTTAGACTCTTTGAGAACAGTACAAACAGTGCAACAACAAAAACTCCCTTATATCTTTCACTTTTCAGAAGAGTATATATATGACTTACATGACCCTGCTCTGGTGACCCATATACTCATTATCTCCAGGTCCAATTATCGTAATTGACTGCACTTAAATAGAACCCACAGATACCTAAGATGCCTCAAACCAAACACAGCATCATAAACACAGGCCCACTGAGAACACACCACTCTGGTGTCGAAATAATTGCACTGCTGCCCAAGTCTAGACCTTCAAAACTCTGGAACAAGCAAAGTCAAAGTGCTCTGAATCTGAGAGATGATGACGCTCCCGAACAGACACTGTAACACTGCTGGGAGGAAAAGACCAAGACTGTGCCGTTGATGCTGTAATTTCTTTTTTCTGGAAGCAAACAAAGAGGAGGATAAATTTCAGGACAAAACCAACTATATTTTCAACGTTCCTTCAGACGATATATTTCTAACAAACTCATTGAACGAACAATCCTTGCACTACATATAAAGTGGCATATAAAAATTCACTTGCACTTGACATTGGACCTGAGAAACGGATTTTGGCTTAAACTAGAAATAACAAATATTTCCTCTGTTACCACCATAAGCAGCAGCACCTCCTACCTAATGGCAACATCTGCATGTGAGACACCCTACTCTCTGGTGAGGTTCATGCGGTTCACAGGCCAGAGGTAGCTCTAACTCCAAAGGCTGCCCACAATTCTCCACAGAGACTCTGCAGGGGCAAGAGCCCACGCCTCAGCTTGTGCTGAAGGAGGGAGGGCCAGAGATTGCCCATGTCAAGGGACAGACAAAGGCCCCAACAGGGGGGTAGCTAGCCAGTTCCTGGGGCTGGAAGGTGCCTGAGCCTGATCCAGAGGTCACAGAAAGGAGCTGATGGGTAAAAACAGTTGGATATTCCCTTCTGCGGGGCCAGAGACACTCCTCTGCTGACCACACCAGCTGTCTCAGGAGTCTGCTGCTTGCCTGGAGCCCCAATCCTGGATGCCCTGCAGGAATTGCAGAGGTCCACCCAAGCCGCTGGGCTGCGCCCTTAAGCTGCACATTCAGGGGGAATCAGGAAGGGATCACTTACACCAGCTGCACATGGTAACCCGTAGAGCTGGGTGGGTTACAGCCAAGGACAATAACTGTGAGTCCTTGTTGTGCCATCTCTGGGAGGTGGTGGCCTTCTCATCATGAGACTCTAAGAAAGACAAGAGAAGGCTTAAGAGGGATCTAGTTGCACTGGAAGCACATGAAGACAGATCCAGTCTGTCCTCACAGGCACTCCAGTAAAGGGACGCAATGGTTTCAAGCTGCAGCAAAGGAAATCGTCTGGACATCAAGAAAAAAAAAAAAAATCCCAGAGAGGCTGTGGAATCTTCATCCTTGAAGATTTTCAAAACTGAGATGGACAAAGCCCTGAGCAAATTGCTCTGACTTTCCAAGTAGACCTGCATGGAGACCTCCAGAAGCCTCCCCCAACACAATTTAATCCACAGTTTAAGATTTAATGTACTAATGGAGTGAAATGTAATGCCATGATGTAACATTGAAATGCCATCCTCTCTCAGCTTTCTTTGTAATAGACAAATGCAACTTCTATTTCTACTACAGAATCTTAAATTGGAATAATGAACACATTCACATCTACATGCAAAAAAAAAAAAACAAAAACAAAACAAAACAAAACAAAACAAAACAAAAAAAGCTTTATAGAAGCATAGCAACTCTAGGAGTCCACTAAGTGCAGTTATCATCTCAGAAGTTACAAAGTAGTCATTTATGGCTGCAACCCTTTAATTAATTCAGGAGTAAGCTGTGGAGAGTGACTTGGTGCAAGAAGTCACTTATCAAAAGAAATCTTGACTGAATCATTATGATTTATTCATTTTCAAGCATCAGATGTTGTTTTGAGCAAATAAAAAAATTCTAGTGCTTGCAATATATATTTGACCAGACAAACATTTACACTTTCATTCTCAAAAAATGCAAGAAATGATAATAATAACTCCTCCTTCCCCTGTGTTAATCTATTTGCATACAAAGTATGTAAGTACCTTGCAATCGCTAGACTGTGGGGTCTCCTAGTTGGAGACTATGGTACTACAGGGGCACAGATAAGCGATCAGGTTGTGTGTGGGGAAGTGGTGCTCCTTGCCATGGTGGTGCCATGAGGTTCCCCACACTGATACAGCAGCATGGTTCATGCAGATAAATGTGAGCACAGAGCAAGGCTACAAAAGAAATGATGCCAGCCTGGAGAATTTTACACCCTTTACAGAGAATCCTGGCTACCTGCCCACTCCCCTCACATACTGAAATCGGCTGACGGGCTGCAGCATGCACACAGCATGCACACGTGCTGCACAGACAGGTGGTGGAGTCCCTGCAACAGAGATTTCTGGTCTCCTCAGTTATTTCTCTGTTGCAGAAGTCATAGTCCTCACTATGGGTCACCTTGGATCCTAAACAGCAACCTGCTCTGTTCACAGGGCTTGGAGCGGAATCCCCATCAGAAAGACACGGCTGTGGCTACAACAGCCTGCATAAGAAGTAAACAGAGGGAAAAAACCTTCCTGACTCAGGAGCACCCCAAAATCAGTGCTGGAGGATGTGGCACCACCTGCCAATAGAGGAGAGGCCTGGGTCTGGTGCTACCAATGCACGTGGTGCTTGTGGGGCCTCACTGTGCAGTACCTAACCCCTCCATGCCTTTGTCACGGGAGAGGCGGGAAGCTCTCCTTGCTGCCCCCTCACCCACATGCTGCTGAACAAAGCCAGCCATGTCCTGGTCCCCTCAGGTTTTGTTAGAAGAAAGCTGAGATGCTCTCCTGGCTTTCACCTCACCCACAGGCCACAAAGCCAGCCATAACTTGGTCCTTTGGGTTTTTGACTGGGACAGTGTTGTGGAATATGTTCATATTGTGGCTTGTCACATGAAGTCTTTTTAATTCACAGCTCCAATAAATTATGAAATTCTAACGTACAAATTATTCACTTCACACTAATCTTTACAAGACAGATGCTAGTGAATCCTGTGTTATTTCTCCTTGCTGCTCTTTGATTGTATTTACAATTTGCATGTGAAGCACAGGGATCCTCAAGACTTTTATACCTGTACTTGCACTGGAGAAGCTCATCCATTTAACAGGTAAAACAGAGTAGAAGTCCTTCCCTGCATCTTTGTTGGAAGTAATACTCATTAAAGCTAAAAGTTTATAGTTTTGTATAAGCACTTGGCAACACAACTCTCCCAATGGCCTGCTGAGTCACACACAAACAGAGAAATTCAGTTCAAAAATTATGAGGAAGGTGAGAGAGTATGTTTTAAGTATTAAAGTTACCCCACTCCTTCAAAGAAACATCCTACCTGTCTATCTGTATTTATGGTCCTGATATCACAGACGCTTATCTCTGTGACTCAAATAAGTCATGTATGAGAGGCAGCGGACCACGAACAAGTAAGGAAGTCCCCTAATATTTCATAATTGATTACTGGTTTAACTATGACATATGGTTGGTTTTAGAAGGAATTTGCTATATCTAAGTTCAAGTTTATTCATAGTTTAGAAATAGAAGTCACCTATACATACTTCCACCTATACGCAGCGGGAAACTGAAGTCCCAGTCCCCACTGCATTGGGACCAGAGTATACCTATTAAAATTATATGGCCATATACTTCAGAGGTAGCTTTTATACTTTTGTCACCTTGGACTACTCTGTCCTCAATGGGACGATTGCAGAGGTGAATCAGGTTTCTGCAATTTCATCTCGCTGTGCCCTCTGGCCAGGTGAAAGATGGCCTGAAAACTGCAAAGCAGGCACAGTTTTTCGAAGTCAAGTCCATTTTATCATGTTTGAGCCCAACACACTATGTGAGGTAGCAGCACACTACAGAACTCAGGCATACACAAAACTGGGACATGTCACCCTGATGGACAACTGCAAGTGACGGCAGAAGAACAGAGAAGGAAGGGTTATTTTTAGGAAAACTTACTTCACAGATTTAGGTTACACAAGTCTTTCACGCAAAGAGAGCAAACAGAGAAGGATGCCTGAGCCTTGTTCATGCCCTTAGCAATGTTTGATAGCACAGGGAGACACAGATTTCAGAACACAAAGCGACTGCCCACACCTCCTGCCTCAACAAGCAGGCATTCTTATGGAAATAATAGCTTGCTTTCTTTTTGAAACCAAAACTTATCTCTACTACCCATGTTTCATTGAATATTGAACAATATGACAGGTCACTGCAGGTCTCAGTCATTTGGGAGGATTTTGCCGACGGTGTAGGTCTCAGTTAGCAGGTTATCATCTCTTCAATTCCAGTTGGACACATTTGCTTCTGGCATGGATTTTGAGGAAGGAGTGCACAATGTCTGCAGTCAGCTTTTGAGAATACAAACGGGAAGAGCAGCAGGGCAGTTTTAATCTGCGAGCTGATGATACCATGCTGTTAAAACTATGTTGTTCCATAGGTTGTTCCAAGGTTTTATTAGCTCAGGGTCTACATTAAGAAGACCAAAAGATGTATCCACAAAAGGGGTATTTTTGATGCCTGTAAAGGTGAAAAGAGATATCAAAAACCCACACAAAGGTCTCACCTGACCCTAAAACTGGTCCTCAGCAGGTGAGGGAATCCCCAAGAGTGCCAACAAAGCTGGCAGTCGTCAGAGACCTAACATGCTCTTGGGGACAGTCTCAGGCTGAGTACTGGAGGTGACAGTGCTGCCTCACCTCAGGGAATGGACGATGGATGCACAACCAACCTAAGCCTGGGAGATGGAGCTGCAAGGCAACCATCTGCCACACAGAGATGCTAGATCCTTACTTTTAAAAAGGCTGTCACAGCCAGCTGTTGCAAGAGGAGATTCAGCTTCTGTGATGAAGATTTTCTCCATTACACACAATTAGCAAAATGCTACTCAGATCACAAAGAACTCTGCAATTTATCAGTCAGATGACTTGCTAAAAAAAGCAAGTTCCTGCCTCTTTGCTATGAGTCGTTTAAGTGTTTTGTACAATGCAGAATTACTTCCACAGAGCCCAGCAAAATGTCCCCAGCGATCCAGTCCCAGTGGGCTAGAGCACTCTCCCAAGAAGGACATCTGACTTTGAAGTAAGCAGGGGAGTACTTGGACCTGCCTCAGCTACATACCAGAAGAGCATGCCAAGAACTCCCTTAAACCAAACCATTATTCTTTCCTTCAACTCTATGTGTTTTGGAGGTTTTATAAGGCTTGAAATGGGCACTGCACAGAGTTTACAAGTTACCTTTTTTTTTTTTTTTTTTACTTTCTTTTGTGATGCTTCTAGAGCCTTCATTTCCATCAAAGAACTAAGGACAAGAACTGGTGGAACAATAGGGCAACAATTTTTTGTTAGTAGATATTTATGTGGAGCAACAGAACTTTTACATATGTGCTTTCTTAAGAAAAATAAGGGTGGTTTTGAAGGGTTTATTTTTCCTGCTGTCTTGGCAGTCCAGTTGAAAATAGGTTGTTTTCGGCCTGTTTATTTCTAATTCTTCCTTTCATGTTGCTTTCAAGGAAATGTCACCTCCCTAGAACAAAAGGTTAAGACGTAATGCTGAACTATATCATCATGCTTGACAAGGCTGGACTACCGAAAACAAGAAAGAATGAGCAACTGACTACTAGACGAGCCATCTCCATTGGCATATGCTGCTGCTTCAGCATTTTAATTATTCTAATGGGTCATAAAATCTTCAGACACCTGAGCACTGATATTACCTCACCCCTGGTAAACACCAGCAATATGTATTGTTCAAGAACTGAACTCAGCTTCTACAAACCAAAATCTAGAATTAGCAATGAAGTTTCTTGAGCCTGTTCCAACAACTCTGTCCTGACAAAAATGAAAAGGAGGTCTGCCACTCACTTTTCCTATTGCTTACTCTAGCCAAAATGCTATTAAGTTACCCAAAATGTACTAGACAAAACTAGTATATTTGTATACTAAAGTATAAAAAGTATAATTAGCTTGTTTATTTTCACAAACAATCTGAAAGACATTTCAGTAAACCATCATGTGCAACTGAAATCCTTCCATGGCTCCTGAATGCATAGCTAGCATTAAAATGTCCTTGCTATGTTGCAAGGTTGTAACAAACTGTAATGAAAGGAGGAACAGCAAAATTATGTACATGATCATATAAGGAAATGTCGTTTCCTACATTGAGCTACTAACGAAAAATGTTTGAAGATCTCCCTCCTATTCACTTCAACAACAACAACAACAAAACTCCTGCTGTAGCCTATTGAATTTCATGGATATAGAATGATAGAATCACAGAATGGGTTGGGTTGGAAGGGACCTCAGAGATCATCTAGTTCCAACCCCCCTGCCGTGGACAGGGCTGCCAGCCATTAGCTCACTAGATCAAACTGCCCAGGAACCCATCCAGCCTGGCCCTGAACACAGCCAGGGATGGAGCATCCACTTCTCTGGGCAGCCTGTTCCTCTCTCACCTCTCTCTCAGGGAAGAATTTCTTCCTGATGTCCAACCTAAACCTCCCCTCTTTCAGTTTTACCCCATTCCCCCCTGTCCTACCATAACCCACCCATGTAGAAAGTCGGTCCCCCTCCTGCCTGTAAGCTCCTTTTAAGTACAGGAAGGCCGCAATGAGGATATGACATAGTCTAAAAAAAATAGCATGAATGCCGTCCACTTCTCAGTGCTAGAATCCTCACTGACATGTATTGTGCCCTTGTCATCCTGCACAACAAAGATTAAGAACAATTTGTAACGGGAAACAAGCACTTGGCATCATTTGAAGGAAATCAGACACTTAAAAGCATGGAAAATTGAAAGTCAGCCTGCAGCTACGGATTTAACAAGTGGCATCAAGGGTGAAACAAAGCAATAAGCCTTTGTTTAACGTATTTGCATAATAATGCCAGCACAGGGTAAGATTCATGAAAACTGACCGGTAACTGGAGGAAGGTGTGTTTGCTCTTTGACTCAGCACAGTGACATCCTGCGGGAGCACAAACACTCTGCAGGTCAGCACTCTGTTGTGATTAACACATACTCACAAGGCATTGACTAGAGTCCCATTCAGCAGTCTCTTCACATTTAACCACAAGCTTAACTTCACAACATTTTGATGTGTCACTGAATAGATGTTATTATATATTATATATATACAATCTATATTATTAAATTTATAAATATTTAAAGTAGTGAATCTAGTAACATTCACCACATACACATAGAATCATAGAATCATAGAGCTGGAAGGGACCTTTACAGGCCATCTAGTCCAACTCCCCTGCAGTGAACAGGGACACCTACAGCTGGATCAGGTTGCTCAGAGCCCTGTCCAGCCTGACCTTGAAGGTCTCCAGGGATGGGGCATCCACCATCTCTCTGTGAAACCTGTTTCAGTGCTTCAGCACCCTTATCGTAACAAACTTTTTCCTTATATCCAGTCTAAATCTCCCCTCTCTCAATGTGAAACCATTTCCCCTAGTCCTATCACAACAGACCCTCCTAAAGAGTCTGTCCCCTCACATTTGGGTCATAGCCTTAAAACCAATGTGTATGAATACTTCAGCTGAGAAATATAACACACAGGAACGTAATGAAAAAAGTAACCAATTGTCCCTATTTGCTGTCATTTTGTAGATAATATAGCTATGATACTGTCATCAGTACCCTTACATTACATTTTGCATCCTCTCCATCACCCCACAGGTTCGAGCACACCTCATGGTTGCCCTGAGCATTGTTTATTATGTTTGGCACTTCTGGAGCCTTTTGCTGAGAAAGAGAAGTACCAGACTGGACAACAGAAGATGACTAATTGGCTACTTGCTGGCTGATGGAATCCATAAACAGGGCTCTGAGCACAGCCACTCTGAATATGCAACAAATTTCAAAATTTCTTTGCAGAAGCAAATTGGGAGAATATACAGCTGATCTTTCGTTATTAGTGCCCTGGATATATAACATATATATATTATATATTGTACAGCAGTATTATAAATCATGATGGTTATCATTTCATTTAAGAGAACTCTGCTCATATATGTAAATTTTGAAGTTCAGTATTTTTCTGTTTTGGTGTCTAAGAGTAAAATTAATCGTTCAGGCACTGCTTTGAGAAGAGGATTAGGATAATATTCACTAGAGGCACTCCCATGAGGACAGAGCTGTATCCACAGTGACACTTCTGCTGACTCAGTCTCCAACAGGTGCGTTTGGAGAAGATAGGCATTGCCATGGGTATAAGGAAAACCAGAACATATAACTTATGTTCCTGTACTTCTAAGTTTGAAGCTATTATTCCATACAATGATAGTACACATAGGTGTTTGCATTTTCTCTGAATGTATTTGTGGTTTTCTGCTTGCTTTTGTTTGGTTTTTGTTTTGTTTTGTGTTGGAAGTGGCTTATTTATCATTTTTAAACTAACTCTGGCTCTATCTACTACTTCTTTGATGCCCAGTAATACAAATGAGATAAGACTCTGGCTATATTCTCAAAAGAGCTACAACAACATAGGAAGTACAAAATGAGGAAGGATGTGTGCAGAACCATTCTTGGGATCCTGGGTATATTGCTTTGCTCCCTGCTACTTTGCCCAGCATCCCAACTGCAAAGAAGTACAAGCCATGATGTTTAAATAGTTCAATGGTCAAACTCAGCTCTACCAAGTGATGCAAAACAATCATTACTGAAGTATCACAGAACGGCCAAACCACAAAAATCAATCTGGCTGCTGTTCAGATTAACCCAGCAGTCCCTCACAGTATCAGTACATTACTAACGGCATTTGTTACAGTAACAGCTAGGAGTAATAACCTTTTGTTCTTATAGTTTACACAGAAAATTTCTGATGTAGTACAGTAACGGATACTAACACAAACTAGTAGTGTTTTTTCAGGAGGGATGATCAGGTAAACAGGAAGAGCACAGAAAATGTGAATGCAAATCCTAAACCAACGGAATTTTTGGTGCTATTATACTTAAAAAAAAAAAAAAAAAAAAATTATTAGTTTGTGCTTTAGCTAAATACACAATTAGCTTATATATTTCCATGTACACCTTTACATCCTACATAGTATCCTAGGCATGTTATTCAATAAACCCTAAAAATAGCAGAGTAAATAGACAAAACAGTAACTCCTTAGTCTTCCCACATTTTACCTGATTAGACAGCATTATAGCTTTCACAGCAGCAAATACTATAATTAAGTCTATCAATTTCACTGCATCTTTACTATCTTCACCTGCTTATTTTCCTCCTCCAAAATTATCCTTCTAGAGCTGGTTTCATCCAAAGAAGCATCTGGGATGCGTGACTATAATGTTGGCTTTATTGTGGCTGCTGTTTTTGGAAAGTCCATAAAAAACCTGTTCACCCCTGTGAGTTAGCTGTGTGGGATAAAAGAAAACAGCAGACAGGCTCACATGCAGAACTGTGGACGGTCTGCCTCAGGACGGCTGTTGAGGTTCCTGCCCCTCGCTACCCACACTGCCCTTGTCACAGACCTACATCCACATCGGAGGCAGCTCAGCCATCAGGCCATCCAGCAGTAGCCGCTGAGCCGTCCTTGCTTGCACCCAGAATATTGGAAGGTGATTACAAGAGATGAGAGGAGCCAACGCTGCCAGTAGCAGAAGAGCTGTCCTGCTCTTTCCACCCACTGCCCAGACACCTTCTCTTACACTCATTTGGCTGCTTATCAGCCCTGTGCTGAGCCCACTCACTTCACTGAGCTGGCAGAAAACAAATCCAGAAATAAATTAATAGAAAAGTAAGCTAATTCTGCTGGTTTAGTGAGCTCAACCAGGTTCAGGGAGAAGACAGGAGCACACAGCCAGGGCTGAGGGGAGGTGAGGCAGGGCACAACCACCTCGTTTGATGTCAGCAGGGCCAGCAGCTTGAGAGAGATAAGCTCCGTGTTCATGCTCTGACCTCACCCTGACCACTGATTTCAACAGCAAAACCTTTTGTTAGGTGTTTAAAAGTTAAACTAAGTCCTTTAGATGAGACAGCCCTAGATGTGAGGGAACAATGACCTCAGCAGGAGGAGTGAAGGCCACAAGCACGTGGGCAGCCCAGGGCCTCAGCCTGCCCGGCTTAGCTGAGGCAGGTCACAACCTTTCCTCCTTCCTTTCACAGCAAACTTGGAAGAGCTTAAATGAAAAAGTCAAAACTTAACAAAAAAGGCAAGTAGCTACTTTGCAAGAATTGGAGACAGGAGTAGTCAGCAGAGTTTTCAGATGAAATCTGCTCAGTGCCTTGAAAAGCAGGAACCGGGCCTGGCTGTACTCAGCCCTCCTAGGAGATACCCATGCTGGGGCCCTCACACCATCAGCTGCACTCTGAAGAGAACAGAGCTCATTTCTCAGTGTTGATACAGCCAATAACATTATCCTTTCCAAAATTCAGAATCACAAACTAAAAATCAAGTTTCCAGTGAATCACCTTTGCCCAGCACTGCGGTTGACAATTTTGACTTCTTTTTCCTTAAAACATAGCTTATTTTTTTCAAACCAGCTTGCCCTTCTATGATTCTGTGATTCTATGACAGTGAAAATGGTATGTGTGAATGATTCCATCTTGCAAAAAACTCTTCCATGCCCCCTAAACAAAAAAAGAGCTCAAAAATTATGTGGGTACATCTTACAAGATTGCCAAAGGAATTTATGTGCAGTTTATGCAATGTAGGTGAGGTTATAAAACTGCCGTATCACTGTAAACATTTATGTATGTGAAATCTGCTATTTCTGGTAACATTTCTGTTATGTATCTCCTAGGCCTGTGAAAGATTATTGCACCCAGAAGACATCCATGTAGGTAAAATATAAAGCAAAAGGCAGATGAAGGACCAGGCATGGCTGGGCAACGCAGTCCACTGCATCTTTCTTCCGAGACAACATGTGAGGCAGCGAAATTTCCCTGAATGGCTTCAGGGTGTAATTCAGTGACTGCCTAAACACAAACACACCAGACAGCCCAGGAAGCAGGGATCAGAACCACACACCGTCACTGCCGGCAGAAAGCCCTGAGCAGACAGCTGCAGCTTCCTTATCTCCTCCCGGAGAGCAGCTACATTTCAAAAGGAAAGCAGCACAGAATTTTTCTTCTCTAAAATGACCCATAGCAGTTACAAGACTTATGACTCATATTTAAACCTCCAAGGGCTGAAAATAAGACTTCTTCAGCTGCCAGGAAAGGAAGCTACTCTGTAATAAGCTAGGGCTTAGATATACCCTGTGAATTCAGCTCCCGGAGACAGGCACCTGACTTAAGATCTGTTCCGATCTGGACCCAAGAGCCTTAACCGCATTTCCCTGACTGCACTTATCTAACATTTGTCATTAGTCAGCTGCTCCAAAGCGGGTCTTGTTCTTGCACTGCACACAAAGACCATTTTTCCTTAAGCAGATTGCTCTTGAATTTACTGTTAGATGTTGTAGCATATGGACCCATTTGCAGATAAATTCACAGTATCTTACAAAATTCTGGCAATGGAATAACATTCTGCTGTCTGGCCTCAAGAAATCTTCTTGTTCAATAAGTATTATAATATTCAAATGAATATACTCGATCTCCCATTCTGTCATGATGGATTATCATTATGACCTTACGCTAATGTGCCATCTTCCACATGTCCAGCGATTTACAAGGCTCCCTCATGCCTTGAAACAAGCCGTAAAATATGCCACAAAAGTATTATATCACTCCATTCTCAGTCTAATCATGTAGTACTGCATCTCTGTTATTTCCTGAGGCTTTTTTGTCTTCCAGAAACCAAGCGCTGTTGTTACAAAAACGTAATGTAATTGGTGCCTATTTCTCTACAATATCCCATGTAAGATGGTAAAGGACAGCAGTAATACATCATTAAAATCAGAGATACACAGACTCACTTTTTTAAACGTTTTTCTTTTATTAGTCAGATAGTTTCCTGGAAGAGGAAATGAGCAAGAGTTCTTTAAAGCATCTTTAACAGTCCTTTGTAGTTCATGTCCAAAGCACTGCTGGCAGCTGAACTGTTAATGCATATTATCTAGCGAGAAGAATTGAGCAGATTTGCCCCTTGCTACTCTTTTTTTCTTCTTCTTTTTTTTTTTTTTTTTTTTTCTCTCAGAAATGCTCTGGAGCTATTATAGAAATCCCGATCCCATGCTCCAGATGGGAGAGCATGGAGGAATGCATGATGGCTCACTCTCTACTTACGCATTTGGCTTTCTGTCCAACAAACAGTGACGTTCTGGCCGAAGAACTCAGTTGAAAGGGCTGGGAAATGCTCCAAAATCCCCCAGTTCAGATGCGCCCAAAGAAGCTCTTCTGGCTATATTTGTAACTTCTAGCATATCCTGCTGTCCCTACTGAAACACACTGCATGCTGCTTTCAAAGGGAAATTATATGAATCCATACAAAAAAACTGACACTTGCATCACACTGACCTTATGCTTTTATATTCTACACAGGTACTTTGGCTACTTGCTTTGTGGCAGCAGCTGCTGCTTGAACTCTACTAAATAAGCTTGAACTCTACTAAATGAACTACTCAGAGAAGCTATGTGGAAAGGCTGCTGCACGCAAACACTGAGAGGAAATGAATGGGATGGATAGGAAGCTGCCTGGAGCAGGTATCTGGTCTGTGCAGAGTAACGGGGGAAAAGATTGTGATGCAGAGTAGAAAACAAAGCTGGCGAGAGAGACAGAAACAACCATGGGGGTGTCCACAGTGATGTTGCTCACTCAGAGCTAGCTCAGGTGCTAGCGGCCAGTTGCTGGGGCTACAACCATCACACCAGGGGTGGCTTTGGGGAGTACAGTGATGGCCCCTTCCCTGTAATGCATTACCTGCGACATGGTGAGATGACAAGTTGCAGCAGGGGGAATCAAGGCTAGACTGGATGGGGCTCTGAGCAACCTGGTCTAGTGGGAGGTGTCCCTGCCCATGGCAGGGGGGTTGGAACTAGATGATCTTTAAGGTCCCTTCCAACTCAAACCATTCTATGATTCTATGATTCTATGAATCCCCTGACTTACGCATCAGGCAACAGCTAGGCAAGATCTGCCAGGAGGCACTGCACTCCGGCAAAACCACCAGGAGTGCAGCAGAGGTTGGTGCAATCACAGCATGGATGTTTCCATGGGGACTGTTGATGTCTCTGCTAAGGAACTAGTCAATGGGGTGGAGAGAAAAGGCTGCTAGAGAGCAGAGGAGAGAGGGAACACAAAATCTCCAGAAGATTCCACTGGCTGTAAGTCAAGCTAGGAAAAAATCTTCAGAAGTTTAATTTTTGACACACACAAAAAACAAGTGAAATTTTCATGTTAAGTATCTGACACTATATGCCAATGGTTCAAAATATTATACTGACATGTTTTCTTACATCTGTCACAGTTTGAATTAAGTTGGCCTATTTATACTGGAGCACTTTTAGATATAGGTATCATGAAGGTTCATCCATTGGCAGGATAGAATGCTTTGGGTTTCTTTCCTGTCTGGGTACTCTGTGCTGCAATGTATCCCGTGCAAATACCTGAGGACCTGCTCATAATCCCTGTTTCATTAAAAAATAATAAAAAAAAAAAAAAAAAAGTGAAAAATAAGATTGAGAGGTTAAGAAAGAGGCCTGTCTCAAAACAAGGTTCAGGTAGTTGCTGAGATGGAGTCCAAGTACAAGGTATTTCAAGTTCAAGGTTTACAAGGTATTTCAACTATTAAGCATTCTCTAATGTTTATTATTTATTCATTTATTTATATTATCTTCTAGAGAAAGAACCATGTCTAAAATGTAAAACATAGCTGTTAAGAAGAGAAAACCAGTTTTGAAAGTAAGCACTGGCTCAGGATTAGGGCAATTTGAAAAGGAAGCTATCTGTGTGGGCCAAGTGCTTTGGTGCCAGGTGGCCTGCAGTGAGGGATATGAAGTTTTCCATAGGATTTAAGCTCTTCATCTCGGGTTTTGTGCCTTTAACTAAGCTGCACCTGGTAATGCTTTTGAGGAATGTAAGCTAATCATGACATTTACTTTGCTTTCATGCAAATTTCTATCATTTTTATTTAGATTATTTGCTGTAAGGGTGACTTTGTATAGACAGGCCTTCTCCTAGAAAAGAGAGTGTTATGATTTGTAATGAGCAATGTCAGAAGGTTAAAAGACTTCAGAACTGACACCTGTCTCACAGACACGTTTGCTCAAGGTGGGTTTTGCCTTCAGTGCTCTTCCATTACTGCCCAGGTTGGGTGCTAGTGATGGAAGCAGCATCAGCAGCTTGAAGAAGCGACGGAGATCCCAAGGAAGGAAAAAGTGGCTACAGCTCCTGAAACCCTCCGTCTGGTACCTTCAGAACCAGAAACACAGAAACCCACTGTCTGATGCCTTCAGACCAAGGCGGACCACAAGCCCAACAGCTCATTGCGGTGGGCTTCCTGAGGGCTACAGATGCTAGGGAGAGTAGACAGGAGCCAGGTGAATGTCTGGTACGACGCAAATTGCACTGTTGTCAAAAGAAGGCCACAGGGAGTGGGCAGTGTGAGCTACCCCAGCAGGTAACGTGCAGCTCATGGGTCAGCCACATCTGACCTAGGAGACTTCTCTGGGTACACTGGAGCATAAACATGCTTGAGTGAATTCACTGTGAAGGATGGCAGCCCTTCACTGCAAAGACTGTATTTGCACATGTATGTGTACGTGCCTCATTCATACGAAAGTGATGGCGAGTTCTCTAAGAGTGGCACAGGTTTTTCTGTGGCTCCATTTATTGCCCCTATGGGTTAGTTAGCCTCCTACATGCACTTCACCTTTTTTTTTTTTCCTCCAAGGGCAGCAGGAGAGACACTTACCTAGCAGGGGAGACACCATGATCAGGGACAACATTTATGACACTGAAGGCTAACACACGTTAATGTGAAGGCTTTCTACTGTTTGAATTTATCTTTGGTTATAGTATTCCTTATTTCTTGTGTTGAAGTTCTCCATCATTCAGAAAGATAACAAAGTGCCGTACAGCACTGCTGACTTGTGATTTTGTTTTATTTTCCCAACATTTTTCTTGAAGATCCAGATCATTAAACCAGGAGACTGCAAAATAAACATAACTTTCTTAACTAAAAAGTTTTCTAATCTATGCTTGCAAACAAAATCTTGACAACATGAAGTAAATGAAACCTAAAGGCTCAGAAGCCAAGTAACAAAACAAACTGCTGAATTATTTTTAAAAGGAAAAAAAAGCCATCATTTTTAAACAATCCCATGATTTTTTGAGACTGACTCATGATTTTGTAATGTTTAAAGTTGGCAGTACTGATACCCTGTGATTTAGATGACTAATCACTCACTGAAAAGCTAATAATCAAAGTAAGCAGTTTGTGAAGTACCCACAGACTAGAAAATATGTATCTCAACTACTCAGCAAAGGCTTATGCATAAATTGACAACAAATAGAATCAGTTTATATAACTGCTTCACAAAGAGAGAAAAGAGCTAATCAGTTAATCAGTTATTTCATTTGTATCACACAATGCTACCAGCTGCAGCAGTAAGTGTGAACAGGAAAGAATACGGAACAGACCGAATAAGAGGGTAGCGCTCAAGCGATGCATTCACAGGGAACAGGGGAGGATGTGCAGGGTTCTGCAAGCAAAATAAAAGAGGAAGAACTGACTGCAAGAACACTGCAGTGATGGTGCACACCGGGCAGAAAAATACCTGAGGGAAGGAGGGAAGCAGGTACAAATGAATCAGGAGACGAGCGGTCAGCTGGCTGCAAAGGGCCAAACCTCCCTGCACCTTGCAGCTCATGGAAGACAACTATGGCAAGAAACAAATAAAAAGAATTACCGTAACACAGGAAATGTCAATCAAAGGCAGGTAGAAGCAACAGGACTGAATCCTGGCTTCCCAGTGGGTTTTCTGATTAGATCACTTGTTAGTGCGCAGCATTTCTCAGCTGGATTCTTGCTCATCTTTTATCTTATCTGGTATTCAACAGACAAGCACTAGGAAGTGTTCCTAGAGCATGCTCAGTGCCAACTTTGTGTCCTAACAGGAAGACGGACTCTTTTCTGAAATGTTGCTCGTTGCAAAATCATGTTCATAGAAGTTAAACCGTCCGCAGGTACTGATGCTGAGGTCCATCAGAACAAAAATGGTGATGAAGGACAACTTCTGATTTTCAGAAGTTACTCAATTAGAGTACAAGACATATAGTTAATACAGTGGCACTTCAAAAACTTACTGACTTGGGAAGGCAGAAAACAACAAAAAAAATGAAAAGAACCACTACATATTTTTCTGATCAAGTATTTTTGTAGCTATTTTATGGAAAAGTATAAAGAACATGCAACATTGGCCTACAAGTTTATAACTTCTTTATGTAAAATTTACATCTCCTTTATCTAAAATTTATATTCTCTTTATCTAAAATTAAATAGGACTGTTAGTAGTTTCAGAAAATTCTCTTGCCAAGGCATATTTAAGTCTGCCAAATGGGAGTTCCATTTTCTTTTGAAGACTCAGATATAGGCAGGGTGTTACACTAGGAGAATGTCTGGCCTGATCCTGTATGGAAACTTCTATAACACTAGAAAGAGGGGGAAAAAAAAAAAAAAAAGCAACACACTATTTGAAAACAAAAGGTTAAATCAAAGCAAGCAAAACCAAGAAATGGGAGAGAATGAAGCTGAATGATCCTTCTGTACTCAGGCTTTCTACAAGGGCTGTCACCCGTCGCCTGTCACCATCACATCACATAACATCTAATGTGCTGCGTAACTGGAGTGGATACCAAAATTTAAGGGGAAATTACAGACTAAATGGGAAAGACAGAGGATGTATTTCACATTTGTCAGCTGGATTGGAAAGATCCTCCATTTCTTATTGCAGATGGAGAGCAGCTCACATTTTCAAACAGGTCAGGGGTGACTGAGCTGCTCTCACCATGCAGCTTTCCGAAAACACTGTAGTAGTGTACATAGGAAGGGGAGGAGGTGTCAGCAAAATTAATCCCTTAGTGTAGCGGGAGCAGGATCACTAAAACAGAGTACTGCCACAGGACACATCTCAGATCCAGAGCCTGTCTATTATGCTTTTACCTTTATTTTTAATAAATGCCTGAACACTAACTATGGCACTGCAGCTGCAGGACACCATCCTCTGGTGACAACCTTCTACCTCTGTTGACATCTCTTAATTACCTGCAAGTGTGAGGTTTAGTCAGAAATACAAATATTTGTTTAGAAAGGCATGAAAGCACACAAAGGAAAATATATTGAAATAATACGTTTGAGAGAGACGCAAGAGTCAATTACTAAAAGGCCTAACAATGCATCACACAGAAAAAACAGAGCACGTACATCAGGTGGACATAAGCTGCTGTAAACACGAGCAGAGTACACAGTATAGTGCCAGCACACTGACAGAGCAGCCCATGTATTTTCAAGGGTGCTTTTAACATCCAGAACACTTCTATGCATTTATTTTACTGAAACAAAGCATTTATATAATTGATGCAAAACATACAACAATTAAAGTGAAATCAATCTTTATTATTCTGCCGTGGCAAACAGACTTTGAACAGCACATGCTGTATATTCTACCTGCTCTTACTACTCATAACTATTTAATATGTATTTACATGATACTGTTTAATATTGCTCCACCTAGCTCACTTCTCCCTAGGTACCTATAAACTAACCTACTGATCTAACGGTAGACATTAAATATGACACTTTGGGGATCTGCCTAGGGGAACTCATACATTTCTATTTTATTTCATGAACATTTTGCAAGCTTGTAGCCCTGTTTATGTTTTTTATTGTGCCATTTGTTTTATTTTAAGGAAAGGAGATGTTGATATACGAGGGATGGTTTGCATGTTCTTCCCTCATGTTCTTCCCTCTTGTATCTTGCCTAAGAATTAAAGAATAAAGTAATAATAACTTTGCCAGCAGCCTCCTTGCCTCTAAGTTACACTTTCACAGTTCCTAATGAATGCATTTGCAGTTGTAGAATATGAACATGGGGGAAACAAGAAGAAACTGGGGACAAGCTGCTGGGGGAAGAGTCTCAGCAAGGCTCTGGAGGGCATGAGGGACTGCATCACAGGGATCCGCTCTCCAGAGGAGACATCAGCCTTGGTGTTTGCATCTCTTAGAAGGAGAGTCTTAGAATGCTGCCAAAGGCCAAGTGAGGGCACCCAAGGGTTTGGACAGAGCTTGGAGAGTCCTGGAAGACCTAGATCTCAGTAACAGAGGGTTATGAGAGGAGATCTGGATGGCAGTGGATGCCACCACGACAGCAGTAGCAGCCCAACAGCACTGCCTGGTGCAGCCAGCTCTGGTATCACCCTGCAGAGAAGAGGTTCCCACCAATGATCTGAACTTAACAGAACCTCTTTTATTCTGGGAAATGCTCTGCCCTTATGATTATGAGCTCATTGAATCTCTACTTGTCCGATTTCTTTCTGCTCTCAAAAACTGCAAAACATGGACATCAAGTGAATATACACTTAGAAATAGTTGGCACAGTTTGGCATGTAAGTAGTGTCCATCACTGAACACCTGCTAGCCTTCAACAGACCAGTGCTTTGTGCTGCAAAAAGAAATTGCAGGCAGTCATCACACAATACCAGCAGTGTGCATTTTTCTTTTAAAACTAAGTGGTTGTGCCCTGAAAGAAAACGTAGGAGCAGACAACCAGCACTGCCACAGTGCAAAAGCTTTACACCAAGGCCCGCGGTGGGCGAGGTCATCTCTCCGCCATGGTGGGTCTGGAGGTGAAATGGGAGCCCATGTGTGATTGAGAGCCACCAAGCAAACGGGACACGGACAGGTGCAATGAGCAGCCAAAGAGGCTGGGAGCAGGGAACAGCCAACCAACCACAGCTGCACAGGTGCTGTAGAAATACCAGAGGGGATTCCTGCCTGCTTGGTTGGGATTCATATTTCACTGAGCTGATGGAAAGCGGCATGGCTAAACCGTGGTCTGTCACCCTGGATACTCTCCATAGGCAACAGAAAGAAGCAGGCACCCTAAGAGAGTGTGCCAGATGGTTTCTACGGCAGAGAGATGAGCCACCTCAGAAAGTCTGTTCCCTCCATGGACTGCAAAGGCTGACTACACAGAGCGGTGCAGCTCAAAATAAAGCGAAATGATTTCACTGAAGTTAGACAAACGATATTCTTTTAAATCACTCCATACATCATGCTGAATTTTCACAGCTCCTGAATTTTGAAAACAAATTGCTTATTCCTGCTAGTTTAAGTACTGTAGTCACTTGCCAGTCAGTTTCATATTTTGCCTCTTTTATATTATATGATGAAAGACATGGAAGATTTTTTATTATAATATTTATAATCATAAATATATTTGCACACATATATTTAGCCTATATATATATACACAAATGTAAAAATTTCAAACTCCATTGCAAGCCTTAACTATCAAGTATTTTTTTTTTTTTAAAAAAAAAAAAGCTTACATAAATATTTACATCTGAAATAGTGTTACCAGAGATTTACAGTATGCTTCTAAACATGCTGTATCTCAAATGTGTATAATTGCCTACATGTCATTATTGTTTCTTTCTTTCAACAGATGAGCATAATCCACTTTATATTTTGCTGGGCTCCTCTGCAGCCTTTGACACAGCAATTAATTTGCAATGCTTTCAATGGGCTTTGGATTGGACTTTGACGTTCTATTAGCACAGGTAGCCAGGCTCACTTCAGTTTTCTAATTTACCCTATGTGGGAGCTACAGTAGCTACACTGTCACTCTGAAATGCCACACACTTTACCTGTGAGGCAAGTTACCCTTCATGAATAGGTGTGGTCAGGAACTAACACATATATTCGGAAACTCTAACTATTGTAGAAGTCACACACACTGTGAGGTCGGAGCGAAGCATAGTCAGGGCAGTGGCTAATCTCAGCTACCTCTTCTCCTTCATTCTGCATTTCTGCCGGGGCTGATACCCACGATGAGAGCTCTACACAAAGGGTTCTGGGCAAATCCCCAAGTTCCAAACCACAACCCCGTTAATTTCCAGCCACAGTTTCTTGCTGTGCCTTTGCCTGCAAGGCAGAAGAGCATGCTCCTGTCAGACACCTTTATGCTGTTTGAGGACCCACATTCAGCCATCTGGTGACACCCCACGTCCCCTTCAACCTGAGCAGCTGGAGCTCCTGGCACTGCCCTCACAGAGCACCCATGCTGGGTCCTGCTGGGACAGCTCTTGAGGACCTCCATGCCTGCTGTGAAATGCCATCAGCAGGCCGCAGTGCTCTGATGGCAGCCTTTCATTCCTTGATCTCAATTCCTTACATTAATTAAAATAAATTTTTGAATAGAAACTATTTAGAGAAGAATTCACATCATTTCCTAACATCTACATGCCTTCCTCAAACTTTACCAACCAGGCTTTCACATAGACCACCGCCAAAAATATGGAATCTGCAGTCTCTGCAGATCCTCTCTAGGAAAAGACACAATCAAACCTGTAAATGAGACACTTGTTTATTCCTCTTACACACCTCCAGGTTTTAATCAAAATACCCTGTGATGCCAAGCCAAATACTTTGGAGAAATTGAATTGCTTTTGTATCCACACAATTGTTTCCATCAGCCTATCTACAATCCTGCCAAAGAAAGATAACAGATATATTTGACAAGAGTCCCTGTCCATCAAACCATATTATTTGTATTATTTGCATTTTTTAAGCCGTCCTTTATGCTGACTGCTCCAAGCTAACCATTCCAGTATTTTACTGCAATCTGAATTCATGCAAAGAGTGAGATTTCTATTCTTTTGAGATATTTGAACTGCATTAGCACTTTTCCAATTCTCTGAAATTTTCTCAGCTCTCCAGGATTCACACTGGTAGCTCAGAGGCTTTCTCAACTACTTCCCCCATAATTCTTGGGAGCAAATTATCCAGAACTACCAACCCAAAAAAGTTTGGAGCTTTTCATCATCTGAGGTAGGCTCGGCTTTCAGAGAGCTGTCTACATTTTGCTGAGACAGTGAGAGAGCTTGGCTGCTTCTGAAACAGAAAGGGAAGGGAGCGAGGCAGAGCTGGGGATGGAGAAACAGGGAACACCCTGAAGAGTCATGGTCCTGTTGCTGTGGTTCCTATATAGCCCTCCGCAACAGGAGGGGTGCACAAGGCCAGCCCTGCCTTGGAGAGCATTCATCTGCTTCACGGTGTCACCAGCCTGGGTGGCTTTCCAGGGCTTCCACAACCCTAAAGCCTAAAGGCTGTGGCTCGTTGTGATACTCAGCAGCCTGCTGCCTCAAGCCACTGCTTTACTTCCAAGTTGCTGGCCCAACTTGTGTCTGCTTTCTTTCATACTGTGCACAGAAATGACCCAATGATCTTTCTGCCCCCAACATACACCCGAAAAGTGTTCCTATGGGCTAACTGCCCACTGAGATTCACTGGCACTTTCAGTCATCTTTATTGTTCATACACAGTCTGTAATTCATATTTGCCATGACCAGTTTTCCTTGGTATAGCAATATATATATGCCATAGCAGTATAATTTGTTGCATGCATGCATTACTATTTTGGCATTTTCTTCTAAATAAAATTGTAATTAGTGTAATTATAAATCAAAGAGATCAAGAACTTGCCACTACTTTATCGCTAACTGTACGCACAGCTCCCGCAAACCATGCACAATTCTGGATTGGTCTCTCGAGGTAAGGTACTGCTAGTTACACAACTTCCACTATAACTACTAAATAAACAGAAATTCAACGGGAGAAAGTGAGGAAACCTAACTCAAGTTCCAGTAGAATAAAATAAGGAGAAATAATTCAGATTCTATCATAAGGACAGGAAGGAAATCAAAGGACAATGATTTGTCTTTTGTCTTTTCAATCCAGTACTCTGTCAGACTCATTCATCTTACACAAAGAAGAGTAATAGTATACATTTCCAAGATAAAATCAATTATGCATTATCTTAGAGTTGTACAATGTGATTCTCACAGCGGCCTTAATACGACTTACATGTAGCATAATTCTTATTCCAGCTCTCTGAACAAAGCTAGATTTCACTGACAGTTCGTTGTACAAATTCCAATTTACAGTCAGTTTTTCCAATATTCTCTGAGTATGAAATTGCAAAGGCTGTTTCTTCATGAACCAGAATATGAATTTTGAAATATAAAAATAAAGTAGTAAATTAAGGGACTCATTGGGTTCAATTCACTACCTCAGAGCCCTTTTGCCTAAAATACACTCCCATATTTTATGTCAGTTTTTTAAATGAGTGAAACAAGGTTTTGTTCCTCAAAAACTCCAGAACTGTGGCCAATTTAGCCACACTTTAATTAGTTTCTTAATTTATTTCCATTGTGAAATAAAACAGCGAAATAACTCTTGTTTCTGTATTCCATTAAAATGGTACTGTACAAGTGAAAGACTTTTGTTATGATATTCCAACTTTTAAGCAAATTATTTTTGTAAAAGCAAAAAAAAATCACACTTTAAATAATCTTTTTTTTTTTTTTTTTTTTGCCAAGTTTTGGAAGAACTCACAAAGGTACAGCAGAGCAGAGTTTGCTGGAAAATTTACAGCTTATAATGCTTAGCCCATTTGCAAAGGAAAAGATGATCCTTCATAAGTTCATTTCCGTTTGCAAGAAGACTCTTTTAGAAACACGGCCTCTTTTTTTAGCATGAAGCATTTCAGACTGTTGCGTTTAAGCTTTTTCTTGACTATCATAGCTGTGATCTTGTGTTTCAAGACAGTTCTCACTGGCAAGACAATGGGCAGCCTGTAAAACATTTCACTCACCGACTCTGAGCAGACCTATTCTGACCATTCCTGACATCTCTCACACAAGATGGAGATGGAAGGAATGGAAGTAAAGCTGCAAGGTACTGGGAAAGTGACTCTGTGCAGCAAAGCAAAAGATATTCTGAAAGAGTCAAGTTCCTAACCTAGACAAAATTTTGCTTTGAGAGCATGGACAATGTAAGGTTCATTTAGGGTGTCCAGGGCTTTACTTTTATAAGGGACTATCACAGAAAAAGCAGAACCACCCAGTGCCTTCACAGAACATCTGGGTGGTGGGCATATAGAAGAAATGTGAAATCTCAGGCAGCAGTGAGAGGTGCATCAAAACACCTATGTGAATCATGCTTTTCTAGCAATAAACAATTTCCAACAAATGAAATGTTTTTCAAAATGTCCTCAGTGATAGTATTTCATGAGGAAAAGAAGTACAAACTAAAGTGTAGTAAGTAAGCAATGATCTGAAGAGTATTAATTGTAATGGACAGCACAGAATCACCAAGATACCCCTCAAACCTACTACGTGGGAGCATTCATAGCATCCATATCTGATCAGAGGGCATGATATGAACCCAGAAACCCTTGTAAAGTGCCAGCATGGTCAAGCCCAGCAGCCTGCTGCCAGCCCTGTGGATAACAAGAGATGCTCCCTCTCCTCTCTTCCCTAGCTTGACTTCCAGGTTTCTTATTGCAGCCGCCACCACAACTGTGCCTCCAGGAACCTGTACCAGCAAGCTACTTGCTGCCTCTTTGACTCTAGTGTTCCTCAGTGGACATGGATTGAGCAAGCATTTAGAATAATATCCCAAAAAAGCAACTCTCTATTTTGCATAACTGTGATATTATGGATTTACCCTCCATTGAGTGCTATATGTTTTACTGACAGATTATATTGGGTTTAGGCACCAAAGTTTTGGTAGTCGGGGGCTGCAGGGGTGGCCCCTGAGAGCAGAGCCCAGCAACTGCCCCACGTCAGATCAGAGTCAGCCACCAGTGCTTCAAAAGGGACCCGCTGCTGGCCAGAGCTGAGCCATGAGCAATGCTGAGTGTGCTCTGGGAGACCAGATTTAAGGAAGGGAAAAAATGCTGCACAGCGGCAGCTAGGAGAGAGGAGCAAGAAATGGTTGAGAAGCAGCCCTGCAGGCACCAAGGTCAGTGCAGAAGGAGGGCAGGAGGTGCTCCAGGCACACAGCAGCAGCTCCCTGCAGCCCAGGAGGGGCCCGCGGTGGAGCAGGCTGTGTCCCTGCAGCCCACGGGCACCACGCAGAGCAGATCTCCATGTGCAGCCCATGGAGGAGCCCACAGGGCAGCAGGTGTAGGTGACCTGAAGGAGGCCACAGCCCATGGAGAGCCCTCGCAGGAGCAGGCCCCGGGCTGGAGCTGCAGCCCGTGGGAAGGAGCCCACAGTGGGGCAGGAGGCCTGGGGGAGCTGCCGCTCATGGGCCCCGCGCTGGAGCAGCTCCTGCAGGGTGGGCCCCGTGGGACGGAGCCGTGTTGGAGCAGGGCTGGGAGAGCTGCAGCCTGTGGGAAGTGGTTGTGGTGGATTTTAGCTGTCCATGAGTGAGACCCATTTATGGGCCTAAGAGCTGCAACATTCAACACTCCACTCATAGCCTACTGCAACCAGCAAAGCTCCATTAGGGATCCAGGAGTGCATGTTCTCTATAAAACCCATGAATATAGCTGCATAAAATCAGGAATCACAACACTGTTGGACTTAGTGGGGACACTGCCTAGGTCAGCCTCTGGTAACAATTGAGGGAGCAACGCGAGGAGAAGCATAGTTATCTCGACACTTGATTCCAGGTTACTGGACTTCCCTAGATGGAATTTTCTTCCATAGCTCTTTCCCATGAAATAGAGTTGTAATGCTTCAAACTCAAACACGAGGTGAAAAAATAGGATTTAAGGTCTTGCCACAGCTGACTAGATTTAAGCAGCCAGCATCTTCTAGCACTGAGGTGAATGTTCTTATTAAGTTGCTCATTGAACTGCTGTGGAGCTTCATGTCCTCGATCCTTCTTATTACAGCTGTTCCATCTTGTATGGATTTTTTTCCTTGGATTAGTTTTGGTTTGCTTTTTTTCTTGGACACGACCAGGATGGGAGAGTTGAAAACGAATTCTTCGTCTAGTGAGTAGAGCTGAGCACGGCTGAGCATCTATTTTTTCTCCCTCTTGCCCCATTAAGACTTGATTATTTTTGCAAAAGAAGAAATTCCAACAGACTTCCTCCAACAGAAAGCACTAAGAAAGTCAGACTTACTGCCTGTTGGCAGAAGGAATGCAGTCTGTATCCTTTCAGGCAGAAAAGGGAACTGAGCATCGCTCCATCCAGCTGGCAATGCTGTACCTGTTTTACTGCTAGAGGAGAGGTGGGCTGCTCTCTGGCTTTTTTTTTTTTTTNNNNGTGGGGGGTGTCTTTGGGTTTTTTTTTTTTTTTTTTTTTTTTTTGGTGCAGGGTACTAATGGAAAAGCAGTTTCTCGGAATGAATCCCACTGGCAAATGAACGAGCATTTTACAAATTCTAGGATTTAGGCAGGAGACCTCAGCTGCTGCAAAATAACTCCCCATTTCTATCACATTTCCTTGATACACAAAGTAATTTGGGCTTTGATGGAAAGGAGTTGTGTTTGAAGAGCACAGCTGGAGTGTAGTTGAGTGGGGACAGCTGCTTACAATACAAACATGGGAAGGAAGAGGGTAGGTGCAGGAATCAAACCCAACGGCCCCAGGAATCCAAATGACATTGCAGTTGTTCCTTCTTCCCCTGAGAGACCTCCTCAAGCAGCAGAACTGAGGGTCCATCCAGCAAACAACTGGAAGGAAGGAGTCAGGACCTTTTGATTCGCATCAGACTTGCTCAGTGGTTTTTTTCATTTGTTTGTTTACTTTTTGCTTGTGTTGTTTTGTTCTTTACAATCCTTGAGTGAGTTTTTGTTTAATCAGTTGTTAGGGTTTGTACACTCCTTGTTTGATTTCATCAAGACTCACTTGATATAACCTAGTCTCATCATCTGTTGTGCCTTTGTCTACAGAAGAACTAGCTAGCACTTCTAGCACGGTATAATGCAGTACTCTATAAAATATGTGGCAGTACATATAGCATGCATAAATCAGGGAAAAAAGGTCTAAGAAATATATTTACACACACTCTAGGATAAATCTGCTGATCCACAATGGTAAATCCCACTCAGAACTAATTTCCTTATTTGAAGCTTAAGAAAATATTATACAATTCACATCATATGTTACAATCGTTGACTAGATAATAGCTGGGGGAAAGACAGCTCATAGAGAAATAGTTGTAAATTCCATGACGGATGCCTTTGTGTGCTTGTATGTATATTTACACATATGCATGCTTACATAGACTAGTAGCTGTAGCTGAGTTATCCTGCAAAAAAGCTCTTGCCACCTATCTAAAACTTAACTGGGCAAAGCTAACCTCTAGCTCTGCAAATACACCATCAAATTCTGTCAGGCAAACAACCAGGAAGAGCAGCATTTGTTAGATTACAGTATTTGCACATATGGTGCAGACTGACCATTTGCAACAAACTCAGCAAGTTACTTTTCTATGAAACTTGCTTAAGGTTTACAAAAAAAAAAAAAAA
>VXAV01000161.1:1241-20632 GCA_013399715.1 Alectura lathami | reverse complement strand
AAAAAAAAAAAAAAGTGGAAAGGAACATCTTTCTCTTTGGGGACCTGAGCACTAAGCCCTGAGCCCTGGAGCTGCATTATGAAATATTTTTGCTTTCAGAAACTGCAGAAGTAAGCCCTTTCTTACAAGGGAAAAAAAAAATGACCAGGCCACTCATATACTTAGGAACAGGTGGAGCCTCACCAACAAAAACTCTCCATCTTGTAAGTCCTTTTTTGGATTTGTATCCTGTCTACAGTTCTTTGAAGATTTAGCTCTTTATGGGCATCCTTTGTAGACTGAGCTACACTAAGGAAAGGGCTGCCTTATAAATCTGTAATTCCATCTACTCAGAATTCCATCACCTCAGAATACCCCAAGCGTGCTGCAGAGCTCAGCTAGGTGTACACCAGTATTTAACTGCCTCCAGCACCTTAGGGAACTCAAAGTCCTTCCAGGACTTCTGAGCCTGAATTTCCCTGTGATAGCATTCCCTCAGCTCACAGTGCTGCCAGGAAGATAGCTACTGGCAGGTCTGGATGACACTCCGATATCACCAGAAAGCCCTGCAAGAAAGTACACTCAGCCACCTTCTCAGCTACACCACTCCAAAGACAAATACAACAGCTAAAGCAGCCACTCAGTCCTGAGGTAAAGGCACCCTGAGGGACATGGTGACCTCTGAAGAACAGGATCTCCTAAGTTCCCTCCTCCTACAACACAGGGCTGCGTAGGGCTTGTTTCAGGGGGTGCTCCTACAGGCAAGCAATGTGGATGTGCAGCAGCATTATCCTCATCTCATCCTGAGGCTGCACACAGCAGAGCAGACGCAGCCCAAACCAGTTATGTTAGATGCATCAGCATTTAAAACAAGCTAAGCTTATTGGCTTGATTTACAGTAAGAATGGTGCATTTTTACTTCAGCAAAATCAAATCAAAACCAGTTAATTCCTACTCAGAAACCAGTATGATCATTTTTACCACAGCCTTTAGAAATGAAATGTTACCTTGACTGGCTTGTCAGCACTGAACACTGAATTACAGCTCATCTTCTCTCACTATTTGTACATGCCAAGTCAGTCTGGATGATGTTGGAGAATTCATCCCAGCATCACACTGGTTTTAGTCTATACAGCATGGTTTACACCCCTGCTTAATGCTTATTCCCCACTGCTTCACCGCACGTTGGTTCACAGAGAAAAGACAGGCTGGTTTGTATGGGAAACAGAGTTCAGCATTGCAGGATAAACTGGCAATTTGGCCTTCTCAAGAAGTTTATCCCAAATTCAAAAGCGTGCTGCCCACAGACCCACACCTACCAAAAGCAGGGGAGAGCAAACCCCTAAGAAAATTTTTATAGTCTTGGAGCTCAGCTGTCTTTGAAGCATACTGCTGCCTGGTGCCATGGCTATTTGACACGTCACTATATGATGTGTACAATACAGAGGAGAAGTATCATACATCACAGTTTACATTCTTCTTGCTGAGAATATCACTGCAAATCCAGTCCATGTTTCCGAAAACTAATGTTCTACTCAGACCACTTTAGTGTTGTTGATAATTTTACTGTATACAAGCTGCAGTATATTCATCACAGTATTTCCAAAGGCTCTTTTTGCAATGAGGACGTTCCAGCATTACCGCACTTCCAGCATTAGAGGCCCTTACTCTCACCTACGCTACACCAGTGTGAGGAAGCAGGCTCCCAGGGAAACAGACACAACACCTGCAAGAGGCCCAGAGAACGCTCCCTTAGCCTCGAGCATCCTTCTTGTGTGTGAGAGGCCAATTCTTTCAAGGAAAAGAAGAAACTAAAGACAAGAAGATGCTTCCTGTGAATGCTCCAGGATTCAGAACAGGACAAAAACCAAAGCAGAGTGTTGGCTTTGTTTGAAAAAAAAAAAAAAACCCTCTCAAAATAAAATGTATATTAAAAAAAAAAAAAAAAAAGAGAGGGGTGGTTTTTTTAAAAAAAAAAAAAAAAAAACCCCCTCAAAAAAAAATGTATATTAAAAAAAAAAAAAAAAAAAGAAGAAGAAGAAGAAACAAACAAACAAACAAAAAAGACTGCAATCATACATGTACATGATGCATATGAGAAGTTAATATTTTCAAATCCTAGGCAGAGGGAGGTCTTTGCCATATGCATCTAAATCTTACAAAAGTCTAAAATTTAGGTCACATCTATTTAGGACACTGAGCATCCCTTTCGGCAAATTCAATGTGGCTTCACGCTGAGCTCCTTGAAGAGCTGTCCTGTTCAACACGCTCACCACTCCACCTCCAGTCCTGAAATGCTCCTCTCTCTCCAGGTGCTGCACAAAGTTCCTGTGGGCTTCATCTCAGGATTGAGGACTCTGTTTTCAAGAGACAGGACCAGAAATAAGGAACTGCAGTGCTGCGGATGAGAGTGCACATCTTTTACTGTGGCATCCCCGAGGTCTCTCAACGTGCTCCATTGAGAAAGGTGCCTAGGAGTGAGTGTGCTCCTGTAAGTCAACTGAATAGCACACTGCGTCTTTGAGCAGAGAGGAATCTACCAATTTTATCTGGACTATAAACTTACTAATACCTGGGTCATAAATTAGGAAAATCAGGATTATTAGGAATGATTTCTCATGTACAGTCAGTTCTTAATCCTGGACTTTCTTCAAATTAGTATTCCTCCACACAGTCACTATATCAAAGCTTATGCATGAGCCTATGAATCAAAGTATTCGTTCAGTCCTGCATATGTTCTTTGCTTAATTCTATACTCCCTGATGGTTCAGAAGAATATTGATGCAATTTTGGAGGGCCATTTCGTTAAAGTTTCCTTTGAAGTGTGAAGACTAAAGGACATAGAATAACTAGGATAAATACAGCTGATGCATCTAAGAAGTGAACACTGAAGCATGCATCAGCTTCATGTTCTCCTGCTATTCTAAGCAAATACATAACTGTTTACCATTCTTTGAGCTAACACAAAACTTAGGGAATTTTGAAGTAGGAAATACAAGAGATAAAAGGGAATAGAAAGATCACACCATCAGATGGGGTTTGTAAAACTATAATATGCAGTGCTAAAATTGTGATTTATAAACTCTTTCTTACATTGCAGTCTAGGGCCTTGTTTCCAAAGCAGATAGTGCATTTGGGCATTGTTTTAGACTTAGCCCAAACAACAGCATAATTACAAATCAAGGATTATTTCTGCATTTTTGGAGAATATGCATCAAAAAGGACAAGCATAAATAGGTGTAAGAAATGTTTAAACTGTGAACTTGATAACTTATGATAACATAGACAAAGGAAATATCATAGACTCATGGAATTGCTTGAGTTGGAAGGGACCTTTACAGGCCGTCTAGTCCAACTCCCCTGCAGTGAACAGGGACACCTACAGCTGGATCAGCTTGCTCAGAGCCCTGTCCAGCCTGACCTTGAAGGTCTCCAGGGACGGGACATTCACCATCTCTCTGGGAAACCTGTGCCAGTGCTTCTCCACCCTTAGCGTAAAAAACGTTTTCCTTACACCTAGTCTAAATCTCCCCTCTCTCCATTTGAAACCATTTCCCCTAGTCCTATCACAACAGACCCTGCTAAAGAGTCTGTCACCTTCTTTCTTGTGGCCCCCCTTTATCGAAAGGCCGCTATCAGGTCTCCCCAGAGCCTTCTCTTCTCCAGACTGAACAGCCCCAGATCTCTCAGCCTGTCCTCATAGGGGAGCTGTTCCATCCCTTGGATCATTTTTGTGGCCTTCCTCTGGATGCGCTCCCACAGCTCCATGTCCCTCCTGTGCTGAGGACTCCCCATCTGGATGCAGCACTCCAGGTGGGGTCTCACCAGCGCAGAGCAGAGGGGCAGGATCACCTCCCTTGCCCTGCTGGCCACGCTTCTTTGGATGCAGTCCAGGATGTGGTTGGCTTTGTGGGCTGTGAGGGCACACTGCTGGCTCATGTCCAGCTTGTCATCCACCAGTACCCCAAAGTCCCTTTCGGCAGGGCTCTGCTCAATCCTTTCATCCCCCAGCTTGTATTGATTCCAGGAGTTGCCGTGACCCAGGTGTAAGACTTTACACTTGTCTTTGTTGAAGCTCATGAGGTTCTCCTGGGCCCACTGCTCCATCCTGCCTAGGTCTCTCTGGGTGGCATCCTGTCCCTCAGGTGTGTTGACTGCACCACACAGCTTGGTGTCATCCACAAACTTGCTGAGGGTGCACTCAATCCCACTGTTCATGTCGTTGTTGAAGATGTTAAAGAGTATCGGTCCCAGAACAGTCCCCTGAGGGACACCACTTGTCACCAACCTCCATCTAGACACTGAGCCATTGAGCACTACTCTCTGGGTACGATCTTGCAACCAGGCCTGAACCCATTGTATGGTCCACCCATCAAATCCGTAACTCTCCAATTTGGAGAGAAGGATGTTATGGGGACCGTGTCAAAGGCCTTCCTGAAGTCCAAATACATGACAACTGTGGCTCTTCCCTTGTCTTGCCCTTGGTGAAGTCATGCTGGCTGTCACAAATCACCACCGTCTTCCATGTGCCTTATCATAGCTTCCAGAAAGATCTGTTCCATGATCTTCCCGGGCACAGTGATGAGGCTGACAGGTCAGTACTTCCCAGGGTCATCTTTTCTACCTTTCTTACGGGTGTGACACTGCCTTTTTTTCCGGTCACCAGGGACTTCACCTGACTACCATGACTTCTCAAAAATCATAGAGTGTGTCTTGTGACTGCATCAGCCAGTTCCCTCAGGACTCTATGATGCATCTCATCAGGACCCATAGACTTACGGATGTTCAGGTTCTTCAGGTGGTGACAAACCTGATTTTCACTTACAGTGAATATATGCTCTCACTGCTAATAGGGAAGACAGAAGATATTTTTCAGTTCACAGCAGTTCAACTGTTGATTTACCCATGTGTATCCACAGCAGGCTAAGGAAGTATCGGGCATCAAATGTTATTCAAGCTGAAGAGAAGGAGTATGCTGGAGTGAGAAGCAAATCGGCTATAAACTGCTAATTGTTGGGGAAAAAAATCATTTTCTTTAGAACACAGTGATACCGTGTTATTAACTTCTCATTTGCTCAAATAACCATCTTGCACCTGAATGGATTTATTGATGAAGAACTTAGAAAAAGAGCTAGTAAGTATCTTGGACACTTTGAGGCACATTTTCATTGTTCACAAGTGAGATCCCTTAAGCTTGCAACACTGCTGCAGACAAATAAGCAGAGTGACCACTATTTTTTTGTCAGAAAATTTTTCTCTACACCAAACTTACTTATGTAGAATAGTTTTGTGACAATGTAAAAATGAATACTAATAAAACATGTACAGCATATTTCTACAATGTCAGGTCATTACAATCTGACCTCTCCATTAATGGAACTAGTCCTTTCATATAAAATTGTTTCCACAGAAAAGATACTTGAAGAACATAAGAATTTACATGCTTATGCTTTCCTTGTTTATTTGAGCTACACAAATATTCAAGGTAATTGTGGCAACTATTATTCTTTCCTTGCAAGAGATCCCCACGCATCAAGGAAGATGCTCACCTTTGCAGCTACAAATCTGTGTCAGTTGTCTCTGCACAAGTGTCACAGGTCTGGAACAAAACTTTAAAATGTCTGTTTTGTTTAGGGCTCGGTATTTGCTTGCCAGCAGTTTGTAAAGGATTACTTTGTGCTGCTTTAGGCATACACAGAACACTTCATAAAAACCTCTAATCATCTATTATCGATAGGATACGACTGTTAAGTCATATGAGGGACAATTTATTTAGGAAAGTACAGGAATGTAAGTCTTCTAAAAAACAGAGAAAGAAAGGCAAAAAGACCCTTTCCTGTGCAGACTTCAGGCTGCAATAGGTATGGTCTCCATCTCAGTATATTTTTTAAAAGCTCTATACAAGAATACAAAGATGCTCTCCATTTGTCATAAAGAGAAGTGAAGCCAAGGGAGGTGTTTTCGAAATACAAACTTTGAAATGTAAAGTTCTTTACATCCTCTTACCTTTGTCTTACGAGAAACCAACTTTTAGCTGATTCTATGTAGAACTCTTAAAGAAACCGTTGTGCTTTTTTCCTACACAGTGTACCATCTTTATCCTCTGGACTGCAAGGAGGCCATGCCCTTGGTAGAGTTTGGAAATGCTTCATTTCAGAGAATTTATTGACATGGAGGTGTGAGTATGTGAGCAGTAGTATAACCTCGTATGTACCTCTGAAACTGGTTTGGATGTAACAGCAAGCTTTTATACAATAATTGTTTGATGCTGTAATTATGAAAGTAGTAAAATATTTTATGTTACAGATACAGCAAGTTCATCTGCAGAATGAGTTTGTTCTCTGGCAGCAGCAACGCCTCACCTCAGCTAACCGAAGACTGATGAAACGTAAGGGATAGCACTGGCAGGGGCCTGAATCAGGGCCGGCAGTGTAACGATGCTCTGAAAGGTTCCTCACAAATGAAAAACACTTTCAACTCTGTGGCATATGTATCAGCAGATTGCAAATTCGCGTGCTGGAGAGGCTCCCAAAACAATCTCACAAAGGCTGCTGAACACCAATGAAAGGGCAACAGCGGCTGGTATTTGAATCCAGTCAGCCCACTGAAGTGTGGGGTTTTTTCTTCATTTCCTCTTTCTTCAGAACGGTTTGGAAAAAAAAAAAGGACACGAATCCCTCTGAACGCAGAGAATAAAAAAAAAAAACTGCAACACTTTCAATTCTAGCCTATTAATTTCTACAAACTAACAAGAGCTGCAAGGAATAAAGATGAGAGAACAAAATACCAAGTAACGTTATCCTTCTAACAGTATTCTTGCAATGAGATGGCACCCCTGAGACATTAATATCATTGCTGAAGGGGATTTTAAGCAGTGCACCACAGTGTGAGATCACTTGGAAATCGCACTACTGCCTAGACCGGTTGAAGCCTGTCCTCCTGTACGTTACTGAAGTGAAAACTGAAAGATCTGGGGACCCTGCTACTCACATTGGACAAAGGAAAGCTTTGCTTCCTGTTGTCTTAAAGATACAGCCTAAGAAAACTATTTAAAAATATATATTAAAACACTGTATCAATCCTCTCTGGGCTGGCAGAATGATACAGCAGTTCTAGAGACATCTTAAAATCAACCAATGCATGAGTCAGAATAATTGGAAGAACACTCCTCCTGAAGTGCAACAACTGGCTGCGGCCTTTCTATGGACGAAATAGTTACAACAAAGAAATAGTACTGAAACTTCCTAACCAAGCAGCTTGAATCCGTGCTGTGTCAGCAGTCACCTGTGGTGAAGTGCCGGCACATTCCACAGTGGATGTTGACCCCTGCCCAAAACATAGCTGTAAGTTGATGAGTTGGAACATCAGGGAGGAATAAACACTTCCAATTAATTCTCCCACCAGGCACAAAAAAGCAAACAAAGGTCTTTAATGTTAAATGGGCTTAACAGGCAAACTGTTGAGCAAAGATGTGAGTGGTGCACTCTCGGACTAACTGGCCAGCTATGAAAAAAGATGTCTGATGTCAAATTTCTCTTCTACTCAGCAGTGGTGAGGGCACAACTGGAGTGCTGTGTCCAGTTCTGGGGCCCCCAGTACAAGAGAGACATGGAAATACTGGAGAGAGTCCTGCAAAGGGCCATGAAGATGATGAAGCATCTTTCTTAGGAAGAAAGGGTGAGAGAGCAGCCTAGAGAAGAGAAGGCTCAGGAGGATCTCATCAGTGCCTGTAAGTACCTGAAGGGAGGGTGCAAAGAGCTAGGTCATTTTAGTGGTGCCCAGCAACAGAACAAGAGGAAATGGGCACAAATTGGAACACAGAAGGTTCCCACTGACCACCAGGAGCACTGCTGTGCTGTGCACGTGACAGAGCCCTGGCACAGACTGCCCAGAGGCTGTGGGGTCTCCTCCCTGGAGATCTCCAAAAGACACTTGGACATGGTGCTGGGCATCCTGCTCTGGGTGTCCCTCCTGAGCAGGGGTTGGAACAGATGGACCCAGAGATCTCAGCCAGTCTTTTCCTCTGTAAAGATATGAGATTTTCCTTGAAAATCTTTTGTCCAAACGGAGCTCAGGCCCAAAGGGAAGGTGAGGCTCTGAAGAAAGCCCCTGTGAGGGAGTAAGGATCAGACCAGTGAGGATGGGCACTGCTACTGTGAAGTCTGATGGGTGGCTGTGGAGCCTCCCAGCCTGTGTTCCACAGCAGAGGTCTGGGAAGTGAAGGAAAGGTGCAGCAGAAGATACAGGGCTGAGCGCAGTGAACCCAAATGCTGCTTTCTGGCCTGGCTCCAAGGGGACCCATGACCGGTGGGAAGGAGCAGACAGGGCTGTGAAGGGAGAGGAGGAAGCAAAATCACTGCAAACTGCCTAGAAATGTTAGGAACTGCTACACTAAAAATATCTAACCTTAAAATAACATGAGTTGGCTTTCTCTCTTGAAAAAAGAAGTCACTCCAATGTGTCTGCGCAGCCCAGGATAAGAAAACATACAACCAGATAAACAATCGAACTGGCTATGGCTTTGAAGTACCTTCCTCTAATGTTTTATCTTACTGGCTAAATGCTTCCTACACGATAGCTGGGTAGTAGCAAAATGAAGAAGCAGAAGCATTCATGCAGACTTGAATAAAAGCAAAAGAGCTGGAACGGCACCTAGATTTTGGTAGCAATGTAGGTTAAAGGCTGAGTTTACATCCTGACACAGAACAGGCATACGACCTGACACCTGGAGGACTGGCTCCATAGGGACTAGAAATGGGACAGAGATACTATTAATTCCATAACTGTGTCACCAGTCTTCAGCAAGGACTCATGGCCAGAAACTTCATAGAAGCATACAGACCCATCTCTTTCTTCTAGTCCTTTGTCTACATAATATACAGAGGGTGCCAAAAAAATGTATACACATTTTAAGAAAGGAAAAAACTGTATTAAAATGATGATAATATATACCAGTAACAAAAGATGAATACAAGCCATGTTTGACTTCTGCAATTACAAGAGGAGATCAAAGTGGTTACTATCAGCATCCAGACACTTCTGATTACTTCAAAATGATCTTGCACTCCTCAAACGACAACGGTGGTTCTGCCATTTCCTTTGACTGCCCTGCCTGTCGTGACTGCCCTGCTTGTCACGTGGTGATGCCAGCATTCATTGGATTAATGCCATCCTCAGTGAATGTCATACTACACATTGCTATCACAATTCAATTCAACTTCTAAAAGTAATACATAGATAACATCTCTTAAAATGTGTACACATTTTTGGTACCCCCGGTATGTATAACTGCCTGCATCTTTAAAGACATGGCCAACCATTTTGTGGTAGGGTAATACAGCCCTTGAAATACTCTCCAGTGGTATAATAATAATAACAATAATAATAATTGTGATAATAATAATAATCCCTTATGGAAAGAGATGTTCTAAAAACTATAAATTGTTCATATAAAAGACTGAGGCTTAATATTTTAATTTTTTTTCCACTGGTTACTGAGAAAAATGGTCTAACAAAAACAAAGAACTCCCAATTGTTTCTGAATACCTTCTGAGAACAAAAATAAATCACTTGAACTCCAGAGATATTTTTGACATTGAGCTAAAGGTGTATTATAAGAGAGTAGGAGGCTTGGTGGGTGAATATAATAGCTGCTTACCTCGGAGGGGTGTATTAGAATCTATAAAGAGAAACGTGTGGCTGCACCCATTTAATGGACATTAGCCAGAAGAGCAGTCACATAATTCATCTTTGATAGCAACTCTGGTGAGCGTGGTGGGTTTTTATAAAGCAGAGCCATACATCAGCATTCAACACAATTATTTAGTTGAATGGCAAAAGCTGGTGCAGCACCTCTGCTCCCTGTAAATCCTATTGCTCTCTTTCTCATAAGAACTGAGAGAGTAAAACTTTTCATTTTTGGAGTTCCACTTCACACTTCTCATCTAGATCTTCACGTAGATAACAATTACTACCTTCTCAGTATTTTCCAATAACTTTTTAATAGTATAAATTTAAAATTACAATCAAGCACTGATGGTTTGGAAAATATGCTTTGCCTTATTAATAGAATCCCTTTGAAATGCATATAGTGATTTATTTTAAAATATTTTGATAATTTATTGTGTAATGCTAGTACATGCAGTACATTATATACCAAGCTCTCTACTGAGCCTTGACAGAACAGATTTAAAGAAGACACAAACTTGGATAATACAGTTTGGTTATGTAAGACATCATTAAACTCTGTTTCTGTGTGGGATCTCTTCTTCTATAGATTCCTGTTAGGACACTGTGTCAGTATCTGGCTCTGGCCAAGCTGGCCAATACAAAGAAAATTATGCTTGCAGCTCCACATTTACCATGGGTGATCTTAGTCAGATTCATGTCAGTCACACAGTGAATTAAATAATCAGTAGATTGCTTTCATATTCTAAGTTAAAGATGGTTTAAATATCTTTGTTAATCTTGAATTATTTCATCTGAATCTCCACTCACAGTGCAGTGTAATCCATGACTAACACTCCTACTGCAATTTTTTTTTCTGCTACAGTGTTCCTTACCTTCAAGACTCATCTTTGCTGAATCTTAGCATCTGATTTGCAAAGCCAGGGATGCTGTCCAAAAATATGTTCCAGTTTCCGTACAGTATGTACTCCCAACAAAGTGTTTCACTTATGCATTTTCAGTCAGCACTCAGTATTCCACACCAGGCTTAGCTGTCAGTTCCAGCATGCATAATTACATTGTTTGACCACACAAACAAAGCTGAGGTCTGTTTGTTTCTCACTAATGTGACCAATATAATTGGCATCTCATGAGCCCTGCTATAAACAAAACATTGGGTGAAATCAGTTATTGGTCTAACTCCATTCAACACAACAGAATCACCCCAGAGAATAATTTAGCCTATTTAGTTTTCATTTAATTGCAAACACTTACCTGTAATCATCTGCTTACTAGAACACAGATACATCTACTTCATTGGATGGCTCTGGGCCCCATCCAAAGGCCATCCTAATCAATGGAAGACTGTGCACTGACATCAGAGGGCCTTACCTTGGGTTCAGAATACGCTACACTTGAGACTTCAAGTCAGCAGAAAATGCTCTATTCAGTACCTTGGTCACTGAGCTGAGGGTACTGAATTAAACTGAGACCCCCTTTGCCTAACCAAATAGCAGGAGAGGTTCAACAGCTGTCCCTCTCCTACACCCACAGTGTGATAAAACAGGAAAGGCAGAGGAGGGAATTTAGAAGTGGGGCTATAAATCATCGCATGAAATGGCAGCCCAGAATAAAAAAGCTGATGAACACCTGGCAGTGTTTTATGCCATCTCAAAACCCTCCTTTACTACTTCTCCAGCAGCAGAAATTCTCACACAAGTACCTTCTGTCACAGGCAAACTGGCACATTTAGGAGTTTACAGCAAGGGGCCAGTGGCCTAAATTTGAAGCTTCTAATAAAGAGAAAGGAAGAGCCTGAATCTCTTCTACACTCTAATGAAAATACAATATGTCTCAAGGAGGGAGCCAAATGCTGGCTGCGACCTACAATGCCTTCTGTGATTTGGGACCATATTACTTGAGAAATTGCTTCTGTCCCTATGAAATCTCATTGCAGCTAAGATCCACAGGGATGCTCAATTGTGTTTTTATGGTATAAATGAGCAGAATGTTTTTGTGATGGAGTCTCCATTTGGGATTCACTCACCCCTAGGGCTTCTGGAAGCTAAGGTCTGTTAACCTTCAAAGTGTGCTGTAGAACTCCTCTCTTTTCTCAGGCTACGGCACAAGGACATGCTAGAAGCGGTGGAAAATGTTATATTCATGAGCTGTCCTCATGTGACCTTAATGTGTGTTAATGTATTGAATTTTTTTTTTTTTCAAGAAATTGATGACTTGACGCATGAATTCTTGGATGAAATTTTAGGGGAGCTCTTTGCTGACCCATGATATTTATCATAGCCTGGTAATCAGATCCAGAAAACGCTACTGTCAGCCTCAATTTTAGACTTTATAGTTTAAAGTTTCCGTGAAAAATAAGAAACAGCCCTGGGAGGAGCATGGGTTGAGGACCATTGACCCCCTACCAGCAACATCCAGCAAGCTCACATACTCACAGGAGCACTTTCAGCCTTTAAATCTCTAAATCAATGAAGCTCTACTCCCTACCCACAGTGTCATCTTCTTTCTAGACCATGTCCTACAAGTGTAGCTGGAACTACACCTGCCCCACAGTGGTACCCCAAGCAGGGTGACAGCAGCAGGTGTCTAGGCCATCCCCATGCTTCTTCAGATGGTGGAGGCAATGTGCTACACAGCAGCAACACCGTTTGATATGGATCATTTATAGATAGGACAGGATATTTCTACAAAAGAAAGAGAGGGAAAGCCCAGTGATGATGGAAGCACTGAAAATTCCCATGACACTACTCTGAATATGAGGAACAGGGTTTCCTCACAGTGATGCATTCTGCCCAAGAGAATTGAGAGTGTCAATTAGACTTGTCAAGATATCAGCAAAACTGCTTGAAAAGACAAAAAGCAACAGAGGACTCTGGAGTATAAGTCACGAGGTCCAGGCGAGGAATTCTGATGCAAGAAAGGCCTGGAGGGAACTAAGAAAAAAAGCTACACTGTGAAATTGAGGATACTGAAGCAGTGTTTAGAGCGCATGGTTCCAAATATAAAACTAACTTAAACCATAAGAGTTAATTCACTTCAGTGGGTAATTCCACAAACACAAGTATGGGCGGTATTGAGTGCTACCTTTGTGTGGACTCTGAGATACAGGGAAGGGAAAAGGAGGAACCCTTGTAATTCAATTTCCACTATATTATGTTTGCCATTTCCTTTAAAATGTGCCCTTCCTGATTTTCTGCAGACTTCAAAATGTTGCAAGCACATAAATCAAGGAGGAACTTCTTGCCTCGACCCAAAAAAAAGTCCATTTTTATTTGGAGGAGATCACCAAGCACAGGCATTTCTTGTCCATGTTTCAGGCAGTGCAGAGTACTGCTGTCAAAGCTGTATTCATTCTCAGTATTTTACTTCTACTGTGCATAAATTGCTTTAGAATTAATATTGGTTAGATAACATGGATGTTTTACTCAGACCAATATTCAGTTCTGGAAAACACTTCTTAAGAGAGATATGTTAGTGAAACAGGGAAAACCAGCTAATAGTCTCCTACCTTGAGCACTGGCCAGTGATGTGGGAAAGGCAAATTAAGTAAAGCCACTAAATCTATGCACAAAAAGGATTGAATGCTGCCTTCCTCTTTCTAGAGACACACTTGAAGCATCCTGCCAGCACTGAGCTGGGAGGGAGAGGGAAGGGACAGGCAGGGCAGTCTGATATGACCGTGAATTTAGTTTGTTTTAAACACTTAAAGTTGCAAGGATCTAGAACAGCTTTCTGAAATATGAAATAAGGACAAAAACAACCAAGAACAAAATAATAATAATAAAAAAATAAATTAAATTATAAAACAAACTAGAAATGGGCCTTAAATCAATCTTATTGTACTATATGCTGATGCTATCTCAGTGATCCAAGTGATTCCTTTTGGTCCTAGATACTGTATCCTTAACAGAGTCATTTTTAATGAAATTCCTGTTTTTGGGGCAGGCTGATTCCAGCATCTCACTATAACAAAGTGGAGCAGCCACGACAGGCAAAAATGAAAAAAAGGGGAAAAAAAATACTAAAAATCATCAAATGCTTCTGCTGCACCTTTTATTTCTGTTTAGTTACTGACTAAACAGTTCCTCCGGCTGCACAGCAGCTGCGTGGCTCTGGGGAGCAGAACCCCCAGCATCACTTCTGCCGGCCCTCCCCCCATTCCTGGGCCATAAAATGGAGCACAGCTGCACAGCCTGGTGAGACCTCTCCAGCCTTGCCTGGCCCAGTCTTGTGGAAAAGGCACTTGTTTTGCAGCCTTAGACAAGAAACCTCCCTACTCTCCGAGTGTGTCTGCTTTCTCACCGCGTGTCTCTCAGACAGTGTTACTCATGCAGATTGTAAGAAGTGAACGCAGCCGGGACCTTTAGGCACATGCAACGCAAACAGAATAAGAGAAACGCAGAAAAACTGCACCATGTAGCTACAGTGTCTCTCAAAGTCATCCGAGTACCTGTGTGTGGCTACTGCGGAAAGCATTTCTCACCATTCCCAGTCATCAGACACCCTCTCCCCAAGACTAGTCTAACTACAATAAACGCCTTCTGCTCCCGTTGGATAAATTAATTCCTAAGCATGAATGACAGAGGGGTGTGGTAGCTAATACATGTGCTAGTGGTGCAAAATTCATTAAAAATAAAAACATTTTTTAGATCCAAAAGAATCTAGAAAAGTAAAATTAAATATTTTAAGTTTCAAAGTCAGGAACTTGAAAGCCAGGGGACATGAAATGCCTTTATTTAGGCACTTCTGAATATACATTAGGATGCAAACTGAAATTATACAGTGACTGACTGATGACCAGAAGGATTCCCATTTAATTTATTCAGTGCACAAAATAATTGTTGCTCTGCAGAAAGCTATGTTAATGATTAAGGAAACCTTGGCGTTGCTAAGGATAACAACAGCCACAGAGCACTAAGAATACATGTGAGGGGACATTAAATTACTTCAGAGAACAAGATAAATGGAACAACACAAGCACAACCAGCATCTAGGCCACATACAGAATTGCTCAGAAGAGATTCACCAAGTTCCAGCTGCAAAATCTGTACAGTTTACCAGGGAAATCAAATGAAGTCTATGCTCCAATAAAACAAACTGAAAGGCTCGAAGAAGGGATAACCTTTTAATCGGTAAAGGGATAACAACATGTAATTACAGATTTAGAAAGCCAAAGGCTGACAGCCAAATGCTTATATGGGATACATTAATTGAGATAGTTTTGATAATTTACTTTCTTTGCCCATGAGTAGCTTTCAAAGCTATTGACTGGGAAGCTGAAACTTTTTTATGCAAGTCATTCCTAAAGACTAAAAGTAAATTCTCTAAGTTCCTATACATGGTTGATGCTTTCAAAGAAATACAAGATGTTAAGACAGAAACTCAATTTATGTAAAGAGCTTTAATTTCTTTAATGCAAATATACAGAATTTTACTAACTCAGGATTTGGCCAATGTCCACACCCTTAAGAGATTAACCCAAGAATGGCTACACCAGCTCAGGCCAGTACACCAGTGTCCTGCTTTGACCAATGGTTCACAGGAGACACTCACGGAAAGCAAAGAAAGAATGATCCTTCTCTGGATATATGCCCCTGGCTTTCAGCAGTCAGTGGTGAAAGGTGTCAGACCCTCCTGACTAGCAGTTACATCTGCACCACTCTTTGGAATAGCTGCTAAAACTGAATAACTCTTTTTTTTTTTAATCTTATGTTCATGATAGCAATATTTTTCTGATCACACAGAAAGCATTAGAACAACGATATGAATGAAATTACTCACGTGTTAAACTCCAGGCCAGTACAAAGAACCTTTCTGAATTTTGCCATGTTTTCCACTTTTCCAGTTCCTCAGCTCCTTCTCAAGTCAACCTCTCACTTGCCATCTTTTGGGTCTGAGCTATGATGACAGCTGGGCATTAATGGCCACACTGTAACTCCTTAAAGGCTGGGAGTGTTTCCAGTACAAGGTCCCCGAGAATGCATGGGCATTGCTCACAGAGAAATTTCCAGAAGCGGAGGCATGGCTAAGTGATGAGGACTGGGAAGCAAGGGCTTGGAGGTAAGAGCTGGGGAAGGCAGGTCTTGTGAGGAGAGGCTGAGCAGGAATGCACTTGCTGTGAGCAGAGGCTAAGGACACTTGGGCTGTCCAGTGTGGAGAAGAGGAGGCCGGGAGGTGACCTTGCTGCTCCCTGCAGCTCCCTGAGGAGGGGAAGCAGAGGGAGGGGCTAGGCTCTGCCCCCTGGTAACAGATGACAGAACGCAAGGGAACAGCACAAAGCTGCACCTGGGGGGAGTCAAACTGTACAAAAGGGAAAAATTCTTTACTGTGAGGGTGGTCAAACACTGGAACAGGCTTCCTAGAGAGGTGGCTGATGCCCCCTGCCTGTCAGTGTTCACGAGGTGTCTGGATGATGCCCTCAGTAATGTGCTTACACTTTTGGTTAGCCCTGAAGTGGTCAGGCAGTTGGACTAGATGATCTTTGTAGGCTCCTTCCAACTAGCTTTGGTATTGGATTTTACAGTACTCTGTGAGTGGAATACAACTGGATGACTGCATCCACTGGAATACAACTGGATATGATAAAATAAAACAAATAAAAATGGAAAATGAGAGATGGATGAACAGAGCCAACAGCCACACAATAAAAGGTTTTGTAGACAATATAACCTCTCATTTGATGAAGCTTAGTGTTGCATTAAGTTCTTTTATTAATCTGATCATATTTTGAACTGCTTCCTATCTCTCATATAATGTAGGCTTCTTTTGTCATCTTGCAACTTTTACAACCGCTATCAACACTTGCAGAGTAATTTTTTTACTACAGTCATATCCATTCTGAATTTTGAAAGCTGCATTTTATGTTCTTATTATCCTAAGGTATATTTAGAGAGAAAATCTGAATAGAAAGCAAAGATGTTGTGCTGTTAGTCTGCTTTTCATTCTTCATCTGGGACAGGAATACCTTGACTAAAAGCAATCACATAAAGGCACACTCCGACATTTCATAGGAGCAATGTAAAATTTTTCTTAGCGAAAAACAACAATGCTTGACAGAAATTTGAAGAGATGAAATAACAATGCGCATTAATGTATGGACTAATAAGGCTCCCATTGAAATTAGCATCAGGACTGCAGCATTACTAACATGCCAATTCCCAATTCAGAGCCTCCAGAACACAGCTCTCATTTTCACTTACCAGTGAAACCATTACAAAATTGTCCTTCCAATATCACACCAGCGGCATAAGAAACTACTGAACTGCCACAGCGTGCACACTCCAGGCAGCTCAGCTTGTCCTGTTCAGTTATTTATATATAAGCGAGGGCAAGGTGACTACCACACAGAATCACAAAGGTTGCAAAAGACCTCTAAGCTCACTTAGTCCAACCCTCAACCCATCACCACTATGACCATTAAACCATGTCCCCAAGTGCCACATCTACACGTTTCTTGAACGCCTCCAGGGACGGAGACTCCACCACCTCCCTGGGCAGCCTGTGCCAATGCCTGACCACTCTCTCAGAGAAGTTTTTCCAACCTGAACCTCCCCTGGGGCAGCTTGAGGCTATTACCTCTCGTCCTATCACTAGTTACTGGGGAGAAGAGGCCAACCCCCACCTCACTACAGCCTCCGTTCAAGTAGTTGTAGAGAACATACTATTATCTCAACCTGTTTACCTTCCAACCAAGGAAAGATGTCTCCTAAATGCAAGACAAATAAGTAAGCCTCGTGTAGGACAATCACAGTGCCCATACTAAGAAGGTTAATCCAAAAATAGTTGCATATAAAATCTTATAAACCTTGATAAGTTCACAGACACTTAGGTTTTAAAATAAACTTTGGAGTGGTGCAAAATGTAATACAAAGCTTCCTTTCCATATGGTCAGTCTGAAATATTTGCTAATTTGTAGTATTTATCTCTTAACTTAAATGCCAGTCATTCCATTTCCAAATAATGACAACAACTTCCTATTTTCCCTAACAACATCGGGGACAACCCATTATCATCAGCACAAGTGACAAGAAATACCATTAAAAAAAAAAAAAAAGACACATTCGTTTACAGACACAGCGGGTCTGCAGCACTGTGCAGAGCATTGCCCTCACACAGCTTCACAGCTTTTAGACAAGAGGAGGTATTTATGTGCGGTGTGCCTTGCCACCCCTCCAGTCTGCGTGGTAGGCACAGGTAAAGCAAATACTGAGATATACTTGGGTTCTTAGCATGACTCATGTTCTTCCTGTGCCTCCCACAGATCATCCTTTCCCTTTCTGTGTGCAGTCCCTCACTTGCAGACTGCTGAGATTTCTGGCCTTTTTTCTTGCCTGGCATTTTCACTTGCAGAAGGCTCTGGAGTCAGTACTAAATACAGACTGGTACTCATGGACTTGCCCTTCCCAGCTGAAGCAGCTTACATTTGAACTTCCCCAAGTTTAAATATTAAAAAATTATGAACAACTTAAAGATATTAAATATGTGCCTTGTGGCTACAGCACGTGAGTAGTTTTCAGGCTGAGTTCTCTGGCTACACTGACCTTAACTTACTCTGATTATTTATTCCTTAGGAAAAATACTGTGTCAATCACTTAATATATGTTTGCAAGTGCTCTGGATATCCCACAATGCACCACTTGTGTTTTCATAGCAAATGTAAAGCTTAAATATTCATCAACTTGAATGTGAATTAGCAACATGCTGTTTCTTCTTCATATTTAAATCATTTTTTGGTCTTTGAATACAGAAAGGAATTTCAAAGAATTTCCTAGTAAATTGAGTGATAAGCGTGTGAATAACATTCAAAAACCAAAACTGTAAGATATTCAGCATCAACCTATTTACTGGTTTCTGTAACAAAGTGATGCAGGTCTCACATATACAAATTTACTGGAATCTTTCTTTGAGACTTTCTTACTGTTTTACATTGCTTCATGATTTCTTGGGGAGGAGAGTTTATTTTTGTTTGTTTGTCTGTTTGTGAGTAGTGGGGGTTGCTCTATTTCTGATCACTGAGACATCCCTTCTCAGTAAAAGCTGCCAGAAAAACATCATCAGTCATGAGATCCCATAGAGATATGCTTTCTTCCGACAAGGTGCAATCTCCAAGTGTTTTGAAAGTAGTCAAAATCCATTCAAATAATTCTTGGATGGGTTTGGGAGGTACAGTGTTAATATCTCATCGAGAGAGCTTTGAACTAGATTTGAAGGGGGGCGGGGCTGAAACTGGGCCTGCACTGGTGGGGCAGAGCTCCAGTATTAATGAAGACTGGGAGGCCTCCTGCCCCCCTAGGGTGAAATTGGGGTGCTCAGCTCGCTCCCTGAAATGCCTGTACACCAATGCGCGCAGCATGGGGAACAAGCAGGAGGAGTTAGAAATCTGCGTTCGGTCAGGAGATTATGACCTTGTCGCAATTACAGAAACATGGTGGGACAGCTCACATGACTGGAATGTGGTCATGGATGGCCATACCCTTCTCAGGGAGGACAGGCCAGCAAGGCGAGGTGGGGGAGGTGGTCTTTATGTGAGAGAGCAACTACAGTGTATTGAGTATTGAGTACTGGGTTTTAACCCCTTAAACAAAAATTGTGCAAGGCCTTTGACACGGTCCCGCACCATATCCTTATCTCTAAACTGGAGAGATGTGGATTTGATGGGTGGACTGTTCGCTGGATAAAGAACGGGCTGGAGGGTGGCAGCCAAAGGGTTGTAGTCAATGGCTCTA
>VXAV01000160.1:76651-89278 GCA_013399715.1 Alectura lathami | reverse complement strand
CCTTCAAGGATTGTAAACTAGAATGTTACACCACTGTGCTAAGGAGAATAGAGCAGAATAAGATGGGAATGTCTCCTTTTTTTATTTTATTTTTTTCCCACTTAGTACTGTGTACAATAATATATTTAATAGATATCATAGTTTTGTTGTAAGGATGTAAAACTTTGCCATTAACATGACAGGAGTTTTTGGGTTTTGGATTTGGCTTTTTTTTTTGGACACACTACTGAAAAACCAAGGTAACATCACTGAACTTGCACAGCATACAACACTTGTAACACAGTTACATTGCATACAGGACAAAACTGTGAGACTTGCTAACTGTCCTCATATACTGTCCATTGTGAAGCCTTTTTTCTTGCAATAGTTCCAGCCACATTTTTGGGTGGTTACATCTCAGTACAACATATGAGTGGCATTTACAGAAGATCCGTATATTTGCACAGTACTGAAAGGTCAAAGAATTTATGGATACACAACTCTTGCCAAAAGGGCTTTGAGAGCAGAGGTCAGTGCTGGTGAGGTTGTAACATGTTTTTCTTGCTTCTAGGAAATTTACTTATTAAAGATAATATTGACTGTGCTTGTGCATCCACAGCCTCCAGCAATATCAACTAGAGAAACCCAGTGATCAAAAATGTACTCCATGCCTGGCAAAAGCAGCAAACATTGACTATATGAAATAAAATACAGTTCTACAACAAGCTGAAAGTGCCTGTAGCTCATGTCAGAACATGCAATTCCGATCTTCACAATTTTAACCCTGAAAGAAATGCATAAAATTACAGAGGGTGAAAAGAGTTGGGTTGTTCCTCCTAACATAACNAGTTTTATTTTCAACACCATTTGTTCAAGACATTATTATTGCTGATTTAATTCAGGTAAGTGTGTAAGGAAATGGAGGGCAAATTCTATGGGGATATTATGTAGCTTACTAGCTCTCACAAGTCAAGCTGTCACAAATCAAGTTTTCATATTCTGCCTTTGGCCGCTTTTCAGTATAGCCCTACAGCTGTTGGTCTTTAAGATGTTGTTTCCTTTGCAGATTTTCTTTTTCTCAGCTACACATTGTCTTACCTTCTCCCCTTCCTCCTCTCAGTGTTTAGAACCTCTTTAGTAAAAATCTCCTTTCAACATTTACTTATCTTGTTAGGACTTGGGCTGATTTTTCAAATATATTTCATTGTTGGAACAGCTTTTTCAGTTTTTAAGCTTCCCGGTTAAGAATACTCTAGGCCTGACTCAGCATTTATTCCTACAAGCTTTAAATAATGTTTCAAAGTTACCAGAAGAGAAATAGTTAAATAAATCTCCCTAAATCCATCTTCCAATTCACGAAAGAAAAACTCCATGAAACGCATTATTCTGCAAAAATTTCAATCAATCTGCATTTCTATTACAAGAAAACTCCTCCTACAAGAACTTTTTCACCAGTCCTATAAGGCACACAAATTAAGTGAACTAAAAAAAAAATAAAAAGAAAGTGACATGAAATGCTATCCCTGATAAATTGCTTTTGCCTTCTTTTTGTTTCAATATGAAAAATCATGATTTGTTTAAGGGCAAAATTGAAACTGTGTTTGTAACCATAGAAACTACCTTTAGTCACAAGTAGAACAAATTTAAAATTACACTGCATAAAGTCCAAAAATACCACAAGATATTAGTGTGTAAATATGACAAACATGGATATAATTCTGTCTTTAAATAAACTGAGTTGAAAATGTAATCATAGTCTTTCAAGACTTGCCTTATGAAGTGGAAATTCTTAATCTTTCTGCAAAAGTAAACATACCTGTCTTCTCCTTTGCACACTCCTCCCCACTGCACGACAGAAAAAGGACATCCCAAATTCATGTCTTCTGGCATTTGATGGGAGGCATCCTTCAGGTTACTCAGCCTTGATGCCTAGTGATACCTTGAATTTAATTCTTGATTTTTCTGCTTCTTTGGATTATAATGAGTATTTGGACACTAATGGCAGAATGTGCAAGACTTCTCTGGTGAAATATATGTATATAGCACAGATTTTAATAATCAGTAGCCTAAGTGTCATGGAGCCAATGTCATGGCTCACAATCATGGCTCACAAGCACAAATAAGTATTTGAAGCATACTCTCTATTTTATTTACTCTTCTACTCCCAAACTTCATTCCATTCACTATGATTTCCTCCTTTTAAATGTTGAATAATTTGTATTTTTCTCACTTTAGTGGTGTTACATTTTCCTGTAGTCACTGTGGTTTTCTTTACATTTGGTTTTTATTTCCTTAGTTCCCCTGATTTAGTTAGTAGAAGAGATGGAAGCCAATGACAATAAGCATTATAAATGTTGAGAGCAAAGTCCCTGAAAGGGGACTTTGTGAAGTCTGTGAAGACTGTGAAGTAAGGCTTCATTAGTGTTACCTTCTAAGCTGCAGACCTGTGCAAAAAGAGGGATGTTATACGCCTTGAAAGAGTACATTATCCATTTGCCTTAGCACACTCATCCAAATTTCTCTGTAGGCCACTGTGCTTCAGATCATGCCCCTCATGGAGCACTGTGCATTGCCCATAGACAGTACGCTGCAGTCTTGAAAAGAGTGGGAGTTGTGCCATTGGCAATGAAAGATACAAATTCCTTAGACAGTGTATCAGCATTACACAGAAATATAATGCTGCTTCCTCTCTCCCTTTTCTTTTTCTCTTCAGGTTTGGAGCCCACTGAGCTATGTAAGCTCCCATAGCTGTTATCCATTTCAGCGTTAAAGGAGCTAATCTTCCTCATTTATAGTTAACCAAGAGGGATCAGCCAAGTATCAACATGACTGAAAAGCTCACTAATGCTTTTTCACTGTAAATACCATTTAATGACTTAGACCTAAACTGTTACATGCAGTAGCCAAGCAAGAAATCTCTATGGTATTTATCTTCCAGTATCCTTCACTCCCTATGAAGTCTGAAATGTCCACTTTTGCTGCTCCAGTCACTCATTAACAGAATGAGCAATGTCAAAATTTTGAATAGAGGTGGGTAAAGTTTCTACTTAATCTCAAGTCAGTTAGACATTTTCTCAGGAGTAACATGAAATCTCAGAGGGTTCATGGGATACCTGGACTCCATCAACCCAGAAACAAAATTTCCTGAAAAAGCTAAGGAAATTGGAAGGTATAAAAACAAATGGTGGAGAACATCACTGTGGACCTGTATGGTGCGTTAACACAGGTGATCAGTGCATACTAGCATACATAATGTTCTTCTGGGCCTACTTGTGTCTAATCATAGGGTTGAGCTGTTCTAGGTTTCCTCCAAGGTGAAAGCTGTCACAACAGTTCTGTGTTTTCTGGGGAAATGACAGAAACGTCATTGGAGAGATAACTAAACAGGAAATATTTTTGTCTATATCTTCATTATTTTTTTTTCTAGATATGCAAAATACATTGTAAAATATGTCTTATCTCAAAGCATTCCTAAAATAGTTTCACTTAGGACAGAAAGAGGACTGATCTCCCTAGGTCATTAAAAAGAAAACAGAGATCTGGAAAAGGAGACCCTACATAGGTATAAATTCTCTCTCTTTTATTTTATTTTATTTTTGATTTCCAAAATTATAAAAGTGAATCCAGTGTGTGGGGAAAAAAAAAAAAAAAAAAAAGTTTTACCATATAGCATAAAATGTAATTAGAGAATTAATGCTAGGTATTGTATCTATTCTTATTACTACAGATTGAAAATCAAGTATTTTACAGTGCTATAGTCATATGTTAATAAGAAAGTTTGCATTTTAGATTAGATTTTGCTTTTTCTTCTTTCCTTCTGTTCTGCACCTTTTCACACCAGAGCAACCACTTCTAGACTATTAATCTTGTCTTTAATTAGAGCAAGTTAACCAAGAGACAGTGATGAAACATTAATCTTAAAATGCTCAAGTGGAACACTGTACTTGTGCATTTTACTTCATATTAATAAGCTTAGTATGGGACCAATCCTGTACTTCAGAAGGCTGATTAAGAACAGCAAATGGTTTCTTCCCACAGCACAAATAAAGATGAGCACAGAAGTGCAGTAGGTTATGCAGTCTTGACCCAAACTGACTGCCTGTACAGAAGGGAAAGGCAGGGGAAAGAAAGTCAAAACTGTAATAAAGACAGGAGGAGAAGGAAGAAAGCAGGCAGGCACACAGACCGGCCAGAGGGAGGACCTGACCGTGGCCTTTCAGTACCTGAAGGGGGCGTACATGAGACTTGGGGAGGGAGTCTTCAGAAGGACATGCAGTGACAGGACAAGGGTTAATGGCCACAAACTGGAAGAGGGTAGATTTGCACTTACTTCTGAAGTTAAGCACATTGTTTATGTTCTTGCTGCTGCTTTGTTTGGTTTTAATTTTTGCCTTTTTTTTTTGTTACAAACCTCTGTTTCATATGTTTCATACGGTCAAAATTCCATGTCTTATTTTTAAGACAAACACAGCAAAACTGAACAGCCTTCAACAGAAATATGAGCTTGGATTTTTAACTTTTTGTTGTTTTTTTTTTTAATCTTAAAAAGATAACCACTCCTCTTTTTGTTTTGCAACACTGTAATCAACCACTCCTGTCAATATTAAAACACTTAAAAAATCAGATTAGGAAGACTACATGTGATAAGGTTGCCTAGATATCAGCACTTGTGTTATCTGAGATTCCCTAGAGTCTCCAAAATATTTGCATCAGGCAAGCAAAACACAGGATCCAGAGGTAATATGACTTCTTCTACAACTGTACCTGTAGACCGGGTGTGTGATTTGAGGGAACCTCAAGCAGTAACAATTTTTATGTTTTTATATAAATGATTTGTATCCACAGTATCTGTCGTATATTTACTGTTGATTGAGTTGGAAAACGTCTTCGTTCTGGAGTGAAGACACGACAATGGTTAAGGCTCCAGTTTACCCAGACCTCTAAGGTGCCAATGGATTAAATATACAAGAACTGATATTGAGGTAATTTTAAAGAGTTTGTGTCTTTGCTCAAAATGGAAGCATTACACAGGAATGGAACAAGTTAAGAGAATATCCATTCTCAAAAATTTTAAGGTCTAGTAGTTATATGGAGTTTCAAGTCAGAACTGGATACTGTTTCCTAGCTGCAAAGAAGTGATGTGTGTTTCCACTGCTGGTTCTGGAAGTTGTGCCCTCACTTATTGTTCTCAGTGACAAAAACAAAACAAACAAACAAACACACAAAATCTAAAACTAAAATAAAATTAAAAGAAACTGTCTTGGTTTAATTTCCACGTGAGAAAGGAATAATTATGATGTATTTTGTTAAGCAGTGGTCAAACATCTCTCTGCCCAGAAGTCCTGCTTTGTGAATCCTATTCACAGTCTGAAGTACATTTACTTCCAGCTTTATTGGAAGAAATTGTTGGCTTTCTGCTCAGAAAAATTTAATACAGGAAAATCAGCTTAAAAACAAAAAGCAGCAATTTAGTCTTTTCTGAACAATGTGTGTAAAGAACATCACATTTAAAGATTCATTGACAAAGTTTTGTGTGAGCCTTAGTGTTACTGATTTAATCTTACAAAATTCAAAATCAACAGTAAAATAAATAAACCTGAATTGGTTAAACAAAAAGATTTTATGCTGTTAACACCTTTTATAGTCTCTTATTAAAAATGTATATAACAGTGATTGAAAAATGTGGCTTCAGGCAAATTAATAAAAACTGTGAGCTGACAATATTGAAAGTTCAGTTTAAGTTTAAGGACTCTTTTTTTTTTTTTTTTTTTTCAATGAGGAATGGTAATAAGATTTTTTTTTTTTTTTTTTTTTCTCTTAATTCCATGCACTAAACCTGAGTTAATCAGAAAATAAACTTTGTTCATATGCATTTTTAGGATTGATCTTCATAGCCATTCAGGACTAAAACAATGGAAGGGATAGACTGGCTGTTTTTTTACCCTCTCTGTTTCAGCATTTTGATACGCATACATTGCACACTGTGAATCTCTATTTTCACATCCATTTCTTCCTTCTTCTATGGAACAAATTAACTCCTTGTTTATTGATATTAGTGTTTGTTACATCCTGAAAAGAGACACAAAAATGTAAAAATTCTCCTGCTTCACTTCAGTGCTGATCTACAGGCTTTTCTGTGAGATCTTTTCCTTCAGCAGTAGGAAGCACTCACATCTGGAGCAGGCATGGAAGGGGCACACAAAGCACCAACACACAAGATTAAAGTTTAAAAAGGCTCTCAAGTTTGCAGGTGTTCAGATCTTGTCAGCACTGGAGACTGACTTCAACACAGCATGTCATTATTTCAAACCCAAGTAATCCTCCCTACTCACATCTGAAAGAAAAGGAGCCCTTTCGTAAATTTTGGAATGGCTCAATTTGGATTACTGGAAATCTTTTACCTGTTTTCAGATGAAATATGAAGCATCTACCACTCAGATAGAATCAGAACATGTGCTGTGGAAATGCCAAATTAATTAATTAAATGCCACACTAAAGGTGCAATAAAAGTTCTAAGTGATTTATAAAAAAAACAGCCCCTAGGAATTTACAGCTTTTAAATTAGCTACAACCTTTGCTTGCATTATATAGCCCTGATCTTCAGTTGTTAATTAAGTTTTTCCTTGTGCAATAATTTTCAATATGTTTCTGTTGAATTCAAGAATCAGTTGAAATATTGCACAAAGAAAAAAATGTAACTTAAATTAGAAGATTGAGGCTACATAACTCACACAAAGGCTATTCTCTGGTTAGTACAAAGAGCAAGATCACTCAGTAAGCTGTGCTCATTCAAACAAAATGGTTTTTATATGCAAATTTACGTACATAGGAATAAGGAATACCTACAAAATTGGCAACAACGTCCTGGAATCAATGAATGCAGAAAGCAGTTAGTACCTAAATTAAAAAAACATCAAAACATAATCTTCTAGGCTTCTCTTCTGAAAAAATGCATTAATGGCAATTCAGTCCTCAGATTCTTGTAGCCCTACGCCCTTTGTTTGTTGTTGGCAAAAAGTAAAGTTTGTCTCTGAGTCTTTATATAGACAGTGCCAGGAGATGGGTGTCTCCAGAAAGTGATGCAGATATTCAAAAAGTTGACTTACCCATGGACTCTCTTCATCTTTCCCTAGTAATTACTGAACTCTCAGCTTTAGATTATTAATTATTAATTATTAATGATGACACCAAGCTGAGTGGTGCAGTCGATAGCCCTGAAGGAAGGGATGCCATGCAGAGGGACCTGGACAGGCTGGAAAAGTGGGCCCACGAGAACCTGATGAGGTTCAACAAGGCCAAGTGCAAGGTGTTGCACTTGGGTCGGGGCAATCCCAGGTGTGTGTACAGACTGGGAGAAGAACTCATAGAGAGCAGCCCTGCGGAGAAGGACTTGGGTGTTGTGATCGACGAAAAGCTGGCCATGAGCCGGCAGTGTGCTCTTGCAGCCAGGAAGGCCAATGGCATCCTGGGCTGCATCAAGAGAGGGGTGGGCAGCAGGGAGAGGGAGGTGATCGTCCCCCTCTACTCTGCTCTTGTAAGGCCTCACCTGGAGTACTGTGTGCAGGCCTGGGGACCCCAGTACAGAAAGGATGTGGAGCTGTTGGAGCGGGTCCAGAGGAGGGCCACCAAAATGATGAGAGGGCTGGAGCACCTCTCCTATGATTAAAGGGCTGAGAGAGCTGGAACTGTTCCGCTTGGAAAAGTGAAGGCTCCAGGGAGACCTCATTGTGGCCTTCCAATACTTGAAAGGAGCTTACAGGCAGGAGGGGGACCGACTCTTTACACAGGTAGATAATGGTAGGACAAGGGGGAATGGGCTAAAACTGAAAGAGGGGAGGTTTAGGTTAGACATCAAGAAGAAATTCTTCCCTGAGAGAGTGGTGAGGCGCTGGAACAGGCTGCCCAGAGGAGCGGTGGATGCCCCATCCCTGGCTGTGCTCAAGGCCAGGCTGGATGTGTTCCTGGGCAGTTTGATCTAGTGAGCTAGTGGCTGGCAGCCCTGTCCACGGCAGGGGGGTTGGAACTAGATGATCTTTGAGGTCCCTTCCAACCCAAGCCATTCTATGATTCTATGATTCATGATTCTATGAATTATGTTGTCTAAAACAAGTCAAAACCAGGCCCATGTCTTTAACACTGAGGCTGACCATCAGCTGAGGTGTCTGCCATAGAAAACAGCGGGGTTTTAATCTAGTATCTTCAAAATAAAGTGGGATATTTTCAGAAGATGCACCTAGAAATAAGTTACACATTGATCAAGGACAAGCGAATTCACTGCAGAGCTGAGGGATGCAGTATGGCCTGTGGCATACAGCAGATCAAATTCTTGTTGGCCTATGAAGCACTAGTGTCATCAGAATGGGGTAGCTTAGTCAAAATCCTTCTTTGCTTGTACTGGCACTTTAGGCAGCAGTCCAGCACTGGTCCTTCATCCTGCCTCAGAGATGGTCTTTCACCCCCACACCAGCCAAAGTCACATATCACTTCTGAGCAATATCCAAACCTAGAAAATACTAGCTCAAAAGCTGATGGTTTTGCAATTGTATGCTCCTTAAAAATGAGAATTTGGGTTAGAAATCTTCTGCTTTAGTCTGACTAGCTGCAGCCACTGCCCTGCTGCTGTGTGCCATCTCTGCGGTAAGATGCAGTGGCTGTGTGAGAGTGTACAGGACTGGGAGACAAGAACAAACAATTAACAGCCATTTTTTCATCTCCTTTGGAAATACAGTCCTTCTAACAATAGCCTTAATGTAGTGCTAAGAAATTTGACCAAGCGGTCCCTTTTAAGTAGCTTTTTACTCTGTCACAGCTTAGAATCACATGTTTAAGCTGTGTTTATCTTAGCCGGAAAGATAACAATCTCCCTTCCTCTTTTATGGATGAGATTATTTTACTATTTCATGGGCTTGTCTAATTGTCACCATTTGTTATCAGCAATTGTTACCAGGAATAATGCTAGAAATCATCCACTCTATACTCATCCTCACCCCCAAGTGTCTGCTTGTGGTCAAGAACTACTAATGAGCTACACACAGTTAGCATATCACGGTGGTTTTTTCCAGTGTGCCTTTAACATTCAGCTAGAAGTATAACACAAGGTTCACTGAAAGATGTCTTGCACAATGAATCGTGACAAACAGCAACCAAGACATCTGGCAAAGCAGATTCTACCTTTTAAGGAAAAGAATTCTTCACTAGCCAGTTAGAATAGGATAAGACTCTTGGTCTAAAGCAAAGCGAGGTCTGACAGTCTTTCAGCTCAGGAGGGAATAAATGGCTTCTGAGGAGAAAGGCTGATGCGGATTCTAAATCTGTCTGATGGTGTGATTGCAGAGCTCTGATGGAAGCTCTTTTACACAGGTGAACTTGGTGAAAAATCTCTCTTCAAGCTTGAAATATATAGCAAGCACAAAGCCATAGCTCTTTGTCAGAAGAGAGGAAGTCAGCAGAATGAGGGAGACGAGATGTTGTGATGTAGCCCTATTATGAGTAATCCTCCTATATTTTTATCACTGTTTTTAGCTGCTTTGAATACTGCAAATTAAGAATTATATTTATATTTTACCTGACTGTCATAGGCAAAAAATAGCTTAAGTTGTGAATGTTAACAGGCAACAGATAATTAGGCGCATCGCTGTCTGCAGGTCAGTGCTGGAAAGTGAACTTCTGCATTCCCAAGCACAAGCCTGCCACCTGCTAGCTACAGTAGGATTGTCTGCTTGTAAATTTAGTAAATGCCAGGACAAAACAAAAGCAGAACATCCTGAATCTTCCTGTTAACAGAGACATGAGACAGAAGGACCAATTAGGTGGTTGACCATGCATTGAACTTCTGCACTTACATTATTCAGACCAGGAAAATCAGGGGCTTGGGGCTGACAGGAGCATTCCTGAAAGAAGACATGGTCTCAGAAAGAATTACTGTGGTGGTGAACATGCTGGCAAGAGGCAAGACCCTGGAATTTGGGGAAGATTCTGGAGACAGCAGAGATACATCAAGACAAAAGCAAGATAATGCCCCAGGACTTTGCCCTGTAGCACTGAAGGCTTGGTAACTGCCAGACAGTCCAACACAGCTTTGTCTGTGGCATTCCCTGGCCAGCAGTCACCTCCCTGCTGGGAAGGGCAGCCAAGAAATACTGAACGTAATGCCAAGGGGAATGAGTGAGTGTGAGAAAGTATCATGGAGAGAAGCCAGATCCACTGCAACCTGTTGTTCCTTCTCTGTCTTGCCTGTGACAGTCATCCCAGCTTAAGTGTAACTTAAATAACAGAATAACAAACAGCAAAGTACCTGTCAGATCTATAACCCAGGGCCCATGGACACTTTAAGACATATAGCAGCTTCTCAGTATCTTCACTATATTCAAAGAATAAGAGCGTGTCCCCACCTGAGACAGACAGGCCAGGCCACTGACGGATGGAGAGGCAAGGCCACTCTACTCTGTCTGTGACTGAAGGTAATAGACAGTTGAACACACATCTCAACTCTGAAGGTCACAGGAAGAGTTTCACAGCAATACAAAGGTGTAAACTGTTCCTTTTCTGAATTACTAATAACACTATATCTTTCACACAGCCCTACATTTATGGGAATATAATATTGCTGGTTTAGTTCCAAAAATATAGCACTAAAGCAAATTAAGGATAATCTTGCTTTTCTTTTTTTTTTTTTTTTTTTCTTTTTTCTTTTTAACTGCTTAATGGATCCATTAGGGATCCATTTTCGTTCAGGAGGTGGATGACAGAACTGTTGGTTGATGTCATCACAATACCTGCCTTTTGGCCACATTTTGCTCAGACTCTTTGGTCTGTGCAAACTCTGTGCTCACCTGCTGTGAGCAACTCAGAGCTGGGGGCAGCTGGCAGTGTGCTCACAGGCTGACACTCAGCACTGAGAGTGTGCAAGAAGTGAGAGTGAATTCCCAGTGAACCTAGGTGCTGCAAGCAGCCCTTGGGAGATCGTTTTGATAATGTCCCAAAGCCTCAGCTGTATGAGTCTGGCACAGCAGCACATTTTACAGCTTTGGACTCTGCAGTCTGCTGGTTCTATATGCTTTGATAATGAGGTCATAATGTGTGTTTATGACAACAGCACTCACTGAGCTGAGGACTGTGATATCAAAGTTGAAATATTTTGACTTCACTGCATGATTAAACATAAAAAAAAAAATAGTTATACAGGACTATCACAAACCTTTAAAGCGTATTTTTCTCATAAAGATAAAGGTTACCTCTACTATGTTGCTTCTAGAAATGTTCTGCCAGGTTGCTATAGCAACCTCTGCTATGTAAATTAGCAAGAGCCTTATCACAAGATTTTTAGATTGTTGGATTTAGGAAAAATAAAAAAAGAAGGAATAAGAATAAGCTGGAGGATCATCTAAAGGGACCAATTAGTAGTTAGTTGTGGTCCACTGACAACTAGATGCTAAATGATTTTTTAAACTACTGCCTTAAAATGTCCATCATCTCTAGAGAACTACAGTTTTCAACGTGATTTTTTTTCCCCTTATACAGTCTGTACTGGACAAGGTGGTAACATTTTGGATGAAGAAATTTCTATTTAGGCTTAAAGCTAGTTTAGATAATCCACTGAAGTCACAGAGGAAGGGACAATGCCTGCAAACTCAAAACACTTAAGAAACTAAGAGACCAGATGAAGAACCACAGAAGAGAAGTACCTAATTCTAAGAGTACTGCTAAGCTGTTTGAATCCCCTGAACTTGTGAAAATGACTGGAAGGTCATTTTTAGCACTCTGCTCTGCTTACAGATTGCTGATTAAAATAGCAATCTGAATGTCAGGGGACTCATTTTCTAATCAGCCTTTCCGTTTCAAATCGGACCATGAATTTCAGAATTTTCAGTGTCTGATCCAAAGTCTACTGAAAGTCATCTGCTGAGCTTAGTTGATTTTGGATTAATCTCTAGTGTATTTAGGGATGATCAGTTAGTTTACCAACAGTGATGACCTTCTGGGTCAGAGATTCGGAGCCTGTTAGTGTTCCTCAGTGAAATTATTAGATGTGCAGATGGTATCCAGTAGGTAAAATGCCATATACTCATTTCCAGGAGAGAAACAGACCAGTCAGAAAGTAAGATAAAATGCTGGAAATAATGAAGTTTTGTTTTGTTTTGTTTTGTTTTGTTGTTGTTGTTTTTTCTATATAGAAGCAGTATATCTGTAGTTCCCTGATGGTAATTTTCCATGTTAGCTCTTACTGCAATTGACACTAGGATATTACACAGCAGTAAATGGAAAATAATATGATTTTGGCCCTTGTAAACAAGTTAGCAGGTGACATGACCATCAGTGAGAGGATAGGTGATTCAAAGGACAATCTGTCTGATAATGTGTCCATTTTATGAAACATTTTAAAACTCCTCTATTTAGATCATTTGAGGGCACAATTTTTCCCAGTAGAAAATGTTTTAGATGGAAAGTTTATGCTGACCTAGCTCTTTGACAAAAGTCTGTTTTTCACTGAACATAACCCCCTTAGAGGTATGATTCAGTGTTTTTGCTATGAATTAAAAAATACGATTAAAAAAAAAAATAAAAGACATGAGGGAGAGGAAAAATGAAGTATAACAACAACTTTTATAGTGAAATAAATTGAAAAAAAAAATGTCTTCAGTGAGGAAT
>VXAV01000160.1:43272-60630 GCA_013399715.1 Alectura lathami | reverse complement strand
AGATGAAAGCCTGATTTTTGCAAAAGAAAAAACTTTTAGCAGTCATTCACTTCTGATTATTCTCCAGTTGTAAATTAACAGAATAATAGATGTTGTTAGCATAATTTCCTGTTCTTCAGGAATATCAAGTAGGAAGGATCACTTACTATTTACATATTGATGAAATTAATGTCACTTTAAAGTTTTTCTGAATACAATAAAAAAGTTAAACAAATAAATATATTTGAAGATATCATTGACAATATATCATCAGTTTTCTCGTCATGCTTTAAAGCCAGAAAGACATGTAACAAGAAGTCTTAATTGCAGGATTTTGACAGTTGACAAAAGCAACTGCTTTCCACAGATGATGGTTCAGATGACCCACACCAATCTTCATTTCACTTTCAGCTCACCATGTGCTATGGTCTTATGGAACAGTGATTTAATTTACATCTCTATGGATGGACAAGCATGGTCAAATTTAATCTTGGACTTCCCTGAACAGCTTCTGATAAGCTGAGTATCTCTATTGACCTTAGTGGAATTACGATGGTGAAAATAAATGAATAAACTGCTGTCAGAGTGTGTTGCTCCCCAAGGGAAGGTGAGGGTGATAGCAGGGAGGCAGGACAGTATCACCTCCAACAAAGGATCAACTCCACAGCACCCAAACAAGAAAAGCAGAGCAGGCCAGTAATGGAAAGCAGAGACAACCAGCAGCCCAGTGATTGACATACATATCCATGGCTCACAGCTCATCTCCGAGCAGTATGATTTGGGTGTACGAAGCTGCCCTTTGAGACCAGGTTACAGTATGTTTTTGAAACTTGAAATATCAATAAAAATAAAAATAAAAAAAGTATCTTTGAAGTTACTTATGTGATGTTTCCATGGATTGACCCAATGAGATTGCTCCCTACATTGCTTCAATGAAACCCTACCATACTTATTAATAATTAGGAGCATCATATAGCAAGGACTGCAAGAAACCATTTTTCTCCCTGTAATGACTCTCTCCCTAAGGACAGGCAGCCACTTCCTCCTAAGTGGGCTGAATTTTGATCAACACTTTTTTGAACACTGTGCATGTCAGACTGCTCTATAGGTGAAGAAAGAAGCACATGGAAGCAGCTGTAATCAGCAAGCTAGATGTTCCTTCAGTGATGAAGTCAAGAAAGTTTACAGCTCATAGCCTAGAGCTGTAGGGTACTATGCAGCTGTATTCACTCTAGGACAATCTCATATAATGAACAGTTTTGTGAGATGCTAATTCATACCACAATTACACTGAAAGGAAAGTGGTCCCCTAATATTGTTGATTGAATGTAATCATTTGAGAAAGGGATGTAGAAGCTATGATACAGCTGTAATGGCCTAAATGTTCTGTAGGACACCGCTGACAATTGCAGCACTCGAAAGTTTGAATAAACCCATTTCTGTGATTTAAATAACAAGTTATGAAAATGCCAAGTTACATTGCTGGGTTCTGCCAAAGTAACTCATGGAAAAAATGCAAAGAAAGGAAAGGAATCATACAATCATAGAATCATAAATGTTGGAAAAGACCTCCAAGCTCATCTAGTCCAACATACCACCAAGATTACCCACTAAACCATGTCCCTCAGCTCCACATCCAGACGTACCTTGAACACGTCCAGGGACGGCAACTCAACCACCTCCCTGGGCAGCCTGTTTCAGTACCTGACCACTCTCTCAGAGAAGATTTTCCTAATATCTAGCCTGAACATCCCCTGCGCATCTTGAGGCCATTCACTCTAGTCCTATCTCTAGCTACCCGGGAGAAGAGGCCGACCCCCACCTCAATACAACCTCCTTCATGAGGTTTGTGCTTCAGATCAGAGTCTCCTGACTGAGACCGAAAATGAAAGACTTAACAAGCACAACGGGGTAAACTCAGCAGCCTTAAAACTGATAGTAAGAAAGCTGGAAAAATTTGCTAGGGGAAACCAATTTATTCTCATAGACATTACAAATTTAGGCTGAAGAGTTCTGTTAATGGAGGTCAGAAAATGAAAATCACTTCATTCCTGTGGTGGGGGGGGCGGAATAAAATAAAAACTTCCTTCAGAGATGAAGAGAACTAAGAAAGTACAGAAGAAAACAGACCAGCCTGGAGTTATTTAATAACACAGAGAATGTTGCAAGGCTCTTTGGAAGCTAGTTCTTTCCAAAATTGTCTGCTGCAGAGTTTAAATTTCTTTCTAAATTATTTAAGAAATGAGAGTGCTATCTTACCCTGCTGTGAAAACAAAAACTATCACATAAAGAAAAACAAAAGGACTCTTATCTGTATTAAGTTTCATTTTCACAAGAAAATAGTCCTAAAAGCCAGAGTATTTGTCTTTGAAAATTCTTTTCCATTTAACTATCATACATTCAGCTTTCTCTAACCAGGTAGAAAAGAGAACCAATTCGAGTCCTAGTTCAAGGGGATTTATCTTTAAAGTTATGATCACAATATTTAGTTTAGTTCAGCTTCCATCTTTTAAAGTGGGGGTTGCACTTGCAACCACTGGAGACAGAAAAATTGAACATAAAAACAACTATCATTGCAAAGTGCTCCAATGAAAATTGATGATTATTTAATAGAACTCTGTGCCTGCAGTAATGTACTCTGTGCCTATCTATAGAACTCAGTTTCGTACTGTCTGTTCTGCTCCCCAGCCTGTAGAAATGCACACTCCAGTAATTTGCAGCATATTCGCAGCCCTAAGTACCCCCAAAATGTTTAGTAGAATACCCATGAAGTTTGTGCCATTTCCTTGACTTCAATCCTCATATTAAATCTATTCTAAAATTTACCTCTAACATTAAGATTTTTTAAGATATTTTAAATGAAAGAGGCAGCTGTAGAAAGCAGCTGCAACAGAGTTAAATTTTCCAATCCAATTTTTATCACAAATACATTGTGGATGATAAGTATTTTGTGGCCTGTAAGTTTCTCCACTTAACCCTATAGAGACATGCACCCCCTGCGAGTCTCAGATGTCTGTTCCTCAACAAGAAGTGTGTGTTAGACTAATCTCATTGAAATTTAGCCTAGAATACTTGAATGCACCTAGAGTACAGAGGCACCTGTGACACACACCTATCGCATAGTAGGGTACCAGTGGGGAAACAAAATCTGACTCTAGGCATAGGCAAAGTAACTATGTGACAAAAGTAACAAAATTAGTTCACTGTCTTTTCTTACCAGAAGTGATTTTCAGCCGCCACTACCGTGGTCATGAAATGGATGTCAGGGAGCACAAAATCGCAGCTTTTGTGGGAGGGGGTTGTCTGCCATGAGCAGGGAAAAGGGACTATCCCTATGCTCCTTACAGTAATATCAGCAACAAGCCGTCCCCCAAGAGTCACCTTCTGCCTCTTATCCAAACACCCTAAGTTTTCATTCCCTGTGATGGGACTGACAGCCTGGAGTCAGACTGCTCCTCTTTGCTGTAGCATTGCAAAACTCAGTTTCATCTATAATGCTGGCAAGCCTCAAGATGGTTCTGGATGAAAACAGTGAAAGAAACTAGCCATTTAATTTCAACATCAGTATACTAAGGAATAATGTTACCAGAGATGCCTCAGACTCAATGAAATTAGACACAGTGTCTTAGCTTCAGCCATTTGGAACATGCATTAAATTAATGCAAACATAACTGGCAGTCATTAGGAACAGAAGCTAACCTAAGACTGTTTCTATTTTAGATTCCTTGCTACAATAATATAGCCTTTAATGCCTAGAACAAATAATCAAGTACTAGAAGAATGCACTGGATTTCTTTATGATTTTAAGCACCGAGTTAATTTTTAAAAAACCCTGCCTATCGCCAGCATCTTTGAAAGTCAGGCTATGTGTTTAAAATATTCATGAAGGTGCTACTCTTATCCGTTTTCCTAAATGTTGGTTTCATTCTCCTCTGGAGGGAGAACAATAAGGCATCCCATATATTTCCACCAAGACCTTAGTTTGATACTGTCCCCCTCAATTCATAGTCCTACTGACCACTAGTCTTTTTTAGTATCTAGGTTTTAGACTATTAATCCATAAACCCAGACAGGGAGGACTCAATCCAGAAACCCAGATATAGCTGCATTTATAATAGCCCTAATCCATCTGGCCCTACAGCCAATATACTTATTAGCCTAGTTACATGAAAGATTTGTATCACAGGCAAAAATTTTCTCTGAAAAGGATTTCTGTCAAACATACAAAGCATTGGCCATGCTCCCCCATTGCAACATGAGTGCAAGAAACATTACTCAAAGTTGTTCATCCTCTAAGATAAAGGAGTGGTAATAACAAAAGTCTTTAGTTGTGACTAATCTTCCAGTGGATTTAGAATCCCAAAGCATGTCTTGGGAGCTTTGTCTTCATGGTTCAATGACAACATTAATGGAAAAAAGCATGAGTACCTTGCAGAAAGGACAAATCACTATGACTAATAAGGTGCTTACAAATTCCTCTCATCTTCCCAGCCTTCAGTCTCTATACCTCAGCATAGAGATATAGAAAACTGGGGCTCTGAGAAATTTCACTAAACCACTCAAGCCACAGATAAGAGCAGGTACACATTGATCACCAATTATTTTATCTTGTTTCCTAATCCATTCTAAAGAGCTGTAAAGTTTTCCTCACTATGAAAGCTTCAACTTCTGTATTTTAAATTCATTAACTTGTCCCCAGTGAGCAAGAAAAACAGTTAATCATCATTGTTATTGATTGTGTTTAATGCATTGGAATACTATAGTTTCATTCCTTCACAAGTTTTTTCTTACCTAGATTAAACTACTGAACTGCACCAAGATTTTTTCACAGTTCTTATTTTCTATAGCAACTTCTTGTTTTGTTGATGTTTTTCAGACTGTCAAAGTTGTTTCTACAAAGTATAAGCACGGTACATAGAAACTGGACATAGCATTTCAAGTGATATTTTACTAGTTCTTCACCTCTCACGTATCAGCCCTCCTGTCAATACTTACAAGAAGAAGATAAACTATTTTTCGCAGGAGCACTGCTTGACATATTTAGTTGACATTTTAGTGCAACTCTGATACTTTTCAGAGCTGCCATCTCACCAGCCATTTCTCCTTCCTAAACCTACAGCAGAAATACAGTATCAGTTTCACCTTTCTTTTGAGCTGATCTAACCTACATAGCATTTTTATGGTATTACAAACTTTCACTGAGTACATATATCCAGGGCTGAAATTAACATGATAGTTTCATGCTCTAGACAATTCCTTCCATCATGGAGTACTGGATGCTACTGCCAGCTTTGGACACAGAAGTAGTTAGGTTGCAGGTGTGAATATGTATGGCATGTCTCACAATTTTCTGTGCCCAGTGTTTAGTCACCAAGCCATTTTCAGGGTAAGCAAGCTCACAGCTTATGGGGAAAAAAATAAATAAAAAAATAAAAAACATTAAAATTAAGTGTGATGGGACATTCTTACGTTCTTAAACATATCAAAGACTAGTTGTGTGGACAGAAATCCCAGCATGTACTTAAAAAACAGGCAAAGCAAGGCAAACAAATCTTTCCATGGATGTAAATAAAATGTGAAAGAAAAAGAGAAAAAGAGAAAATATATAAGTAGAATGGAAATACCTGGAGCTAAGTAAGGTGCACATAAAATCTCCATGGGATGTCTAATTTATAGGCTATTTTATGACTTCATAAACAGTCACAGTTTGGGTTTACGTTTGAGTGGCACTTTGAGAAACCCGTACATCTCCCAATAGTTCCTTAGGGCAGCTAAGAAGAAGCAGGAGTTCAGCAACGAATACTCAATGAGAAAAGAGTGGTCAGAGTGACAGACTAGTGTCAGCAACACAGCTAACTAATTATTGCAATCCTCTTTGAAATATCACTAACTGCTTATCTGATCTCTGAAGACAATCTTAACAGATTCAACTGAAATAAACAGGAACCTTTTAAGTATTTATGGTATGTATCATAGAATCATAGAATGGCTTGGGTTGGAAGGGACCTCAGAGATCATCTAGTTCCAGCCCCCCTGCCGTGGACAGGGCTGCCAGCCACTAGCTCACCAGATCAAACTGCCCAGGAACCCATCCAGCCTGGCCACAGCCAGGGATGGGGCATCTGGGCAGCCTGTTGCTTAGGCAAACTATCACCAGCAGGCCAAGAGAGGTGATCCTTACCACCTGTTCAGTACTGGTGAAGTCATACTTGGAGTAATGTGTCCAATTCTGAGACCTCTGTACAAGAGAGGCATGGAGATACCGGACAGAGTCCAACTAAGGGCCATGAAGGTGATTAAGGGACTGAAACATCTCTCCTACAAGGAAAGGCTGAGAGATCTGGCACTGTTCAGCCTGGAGTAGAGCAGGCTCAGAAGGGTTCTCAGCAATATCTATAAATACCTGAAGGGAGGGTGCAAAGAAGATGGAGTCAGGTTCTTTCCAGTGGTGCTCAGTGACAGGACAAGATACGGTGGACACAAACTGAAAAACAAGCAGCTCCCTCAGAACATCAGGAAGCACTTCACTACTGACTGGCATAGGTTGCCCAGAGAGCCCGTGGAGTCTCCCTCTTTGGTAATCTTCAAAAGCCTCTGGACATGGTTCTGGTCAACCTGCTCTTGGTGTCCCTGCTTGAGCTGAGTTTGGACCAGATGGCTACAAAGGTCCCTGCCAACTTTAACTACTCTGTGATTCTGTAAATCTTATTGTGTACCTGGAAACAAGCACTACTGTTTTAAACATAGCTGCTTCTCTTTCACATTGCAAAGGAACTCTAACTTCAGAACTTCCTTGAAAGCAACCCCAAATAATCTGGCATTGACTGATCATAATTTCTTTCATCTGAGAAACAAATTCTACCCTATGTTAATTAGATATCACTTGGGGGGAATTACATCAGTTGCATTTACTTTTACGGAACAAAAGGCTTTCCTACCCTCCAAATAAAAAAGGCACATGAACTTATTGGAGCTTACTGAAATTGTTAGGAACTCTGCAGAAACAGGAAAAGGCTAGGTTAATCTGTGTAGCTGTGTGTAACAGGCAAGGCACAACTGGCTTCTTATACACAGGAAACCATGCAATTGACTAACATTTTTGTCTAATGTATTCTTTTTAATCCCACCTGGTGTCATCTCACAATGGTGCTCACAGAAGAACAAATCCATTATTTCTAGGTAAACTCATTTGATATGCAATTATTATAAATGGCATTTATATAAAACTGCAGACAGGTAAAAGTTTTGTGAAACATTAAGGAATAAATGATCAAATAAAGGTGTTGTGAGAGGGAAATATCAGCTACATTTAACCAGAACTTTGGGAAATTGCTATACTTCGAGAAGCATGTTAACTAAAATAAGACGCACAAAGCCTCAAGGAATTGTATAGATCAACTTTATTTTTTCTTTTATATTCCTAAATATAGGAATAGTTTATTTTCTAAACAGATGAAGAAGGTGTACTTCAATTAAATCCAGGGCAATTGATATTATCCTGCAAAGAACAACAGAACACATCAATTTCTACAGGTATTTTATCTGTAGGCATAGCTATACTGAAAAAATATCTTCTGAGCCTTCTGACCAGGCTACTTTATGCAGATAGCCACTGTCCAGACTACTTCTTGCAGTTCCAAGAAGACATTTACAATCCCAGGTAGTGAATGCCTGCTCCACTAATTATGCAATGATATGTTAGGCATGATCCCTTCACGCTGCTGCTTTAGAGACTGAATCTGATAACGGTGTTGGTAACAGTTAGCCTAATGGAGAGGAACTGAGCAGCAAGTCTATTTAATCATAGCTCACAGTCAGACCAGGCCTAGTCTTTGCTGTTAGGGTGGAAGGTACCCACTATCCGGCAACAAGAGATAAATGGAACATTCTTGACCTTTGACTGAGGAGAAAAAACATATTCATTTGTGCTGAGTTTCCACCATCTAGAAATACAGCATCCTCACTTCCCCAGTGGGGAAGTAACAAGAAACTGGAGGCAATTATTTCCTAATCTGGATCCACTCCAGACAGAGCAGTTCATCTGATCCAATCATATGCATCATTCTAACACACTACAAAACATTTCAGTTCATCTAGGAATAAACCCCCTTTATTACTTTCACAAGAGTTTATCATTCTCCTCTCCTCTCCCTTGAGTTAGATTCCATGCATTAAACAAACAACTAAACAAACAAAAACAAAAGCAAAAGTGTAATTATCTTGATCCATTTAAGGAGATGGAAAAAAAAAAAAAAAAAAAAAAATTTAGCAGTATTTGTTCAGGGAAATTGTTCTAGATCTTACTGTTATGAGGTACAATTAAAATGTAAATGTTCCTTTACTGTAAAATTACTACTTCACTTATGAATACATGAAATAGACTTTAAAACTGTTGGATTTTATACCTATTCATAAGATTTTAGTGCTATTCATATAAAAACAAGCACAGAAGGGTTGTTCTCACAATGTTTTTTTTTTTTTTTTTCCTCTTTCTTTCTCTATTATTCCCAGCAGAGTTCAAGGTCATACTGAGAGTTAAATAACAGGAATGGGCAGTAATAAATCCATTCCTATTTATTTGGAAAGTAGCTAAGCAATTTTTGCTTCAAAGGAATATTTTAAAATAATTGGACAGTGTCTTAATAATTTTACTCATGTTACTGGCAAGATTCTCTACATTTAAATTAGAGATTATGTTAGTGAAATCTATTCCCGTATGATCTGAAACAAACATAACTGTTACACATAACAGTATCCGATAGGAAATGAATCAGATGACTAGTAAATTGCAGCACTGACATTACAAAAAGTTACAAGAAAAATATTTAAAAATTATACAGATTAAGAATGGGCTAACTAGAGTACCTCAGAAAATATATGTTTTGTCACTATGGAATGTTTTTGTCACTATGAGGAATCACTATGAATAATATTTTTAAATTTATATTTAAATTTCCAGTGGAATGGTTGTAGGCCATGATCTAGAATTATATTAAAAATTATTAAAAATAAATGATTTTTTTAAAGTCAGAGGATACCAGCGATATATCTGCACATCAGAATGAAATGCCATCAAGAGATAGCAGCTCAAAACCTCGAAGCAGCATATCTGGATTCCAAGATATTGTTCCAAAGATAATTACCATGCTTCTCAGCAGAGCTTATTAAATTGGGCATGGCGTCAGTCTGCCAATGGTTGTTTAGCTTCTGATTTTGAAGCAGTTCATCTGCTGATAGCTTGGAAATCTCTGCAACATATTCCATAATGAGACATAAATATACCTAAGGAATTAGTGAAAAATAACAATGAGCACAGAGCAGTCACACATCTGGATTTGTAGGGTCAGCTCAGTTAAGATGCTCTGATGCAACAAGTGCAGGATTATACAAGGAATGACTAAAAAGCAGATATTAAAAAGGTTAGTAACTTGGAGAAGATGTACATATTACTGTGAACAAGTGAACTAACATGCAGAAGCCAAAAACCTTATGGAATCTTTGAACATAAACACAGCTGAATAATTGAAAAAAGAAAGATCATGTTTCACCTTCATAAAAAGTGGCAAATGATGAAGCTAGTTTTACAGTTCTGTTCACCATATTTTAACCAAAAAAATAAAAAATAAAAACAGGAAAGGTATTAAAAAAGGACATAAAAGAGAAAATACATTACAGTTAAAAAAAAAAAAAAGTGACAATCTGTTTATTTTGTTTGATTTCAGTAAGTAAGCAATCTCTTAGAAAGTAAATACTACATTTGAAGAGATTGTTGATCCAGTAGAAAAGGACTTGCTGACTGAAACCTAAGAAATTCAGATTAAGATTTTCTCTTACATTTCCAGGCAAGGGAAGTTGTTTGATTCTTCATTTCTGGTTTCTGGGAACTGATGACAAGATCTTTTCCAGAAGCTGTTCTTTAGCCAGTAATAAGATATTGGTCACAGCAAAAAAAAAAAAAATTCTATAGCAGGTACCATATAAGAGATCAAACTAAGTGAATTAATCATGTCTTCTGGCTTTAAAAATCCACTAGTTCTTGACAAATACTGAATAAATGAGCTAGAAAACTTCACAGACAGATTATAACTGTTTATTCTGACTAATTCCAGTGCTGCAGTAAAATAACTATGATAATCTTCTAGGGTTTAAACATGTTCCCCAATATGTTGTTGAATGCCAGACAAATACTCGATGTGCACTGCTGTGGTACTCAGTACCACCCACACTACATCTGTAGGGTACTTGGAGGGTGAGGAAGCAACTGATCTTACTATGCGCTTCCCCCGACTCACATAATACTTCAAACATCATGGGAAGATGCTTGTTAAAGCTATTAGAAGTTCTTAAGTGAGTTTAGAAGCTCATCTTTGGGGAAATTAATGTGGAGCCAGATATCCTCCTACCAGTGAACAGATTTCTCCCAAAAAGGTATTGTGGAGAAAGGAACTTTTCCTTTGGGCATGATGGTGATGCCAGCTCTGCTCTGCTTCTGCTAGCCTGCCAGACTATGAAGGCAGGGATGCTTCTCAGAGCTTGGGCTGCATAAGAAGAGATAGAGAAAAGCAAAGCCAGAAGAGGCTGAATCCTAGTGCTGGGCAGCACGGAAAGGGCAGGTCTTAAGGTATGGGGATTTGAGCGACCTGCTCACCCCAGACAACCTCTGAGAACTACCTTCATCCTCAACATCTCTCACTTGCTCCTGCACATGCAAAGCCACATATCTGCTGCCCAGTGGCACCTGGGCAGGTGAGGTAGGCTTGGGGGGGGCTCCACCTACCCTTCCTAGTAGGGACCTGTTTCCACTCACCGACTCCTGGGCCCTCTCATTCCGATCGACCTTGAGAGGGTGGGGGATCCACCACTACTCGTGGAGCACCCTCCCGGTGCTTTTCTGACAGCTGCGGTAGGGAGGAGATCCACCCGTCTATTTCCCTCTCGCAGTCCCTGATGGCTCTCAACCTTTCCACCTCCTCCTTCAGCTGGGCCACTCGGCTGAGCAGGTCATCCACCTGCTCACACCTCAGGCAGGAGCTACCTCCGCCACCCTCCGGCAGCAGCGCCAGACTCAGGCACTCCCCGCAGCCCGAGACCTGGACCGCCGCGTGCACACGCGCGGTCTCCGTCTGAGTAGCCACATTTTTGTTGGCAAGGGCTCTCCGCCGGGCAGCGACCACGGCTAGGTCTGGAGCTATGGGAGAGCAGCGACCGACAGTGCTCTGCCCTCCGAAGGGTGGAGAAGCGCCCTGCGCCGCCTGCTCGCNCCTTCCCCTCCTGATTCCTTTTTTTTTCCTTTTTTTTTTTTTGCCACGATCAGGATCCTGGAGGAACGGTGCCTAGGCATGGGGCTCTGCTCCTCAGCTGATCCGCTCGAGGTCTCTCTCTCTCTCTCTCTCTCTCTATATATATATAAATTTATAGAAGGCCATTAGGTTACCTAAGCAATCATCAGCCTGAGACCTGTATTACTCAGATATTGTGGAAAAAAAAATTGGCAATGGGGCAACTGCAATTAACAATACTTGCAATATCTTTGTGTGGTTTAAAAAACAGCCTTGGTAATATAAAAGACTCATATATTATTTATAAGCATAAAGCTACTGAAGTGCAGTTTGAATCACAGAATCACAGAATGGCAGGGGTTGGAAGGGACCTCAGGAGATCATCCAGTACAACCCCCCTGCAAAACCAGGTTCCCTACAGCAGGTCACACAGGAAAGCATCCAGGCGGGTCTGGAATACCTGCAGAGAAGGAGACTCCATAACCTCACTGGGCAGCCTATTCCAGTGTTCTGATACCCTCACAGTAAAGAAGTTTTTCCTTAGATTTGTATGGAACCTCCTGTGTTCCATTTTTTGCCCACTACCCCTCGTCCTGTTGCTGGGCACTGCCGAAGAGCCTGGCCTTGTCCATTTGGCTCCCAGATTTCAGATATTTATAGACATTGATTAGATGCCCTCTTAGTCTTCTCTTCTCCAGGCTGAAGAGCTCCAATTCTCTCAGCCTTTCCTCGTATGGGCAGTGTTCCAGGCTACTAATCATCTTTGCAGCCCTGCGCTGGAATCTTTCCAGAAGATCCCTGTCTGTCCTGTACTGAGGAGCCCAGTACTGAACACAGTATTCCAGATGTAGCCTCACCAGGGCAGAGTAGAGGGGGAGGATCACCTCTCTCGACCTGCTAGCCATGCTCTTTTTAATGCACCGGAGGAGCCCATTGGCCTTCTTGGCCACAATGGCATTGTGCCGGCTCATGGCCAACCTGTTGTCCACCAGGACACCCAGGTCCTTTTCCTCAGAGCTCCTTTCCAGCAGGTCAGCCCCTAGCCTGTACTGGTGCATGTGGTTGTTCCTCCCCAGGTGCAGGACTCTACACTTGCCCTTGTTGAACCTCATCAGGTTCCTCTCTGCCCAGCTCTCCAGCCTGTCCGGGTCTTGCTGAATGGCAGCGCAGCCCTCCAGGGTGTCAGCCACTCCTCCCAGCTTTGTATCATCAGCGAACTTGCTGAGGGTGGATTCTGTCCCTACATCAAGGTCATTGTTGAACAAGACCGGACCCAGCACCAACCCCTGAGGAACACCACTAGTAAAAGGCCTCCAGCTAGATTCCATGCCAGAGATCACAACCCTCTGGGCTCTGCCAGTCAGCCTGTTCTCAGTCCACCTCAGTGTGCACTCATCTATCCCATACCTTCTAAGCTTTGCTACAAGGATGTAGTGAGAGACTGTCAAAAGCCTTGCTGAAGTCAAGGTAGATAACATCCACTGCTCTCCCCTCATCTACCCAGCTGTTGATGGCCTTGTAAGAAGGCTACCAGATAGGTCAAGCACGATTTCCCCCTAGTGAACCCATGCTGACTACTCCTGATAACCTTCTTTTCTTCCAATTGCTTGGAGATGTTCTCAAGAATAGGTTGTTCTACCACCTTTCCAGGGAGAGAGGTGAGGGTGACTGGCCTGTAGTTGCTTGGATCCTCCTTCTTGCCATTTTTGAAGGGGTGACATTGGCTATCCTCCAGTATTCAGGCACCTCTCCCATTTTCCAAGACCTTTCAAAGATGATAGCAAGCGATGTAGCTAACAATTTCACCAGCTCCTTCAGCACCCATGAGTGCATCCCATCAGGGCCCATGAATTTAATGAGGGCTGATTTTGTCTAGATTCTCTCTGACCCTTTCCACCTCAACCAAGGGAGTCATCCTCTCTATAGAATATCTCTCCTACCTCTGGCATCTTGGATTCCCAAGGGGCAGTTATAGGCGTAAAGACCTAAGCAAAGAAAGCATTCAGTACCTCCACCTTCTCAGCATCCCCTGTTACCAAGGCACCCATGACATTCAACAGTGGGCCCACATTTTTCCTGGTATCCTCTTGCTGTTGATGCACCTGAAAAAGCCTTTTTCATTATCCTTGACCTCCTTAGCCAGAATAAGTTCTAAGCTGACCTTAGCCTTCCTGGTCTCATCCCTGCAGGTCATGACAGAATTCCTATATACATCCAAGGTGGCTAGGCCCTTTTTTCACGTTGTAGACCTTCTTCTTCCGAGCTCTTTGCTCATCCAAGCAGCTCTCCTGCCACCTTTGCCTGAATCTGTTTATTAGCATAGAGCTAACACTGTTTAGTGTGTGATGTGGGTACACTACATTTATGGAAGCTACTTAGTTTTCCTAGAGTTACATGCATACCCCAGCCAAGGGAATAGAGAAATTTATTAATCAGCTGATTTATCAGCATCCTGAAGACAATGATGACCAAGAATTGTGTCTTCAAGTGAGTTGAATGGAGCAGTACATATTATTTACAGTCTTCCACTCAAATAACTTCTGTTTTGCAAGAAACGTCTAGAGTAGCTGTGGATCTTCTGTTCATCAAAAAACACTGACTTCTCCAAGATCAATACTCTACAAACAACTGGAATATTTATCTAGACAGTACCTGGGAGACTTTGAGATAGAACAGCCTTACAATAAATCATTGAATATCAATATTTTACTTGCTGAAACATTGTCATGCCACATTAATAGAAATAAATCTTAAAATTTAGCGATAAAATTATTTTTCAGTGATCTTAGGAATCTGGAGAGGTCTGAGTTTACTGGAAGATGGCAAGCATTGACCCAATTTTCAAGAAGGGCAAGAAAGAAGACCCTGGTAATTACAGGCTTGTCAGTCTCACTCCAGTGTCTAGCAAAATTATAGAGAAGATTATTCTGGGAGTTACTGAAAAACATCTGAAAGACAATGCAGTCATTGGTCACAGCCAACATGGGTTCACAAGGGTAAAGTCCTGTTTAATGAACTTAATCTCCTTTTCTGGCAAGGTTACCTACCTAGCTGACCAAATGAAGACAGATGATGTAATCATTTTGAATTTCAGCAAAGCTTTATATACTGCCTCTCACAGTATCCTTCTGGACAAAATGTCCAGCATACAGCCAGACAAAAACATAATGCAATGTGTGAACAGTTGGTTCATGAGTCAAGCTCAAAGACCTAGAGTAAATGGGGTTACATCAGGCTGGCAGTCAGTCACTAGTAGAGTTCCATTTTAGAGCCAATTCTCTTTAATGTTTTCATCAATGTCTTAGATACAGGACTTGAATCTATAGCAAGTTTGTGGATAACACTAAATTGGGGAGCTGTTGACTCACAGGTAGAAAGTTCTTGCAGAGAGATCCTGACAAACTGGGCAATCACTAACTGCACGAAGTGTAATAAGACCAAGTGCCAAATTCTGCACCTGGGAGGGGAAAAACCTGGATAAATGTACAGACTGGGGGACGAGAGGCTGGGGAGCAACCCCCCAGGAAGGGATCTGGGAGTTCTGGTTGACAGCAAGTTGAATATGAGTCAACAGTGTGCCCTGGCAGCCAAAAGCCCTGGGGTGCATCAGGCCCAGCACTGCCGGCCAGGCAAGGGAAGGGATCATCTCGCTCTGCTCCATGCCGGTGTGGCCTCTTCTCAAGCACTGTGCAGTTTTGGGCAACACAGTATAAGAAGGACATAAATCTATTGGAGAGTGTCCAAAGGAGGCTATGAAGATAGTGAAGGGTCTAGAGGGCAAGACACATGAGGAGCAGATGCAGTCACTTGCTTTGTTCAGCCCAGAGAAGAGGAGGCTGAGGGGAGGCCTCATGGCAGCCCTCAGCTTCCTCACAGGGGAGCGGAGGGGCAGGCGCTGATCTCTGGTCTCTGGAGACAGTGACAGGACATGAGGAAAATGTCATGGAGTTGCGTCAGGGAAGGATCAGGTTGAGTGTTAGGAAAAGGTTCTGCACCAGAGGGTGGTGGGCATGGAACAGGCTCCCCAGGGCAGTGGTCACAGCCCTATGTTGTCAGAGCTCAAGAAGTGTTTGGACAACACGCTCAGACATAGAGTTTGAATCTTGAGTTGTCTTATGTGGAACCAGGAGTTGGACTCAATGATCCTTGTGGGTCCCTTCCATCTTGGGATATTCTATGATTCTGTGATTTTTTTTTTTTTTGTATTGATTTTAATATAAAAGTTACTTGCATTGAAATACAGTTTCTCAGGCTGTTACTAAGACCGTTGTGAACACATTTCTTTTTTTTTTAATCCTGATATAAAATCTAATGGGGGAGATTTCAATTTACAGGGCTGAAATTGTAAATCTATTATAACATCATACAACTTCTGTTATCTCAGCATATTTTCCTACTTACTTTTCCATAAACTCAGCAACTTTTCTTTCTTCATTCCCCATCCCTTTCACCTGATAAGAAAGAAAGAGATTAACATACTCAGAGTAAAGAATTTTTTTTTTTTTGTAGTCAATAAACTTCTGAAAAGTTTATGCTTTTCTATTCTGTGGCTGATACAAGAGCCTTGGTTATGACAGCACTGCCTGTCATGAGTTCACCTTCCAGCATACAGTGAGGAGGTGACTTGGCTTTAAAAACTAAAACAGAGACATTCTTCTTTTGCTGTCAGATTATTGCAATTAGCATTTTTTTTCTCATGATGGAACTCCATATGTATGATTCTATGAAGGTGATGGGGACAGCAGAACAGGGGGAAAGGGAAGGAACAGTAGTTTTGTAGACCAGTATCACTGAATTAATATAATACAGAAATTAGCTGCAACAACAGTTCAGCAAACTCATCTAAGGAAATAAAGCCATAATTCAGCTCTTTGCTATGTTGGTCCTGAATTATGAAGTACTTCCAAGTTTTTACTGTTGGGTCATAGTTTTGGTATTTATTTTCTTACCATGTCTAGTAAAAGGAGGCTCTGTCTTCACCTTGCCTTCATCGTCATATTGTGTGGTCTCCCTCCTCTTCACACTAGGCCAGCCTAAGCATTTATGAAGCCCTGAAATTACACAACTCACCTACTGACCCTTCTGAAAAATATCCAAGTGTAATGCTGTATTAGCATAAAATATGTTGTGAGAGGGAGAATAAATAGTTGGGGGCATAAAGGAGGTAGTAATGGATATCTGTTTTCAGTGAATATGCTGATTTATGTGCATGTCAAACTACACCCTCAGAAACTAATTACAGGCAATAATTTTTTGTCTGTCTCTGCATAAGAAAACTCATCTTTTTCACTATAATAGTACAGCTTTACGCTTCATGGAGTGCTTTACAATACTTTACATTGCATGCTTTTCATTTGTCTTCTCCATTTTTTTCCAAATAGATAAGACTGAAAATTACAATGAACAGGAGACAGATGGCTCTGAAACACACTGAAGGTAAAGAGCATGGACACTCTTAGGGCTCATCTGGCTGATTTCTAGACTCTAGAAACAATTTGTTGTTTGGGAGAAATAGTATTTACTTTCAGCTAAGTACACATTTGTTATTTATTGTATGACACTTGTTGCATTGCCATGGAGCTTTTTAAAGCTGCACAAAACACAATTCTTTATTTTTATCCACTGTTAGCAGAACAATTTGCATGTAAGTATCTATCACAGATAAGATCTGCCCCTGAGTTCCATGTAGAAAGGGAAGATGATAGTTATACACAATTTTGTAAATGACATTTATAATTGCAATAATATTTTGATTTTTATGTGTGTTTATCTTCTTATATAAACATCATCAGCTTCACTTTGAAGATTAGCACAGGATTTACACCTCACCTACCCCACTCCACCTTCCAGAATTTAGATATAAGGCAAAATTGAAATTTTTTTAAATTATTTTTTTCTGTAGTTAACTTCCTGCCTTTGGAAATTGCCCATTTTGTTGAAATTTTTTAACTCTCACTGGAAAAAGAGAAAACAAAATCTGTATCAAACCATCTTTGTCACTGAAACAGCATGACTTTTTTTTCAGATGTCAATTCCCCATTCAATAATTAAATAATTCTTTGGGATTTTCTTGCTTTGATAGTTTTTGGTTTTAGTCTTT
>VXAV01000158.1:207507-225487 GCA_013399715.1 Alectura lathami | reverse complement strand
GTTTTTTCCCCTTTGGAAAAAAAAAAAAAAAAAAAGGAAAAAAAAAAAAAACATGAGGCCATGGGTACCTCCAACATGCAAAATTCTTTTGACTAATTTCTGTAGCTTTAGCTGTCTATCAGTGAACTAAGAATAACACCTTCATTCCACAGGGAAGCTGTGAAAATAATTAACTGACATTTGTGTAATATCTAGATACTACATCACTAGCCATCAATACCACGAGGAAAAACAAAACAACACTGAAAAAGTAATCTTGCACTTGGAAACTCTTCCATGAAACATATCTGTAAGTCTGTCGATTGAAGACTGAAGAGGAAACTTTAGATGAATGCCAGGAACAACCAGGCAGTGCCATCTACCAGAGACATGATAGTGACCTCGGTGGAGAAGCATTACTAAGCTAAGTTGAAAGCAGATGTCTGCTCTTCAGAGCACGTTAATACTCATACTGTGTGCGTAAACATGTTGATATAGAGATACAAACCAAAATACAAACTATATAGAAAATACAGTGAAAAAAGGTTAAAATAAGTAACAATATTTTACCCCAAATAAAAATTCGTAGTTATTAAAAAGTTAAGTAACCAAGACTAAGCAACCAAGTTACGTAACTACATACCTGGACATGTAAGATTTGTACAAATCCATTTTCCTCCAATGCAAGTGCTGAAATAAAAGCAGAATAGGTTTCGTATTTAGATTTTCTTTTGTAAAGTATATGGGTGATCTCAGTTGTTTTTCCTGGATTCCAAGTGTAACAACAGAAGAAAGACAAGATACAGTAATTCTCCTGTTAAGATTTTTAATTCTAGATTCCTTTTAGTTTGAGACAGAGTTCAAGATGAAAAGACTACTAAACATTTCAGTATTCTCTGCAATATTTGCTTGCCATTAACAGCTCTATAGTTTCCTTTATGTCTCTTAGTAGCAACCTGTCTACAGAACGACAATTTTTTGTATATAGAAACTGTAATATTTTGTCAATTTTATTCAATTTTTAAGTGAAATTGGCCTTAAGTGACTTCTTTCTGTCATGACCATAGAAAGATTAAGTCCACAAAGTTAAAATAAAAACTACTAACCAGTTATTACATTCCTCATAAACCACAGAACCTATTTCAAAAAAACTTCCATGGTAGTCACAAGGACAGTCCATAGGCTTCACACACAAATCATTTTCATAAATTAAGCCTAGAAGAAATAAAACAAGAAAAAAGCTTAAAGTATTTACAAATGCTGCCAGAGAACTAAGAAGCAAACTTAAGAGCAACACAAAGGCTCATGTACGATAATAAAGGTGTAGGCTATTTGGAAGCCCTTTTGGTAGAACAAATATGAATGTCAATTATATCAAATTACATTACACGGACCAAGCTCCTAAACTGCTTGAGATACGGTAACAACAGCAAGAATCACTAGTGTTCAACACTGTGAAAAAAAAAAAAAACATGCTGCTTTATTTTGTTACCCTTAGCATCTTTTCTGACAGCTTAACAAATCTTTACATTTTAAGGCACTGTTGGGTCCTTATTTTACTATAGTAGTTTTGGAGGGGGTTGTTTTTCAATGATTCCATTATTAGAGAGCCAGAAACTAGAAGAGATTGCTAGCCCATAAAAGATAAAGCATATGACAAAGATGGTCATTCTTATTAAGAAGTAGGACTGGAAGATCCATCATTTTCTCTATAATGAACAGATAGAATTATGGACCCAAGAGAAGCCTGTACCAAGAGGAAAACTAGACATTAAAGTATCTTTTGGTAGTAAGTGCAGAGTTTGGCTCTAGGCCACATCAGGAAAACAAGGTCAGTCATCCACACCTTATTTGCACTGTTTATGAAGTTCCTGTGAATGCCTTACAGGCCATGTAGGTAAGTAAACTTAGGGGAAAGCAATCTGGAAATTAAATGGCATCAAGTAATACATATTGGAGAAGCAAAACCATTACCATCTGGACAATAGCATCCATCAATGCAGGGAAGCTCACTGTCAATGCACTGTGATTGCTGATGACATGAAACAGGGCAGCAGCTGATGCATTCATTGTAGGTCAAGGGTTCAGGACATGTAATCACTACAGAACAGAAAAGATAGAGAAATGAAGAGCTCTTGGACTACTGCCCCAGGGCCTAAATAGATGCACACCTTGATTTCGGGTGTTTGTTCTTTGGTAAGTCAGTTGAGTATCTGCTGTCTGTAACAATGAAACAACAACTTTCTAACATGCACATGGAATATACCTGTATTCACAGCCTGTCCCTTGCAGGTGCATCAAGAAGCAATAATCTTAAATTAAATCAGATGACACGTGGGGAAGCTTTGTCACAGCAAAGCTGTGAGACCAACACAGGAAACAGTAGAATATCCATTAACCAGTGTTTTTGGAAACACGTGGGAAATGCTCCTGTCATTAATGACAAAGAAATTTCGTTCTTCCAGACAGATGGACAAATTAGATCTCTTTCAAACTTACCTTCTGTGACTTCTAAGACAAAGACTTATTCAAGTGTAATTCAAATTGATTTTTAACAGTCATGACACATTTTATATATCAGATATCTATGATGTATTTGACAATATTTGAGACAGTAGCTCCATGAAAAAACACGGCAGTTAATCATCTTAAAGAATCTCTGTCGTTTTAGTAAGAAGATTCTTCAAAGCACTGAGCTTATAAAAATATTCTCAATATACTCTGTTCAGATTTAACATACTAAAAAAATTCCGAATCTGTACGTAGCATTGGAGTCCAGAGTTATGCTTTCATTGATAAATGTATTAGTTAATAATAGGAGGAAACACAAAGTGAATTATGTAAAGCAACCAACTACTGAACAGTATTTCAAAATCCTGAAGTGTCTCCATACCACACGGCTGGAAATGCATTCTCCATCCATGAAGTGGCTTTCCTGCCTGGGCACATGCTCTGGCGTATTCAGTGAGTGCTCGACACCAGGTGGCATTATCAGCTGCTGACCTTACAAAAATAAAAACAGACATATTTTTCCCCAACATTCAGATACACAATGTAATCTCATGAATGCTCCCGCACTGCATACAACCACATAGTCTGAATTTACATTAATAAATCTTTAATGTACTGTGTGGCTCGAACAGGTTAAAACCCCTAAACATTATGATATGACATTCTGCTATGCTTGAAGATAGCTGACCAAGGTATTTGAGAGCCGATGCTAATTTTCTGAATAAAATCGTGAAAGCCAGTGGTATAGTAATATAAAGAGATGTGAATACATGTCTTGACTTTTACAAGAGGAAAAGCATCCAACAGCACAAATGGAAATTGTTTTCTGTCCTGCCTATTAAACAGCCATAACTGCTTTGACAAGCAGTATATGAGATTTTGAAATGATAGCATAAATTCAGATAGTCTGTGTGTATGCAGGTAATCAATTTCATCTTTTAGTTATAATTATTTATACTTCTTATGGATGCCCAATCAATCTGTTCACTACTACTTTTCATTAACATTAGAAATACTAATGATGTCACACGTCCAGCATGAAAACTGATGCCAGATTGAAGGGAGGGTAAACAAACAAATTATGAAAATAACTGGGCCTGATTTTGGTCATCCTTATACCAAGAAAAGTAAACAACTCCACGGAAGTCTCTGACAGTAGAACTAGAACAAGCGAGAAAAGCAAGGCATTCTACGTTATTAAAAGAATTTTAGATACCAATTGGTATGCAGAAAAAGATACACAGCTCTGTTAACAGTTACAATCCATTCTCATGATAATGAACAATGTTTTTTATAACAGCTTTGGAATTGCTATAATAGCTTTGCACTTACATGCAAAGATCACTGGTGCAGCTTGCCATAAAAGGAAGAGGACTCACATATTCGTGACACTGTTCAAATGGAGGATGTAATAGAATATTACACAGAGTGTACGCCCTCTGAAATCAAAGAGATTGCTGTTATGCAGGCTTTCAAAAGTAAACGTATGCAGAATAGCATACTATGCAAAACAGAGCAGACATCTCTCAGGCTAGTACTAGGAATCCCTCCTCACTCATCACCTGGAAGCTGTGGCGTGCTACATACTGCTTCCCCATGCATTCATAACACTGAATCCTTTATCCAAGGTCATACCAATGCTAATAAAACATATCCCTTCCCAGAAAAGGGCAGACAGTGTTGCAACTAAGCCTAGACAACCTGAAATATTCTTCATTTTAGTTAAATTACACAGTAAAAGGCAACAGAAATAAAACATGTCTTGCATCAGCTTTAGCTTCAAAGCACTTCATTTCAGGGCTGTGTCTTCAAAATATTAATAACAAAGGAAAAATACTTTGAAGTGGTGGACTAAAGTGACAGAAGTTATTTTTCTGAACACTATCAAATAAAACATGCTCCCATTCCGTTCTCGTTTGCCTGGTTCTTCCTGTCCTTCCTAAGTGAAGTAATGGGAACAGGCTCTAGGACGAGCCCCTGCTTCACAACTTTTCACTCATTTAACCTGATTCAAACACTTCTCTTGGCTGCTATCCAGAGAGCATAATATCCCCAAAAGATCAAAAATTAACTTCTGAACTCACACAGAAGATTAATGGGCAAAAAATGGGGACAAGGTAAATGTTGTTGCAGCAGCCATCTTAATCTACCTCTCCAAAGGAGAACTGAGAACATTTCCTATAACCCTCCTTCACAATATTATAAAAAGACCTAAAAAAAAAAAAAAATCACAGACTGTGGTAATAACCCTTTTGTGTGGATTCAAACCTGTAAAGACTCCTGGCTTTGAGTCAGGCAGGGTGGTTCATTAAGAAAAGAGTTATCCCAGTTGGGTGTTCCTTGTGGAAGATCTTCCTGCCAGCTCTCTGCAAACTCTGTTATATCATCAGTCAGTTTTCCTAAACAAGACACACATACAACATATAGCACAGTGATTTGGCAGAACAACTTTTCTACAGGATATACCAGGGACACATCTCAATGATCGCAATATCACATTAAGCAGAGACAACCAAATCCTACCTACAACTAAATGAATCAAGTCTGAAGACAATCCGTCTCTTTTAAGACACACAAAATCCTTGTAAAGGGAATATAGAAAAAACATTCTAGAATGGCAGAAAGAACCTAACTCGTCAGGTGATTTGGCAAGGAAGAGCTTCAGGAGAGTAAGACTGTGCCTGCTGCACAGTTCTTGAATAAAGAAGGAAATAAAAGATGGAATGAACTGCATATCCATAGTTCTACACTGCTCCTGTATACAAACCTCTGAGCCTAAAACCCAAGAATAACGAAGCATTCCTGGGTCACTGCAAGAGCACAATGTAATTATCTGTGCTGACCAAATAAAAGCTTGCCTCTTTTCGTACCAGTAAAAATGCCCATGCTAGCTTTAATCTTCTAAGAAAGGTAATATCCCTCACAGAGGTGTGGTGACGTTGACTGCTACTCGGATTACCCATAAATGCACATCATGTCTCATCTGTATTACTACTGCTCCTCAAGACAGTCAGATAAAGGGTAGGATGTAGCGCATCTCCTACAACAGCTAGGCTTTATGCAGCTGAGATACCCTGAGAAAGGTGAGAGGGAAGGGAAAAGTTTGATGGCAGCTAATACAATGAGCTATTGATCTTGGTAATAATTTAAGCATTTTGATTAGTGAGCAAACTATTTAATGGACTGATCCTAGCTCGGGGCTGATGCTTTACAAAATTGAGTGGCATGCTTTAACAACAAGGAAAACCTACTATATATCGTACTTTGAGCTTTGAAATAGTGCTCTAAAGAAATATCCTTTAAGTGGAGTAGTAAAGAGTTAAACAGCCCAAAGCAACAATTTCCAGAAGTTTTTATTGCCTAGTTTGAGACACCATTTAAGGGGGCCTGATTTTTAACCCTGGTTCCTTTTATTTTATAGAGGTCTTCACTCAGAATTTATTGAAAGCCAAGACTTCTAAGCTTCTGAAGTTGGTATGCAAGGAACTGGGACTCCAAGAATCATTGGTCAATTCTGAAAGTGCTAGCATAAATTAAATGCCAGATCGAATGGGATTCGGCAGTCTTCACTGAGTTACTAATCAAAATTACTATTTCCAATAATAGTATCTTAGGCTTCCGCAGGCTCCTATATATAAAGCTTCCTAGGGAGCAGTGAATATTTAAAAGTAGAATTTTACTTTTTATGTATCAGGAATTTGAAGTACAAATACCACTGTAAGTAAGGAAGTAGCCCAGCCATTAGTCATGCTTTTTAAAAAGCTGACCCCCTTCCAGAGCCCAATCCATACTGAAATCCGTATCACCTACCAGAAGTGTTCATTTCAATTTTTCATTTCAAAAATTGCACATCTTAAATTCAATCAGCACTGCAATTAAAAACTAAACAAAATAACATTTAGTTCACCTGGAAAAAAAAAAAAAAAAAACAACTGTATTACACAACAACAAGTATTTCAAATACTCACCATAACTAGTTTCAAGATCGTCATGTAGGATAGCATTATTGTTTCCACACAGTCCATGTGTTTTGCCCAGGTACTCTGGTGCCATTTTGATATACGCTGCAGACGTACCATCCCAAGCCAGGGTAAAGGCATACTGGTGCCTGACTAGAAAGTATCCAGCTAGTTTCTGGATGTGTAAGTTTCCAATAATAGAAGGTAACTGTAGTCTGCGAAATGGGAAAGAAATTTTAAAAATAATTAAAAAAAAATGGTAACTTTAAGGAAACATCACTATTTAAAAGTCACCTGGTGATGTAGTGACTTCTCCATAGATCTTAAAACCACTGATGTAAATACTGAGTAACTGAACTAAAAAGATTAAGTTGTAATTAAGAGCAAAAACCAAAGGATGAATGCCGACAGTTGTATTCCTTGATACTACATACTGATTATTTAGATACCTCCTTCCCCAGATACTGCTGTGTAGCCAGGGAGGGCTTACTCCAGTTGCGATGTGGAAGGATTTTTTTTAAGCCACTAACAAATAAATATTCTTGTTTACATCTCTCTTATCAAAACTGAAATTAATTATCATGAAATTAGTTGTTATTATTGTTACAGCCTCAGAAAGGTGAGTGCGATTACCCAGATCCTTTATAGGTGACTTCACTGCTCATCTTTATTTGTTCATCTCCAGAAAAGAATAGACTGATGGACCGTTTGCAAGAATATGGAGAAAAATGGCATTCAGGATCATTATTCACCTGCCAAATAAAATTACTAGTGTCAAAGTTAAGATTCTAATTGAATTCTTCATGATCTCTATGCTATACAACTAATACTCACAGTCCCACTCTCAGCATGTGAACAAGTAGTTCTACTCTTCCCAAAAATTTGAGTACAATCAAGAGCAATCTTGTTGAAGCAGTTTTCTCAGAACAGCAGCAGTTTGAAAGTACAGACAACAGTTTTCCTCCAGCTATTTACAGTTTTTTTTTTAACTGGTACTATATATTATAGTAGATCTACATCTAGATTACATTCTTGACTCCCACACGAACATCTCAAGCTATTTTTAATCTCCTAAAGTACTTCATTACCATGCTCAACAACAGTGAAGGAAAAGTAGAAGTGCAGTCCCCTACCTGCATAGAAAAACTCTGTTCGTCTAAGTCAGTATGTCTCACAAGCACGTACGTGGATTTCCCAGAAAAATAGTAATAGAGTCCATCGAAAGTTTCAAAATGATACTGACCCCATGTTCTGCATATATGATCTCTTTCAGCACCTGTGTTATACACTAACAAAAGGAGAGTCACATAAGAATTACTGCTGGCTTTTAGGTTTAATCTGTATTGAGATGTAGTGATCTGTGATGTACCACCACCAAAAAGAGAGGGTAGGAAAAATACCCAGGGGTGAAGGAACCTTCAAGTAAAGGGTGGTCATTCCCGCAGCTGTGGGAACCTGCATACAGTCTCAGAAAACCAGTTTGTTTCCTCTCAACACACCTGTCTGACATCTTGGTCCAGTTGCATTAAATCGACTGCAGTTGCAGAGTTCTCTGTAGACACACTCACCTCCATTGAAGCACGTAGAGGAACCTAAGATGAAGAACAACTCACATCACAAATAAATGACAATCTGCATTCTTAAGTCTACCACATCTGGTTATGACATCTGTTAGTCTGACATACTTTTAGTACATTCATTGAGCAAATAAATGAAGTAAGCAGGTATTGCATGACAAAACACAGCATAGTGCCTATATCCTTGTATAAAAGAATGCTGCAAATACCATTGGATGGGTAAGCTCTACCAGGATAAGAGCATACTGCTCTAGAAACTGTCTGCTCTCCCTCCACATTGTAACTTAACCACACTTTCCATAAATGCACAGACCAGTACTTACTTCTAATTTTATTAGATTACAGATTTTTAAGAAAAGAAAAAAGTAATTTGTAAGTACGGTGACAACTCTTTGACTTGCAGTGACAGTTTTGGGGGAAGAAGAAGGCAGGCTGGTGTTTCATTTGGGGAGTGGGGAAAGGTGGTATGCAAAGGGAAAGATTTATATTTCTTAATTTCCCCTGGGAAGACCCCTGCACATCAGGCAAGACAATTTTTCACAGTATGAGGAAAGATGTGCACAAGGAGAAACAAGCTTCTTGCTACCAAGTTCAGACTTTGTGATGAAATGCTTTTCTAACCATTATGATATACTCATTTTTCCAACATTTGACCTTTTAACATTTAAGTCTGCTTGGGAAAGCATTTGCATTTTAATAATAACATGTTACACCAAAAAAAAAATATAACAATTTTTGTTGTTTAGAGAAAAGAAATTATTTGTTATATGAGAATAAATACTGATACTTAAAGACTAAAACTAAGCACAGAAATCAAGAAGAAATTATTTCTGGAAGAGAAACTCAAGGTCCATCCTTTTTAATTCCTTTGTCTTAAGAAATACATTTTTCTTGAAAAATAATCTCAGATGTGAATTGTGTAAGTGCTGCCCTGAAAACCAGAATTTACAGAAAAGGAGCTTTGCTTCCACTTCAGTAAAACCCTGACGTATGAAATGCCTCATCATAAGTGGTGTGCGCAGAAACCCTAACGTACCTAGGCTACCTCTAGAGAAATCTTTACTAAACAGAGTTTGAAGCTTCGTTGATGCAGGCAAACTAATGCAAGCTCTTACAATCCAGACAAACTCTGCAATTTAGTCAAACAGAATTATTATTAGGAGGAAAGCCTTCTATACGAGACAGACCACTGTTTTATGATTTTGTGGGTCACACCACTTTCAGCTTCTCAGCGTTAACATTCACTAAACATGCATGGGAAGTGCAAATATCAAAAGGAAATTCTAAACTGCTTTAGAGAATGGTAGAAATGTTTTTCCTTAAACTGATTGAAAGTAAAGAAATGCTTTCAATTAAGTCAAGCGTTGAACTCAGCATCCTACTGCCATTGAACGGATGCTGAGTTCCTCACTCCAGCAAGAGCAACTTAAATCAGTGGTTTTTTCTCCCTAATTTTTCTCTCCTCTTACAGAATTTAATTTTACTGATGTTCTACCAATACCAACTACCTATCAACATATCTTATAGCAAATACTTGGTTTGTTTTGCCAACATTAGAGAACATTATAGGAGCCAATAAACCATAACAAGAGCTTTAAACACACTAACTCTGAAAACAAAGTGCATGTGGATGGCATCCTATGAGAACAACCAAACCTCTAACAACAATCAGAAACAGCATTTTTATCCAAAAAAGACCCCATTTTCACAAAACGCTATGAGCAATCTCTAGCTTCATTTTAATCCTCTAATTTAGCTTATGCAAGTTTCAAATGCATCTTAAAAACCTCACATTTGCACATGTATTTACCACACACAAATTGCCTTCAGACATACACAGCAGTTAACTGTACACCCGACATCTCGTTCACATCTTATCAGAATTTATGAACATTGTGAGGCTACCCGAAACCACATCACTTGCTATTTTAGTGTGACCAGTGTATAAATTTATTGAGCAAAAACATCATAAAGTTTCTTCTGTTTTGTGAGGTCCTAGTAACCTAAAAGAAAAGCTGTAGTTACTGTTGGCTGTAATTTTAGACTGAGGAAGACCTCAAGAATCTTAGATTAAGGAAAGATAAAAACAGAAAAACTTCCATGTTCAACTATTTCTGGCCATATGACTCTACAAATTATCATCTGCAGTTACAAGCTTACAGAATCTTTGCTAACTGAGATCTGCCAAAATTAGTCAGTACAGTATTTTCACTTTGGTGTTCCCTGCAGCCATTTTCATTTGCACAAACATTGTATGTACGACTGCCACGTGAATACTTTTAAAATATCCAAATGATTAATTTTGATTCCTTTGTTCTCAGCAATCCCACCACAACCTTCTCCAGCACCTTAAATAAAAAAAANAAAAAAAAAAAAAAGCCACTCTGAAAAGGACAAGGCAAACAAAATGAAACAGAAGGCTCCCTGGCTCGTCCACCTACTGAGCCCAAACGCCCCCCTTGCCTGGCCAGCATGCCATCACGCACAGAAGCAAGTGCCATGCAGAAAGGTCCCTCCTCGTTCTGACTGAGCCAGCTCATTCATATGCTCACAGTCACCAGTCTCATCACTAATGCAAGAACCTCATGGCTCTTGTCAAGAAAAGCAGACATAGACCTCTTTCATCCTGAGCGTTGTGAGACCTGCATAACCAGAGCTCAGGTCTCTGATCTCTGAGATTATTCCCTGATCAGGTACAGTAATCTGCAATTAGACTGCAAGTCATGTTCCTCTTTGCTGTACACAAAGTTAGCCCCCTTTTGATGTTTCAGGTTGAACGATTCCCCTTTGAGCATGCTCAGGTAACTTGCTTAAAGCTACATTTATTCCAGTTGTGCACACAGGCAGCTGACCTGGAGACATTTGCCATAACCAGGAAGGATGTCCCTTGCTCCCTTGTAGAGAAATGCAGCTAGTCAAATCTGATTACATCAATTAACTCAGTACAATGAGTACTTCCTCCTTTAGAAGTCCTCTTTTATCTGCACGTGTGTTTCTAAGAAAACACGATAAACATAGCTATATCTGCCTATATCCCTTTCTACATCACTGCAGAGTATCCTTCCACAGTGTGGAAAAGTTGTGTGCAGTAATTCCTTATCAGGTAATGAGAGGAACATAGTGCCGATTCCAGACACATCCAGTGATCTTACTACTACAGCATGGCCTCCCTTAATCAGGAACTGAGTCCTTCCATTTCTGCTCAATTACCATGAAAATAATTCCTCAGCTATCAGGAATAAGCATCCCATAACAAAAGGTTCACTTAGATCTCAGTCATTAAAGGAAGAGAAGCTTCCTAAATAAGACAACCAGTATGATCTATCACAAGTTTATGTCTGTCTTCTAGGAAAAGCAAAAGCATTGTTTATTCCCTGTTTGCAGGTGATACATCAACACTAAGTGAATATTACAATTAGAGGAGGATACAAAAAAGTATTGCATCCTTCGCTTACTTGGCCTGTGGGCACCTGGGCCTCTCTTGTTACAGTAAGACTGTAATCCAGCCTATTTGCACTTCATTCTAAGTGTTTCCTGGAGACCAGCGTGCAAGTTTCAGCAGTGACTGCTATTGCTCTGAGAAGAGCTTGAATAGCTTCAGACAGACCTGTCAACAGGAAGTTCTGAAATCCATTCTGAAATGCACTCTAGTCCCACTCAACTCTGGCTGGTTTTTTAAATGTTCTTCACCTGGGCTGTCTTAAGTTTTGCTGATTTCATGTGACAACTAGAGGAATCTTGCATCTTTGTCAAAATAAATGTTCACTTTGAAACATGGCGTTAGAGCCTGCATACTTTGTGCCCTGTTAATTTATTATACTTCCTTGCAGCAGTGTTTCTCTAATTAGCATCTAAGATCTCTTGAACATATTTCAATTGCCAATCAACCACAGCCCAGGCTTCCTCACCCAAGGTTTGTTCTGATTTACTAACACACAGGAAGAAAAGCATAGCTGAAAATAATTCATAAAATGTAAAGCCCTTCAGGATGAAGTGGGATACCTTCATTAAGGGACAGTTCTCATGAACTACAACGAGCTAGCTGAAAAGAAAGCAGGTATCTGTATCCCCATACAAAAGCTAAGATAATTCAAGGAGACATCCACATTAAAGTTCTCACAAATGTAAAAGCAAGCCAACACATTCAAGAACATGTCTGACATGCACATCACCATGCATGTCAGCTTTAAGATGCTCATTTTTAACCGTCGTGTCAATCTACCTGCTCTACTAACTAAATTTCAACCTCACTTTAATACACCTTTATCATCAATACATCGTCAATTCTTGAAGGTTTTTTTTTTTTTGGGATTGCTGTGGACCTTTGATTTGGGTATTTTTCTACCAAACATTAGAATGCAAAATTTCAATATTTGAAAGTGGTTGTAACTCTTCTTTCTAAGACATGTCATGAAAACCGTGTTTAACGCAAACCACTGAATACAAGTGTTCTATCAGGATATTCATGATTAGATCTGCTTGGATAGAAAAGTAAGGTATGGAAGATGTGTTTGGAGGAGATCTGGAAGTGAACAAGTTTTATTTAAGCTAGGTAAGTTAAAAGGTCCAGCCCGTCCCACCAAGTTCTTGTAATTATGCCTGTTTAACCAACTGAGGTCCAGAGATGTTTCCAGAGATCTTTGGAGTCATTTGTAGAAATAGATTAAGACTATATAGCTTTCAGGACCCTTTGAAATAAGACACATTTTAGAAGTTTTAAGCCACTGTTAGAAAACAGGCCTGAAAGTTCTGAAAGAAAAAGATTCTTTATTTCAAAAGCAGCAGATTTCCTTATGGAAAAGTAAGAAAACCATAGCATTTTGGAAACAAAATTTGCAAGAAGCATCAACTAGACCTACGCTTTTTTCATAGAAGAGTAGAAGGCATGTTTAGAATTAATACTTCAGCTGCTAATATTCTTGAAACTTTGCTTTTTAGCTGCATAATTTCCACTGTATGCTTTCTCTAGAATGCTTACAGGTGTCCCTGAGAGAGCTAACACAACTGTTCCTTGCATTGTCTTTCATCCTTCAACATAACAGTCTTTGAAAGCATCTGTCAGTAACGGCATCAGATTCCTACGGCATACAGGCTTCATCAGGATGCAAAGTAGCCTTGAAATGAGGACAAAGACCCTGTTCCACCAAGACGTAAAACTTTATTTCTGAGATTCTGAGGTGAATGAGTAGGATGCCATTTCCATCCTTCACTACTCACAGCCTTCTAGTTCGCTGCAGATTTTCTGCTATACTGCACCTCGTCAGTCTTTGAGCACACAAATCGTAGGGGACAAGCATGGTCCACAAATGCTGTCCTTCAACACCAATGCTTCCTGCAGCATTTCAACACAAGAACATTTAAAGCATTTAACTTGTTAGGGATTTTCAGCAGTATTTTGAATGTTACTTCCAGAAATAATTTGTTTTGGTTGTCTCAAGTTCTTAACAAGTTGGGGTTTGTTTGTTTTTAGGGGTGTGCATGTGCCCCTGTGTGTTTTGTTTGTTTGGAGGGGTGTGCTGTGTTTTGTTTGGTTGGTGTTCATTTGTTCATTTTTAATTTAGAATTAAAAACAGATGTATGGAGGATAGTTACAGCTTTAGGAGTTACCTAAGCTACACGGTAACTGCTGTTAATCATTTTGACCAACATTTGAAAACAAACCTCATATTCCATGGCTACAACAACACAATGATTTACCTCTTGGTATTTACTTGTACTATACCTTTTGTTGACGTTCCATTGACATAAGACATTACTTCCTAAACTGCTCTTGGCTGAGTAACACAACACAACAGTAAAGAGACTTCTGTATAATAAATCATGCATCCTTCATATAAAAACTTAGTATAAAATATATTCTGTTTTCATCTACACTGACAGTTGTAGGAAACAAGAAAAATGTTACTTGAAAAAGGAGCGACTGCAACAGGGTGAAGTAAGTCTACGAAGTAAGAAATAAGTTTTCTAAGTATGTTGTTTTCTAAGTATGTTGGAGGCTGATATTCAGGGACAACACTACTGAAACAAGATAACTTATCTTACTGTTTTAAAATTAATATTTAAAAAGGGTTTCCTATTTTATATATCCCCAAATTGGTGCAAATCCAAGTCCATGGGCAGAGCTACAGCAGCTTGCGTCTCCCTCAAAATAGGGAGGGAGAAAATGGAGCTTTTTCCTAAGCATTTAGAAAATTCTATCTAAACCCTTCCAGAAAGCAGAATGAATTGTCTTTTGTTTTTCATATAGGCCTTTCACACACAGGAAAAATGTATTCCTTTTCCCACTCGGAGTTTACTGGGATTTTGAAAGTAATCTTCCGAGTCTAGGTATTCCACTGTTTAGCAAGTTCAATAATGAGCATTTTTTTTTTTGCCTGCAGTATGAGAAATCAATAATTTTTAAAGCATGTCTCCAAGAACATTATATTGCCAAAGCAAGGACATCAGAAACAGCAAGCCTTTATGAAACATTCTGACCCATTGAAATGCACGTTAGAGAAAAAAAAACACAAACTTTATTCTATTTCATCTACAGAGGGCAATGAAATAATTCTTTGCCATAACCACACCCTCCATTAAAAGCTCAGACATGATGATTTAGCATGAAATAGTTGCTACTCATTTCATTCTCCCTCTTAGATTTGTTCTTCACTTGCTCAAACACTAGGCCTATTTACAAAGTGATATAACTCGCACTTGAACTTTCTGCAAGTGTTCTACTAAAGTTCTGCTAAAGCAGCATACTGCATCTTAAGCCTTTCTCCAGCTGGCTCCTCTGAAGCAGAGCATTAAACCCACTAGTGCCATTAAAAAAACCTCACCTAGCAAGAAACACAGTGAATTGAACAGTTCCACACTTACTCTTATTATTGTAACAAATTTCTCAGCATGATATGGTAGAGCCCACTTCCCCAAAGGCTTGTATTAGTCTTCCTTCTTTTTCTTCATAGAAAAAAATTAAATCATGCAGAATATAAAGCACAATTGAAGCTGTTTCATGTAAAATCTTGAACTTACTAGATGGTCCACATTTCATCTTGTGAAGTCTTCTGTTCTGAGACAAGGATGTTGTAGTAGCTGAAGCATTGTGAATTGTCGTTCCGGACTCCTTCCAGAAAGGACAAGAAAGCTATTTAAGCTGCTGTAACCACAAGTCTGAAATCTCTTCCAAGCAAATTTACCATTTATATTAAGCTCACTGCTTCATACTAACTTACTAGAAACTTATCAAGAAATAATACTGTGGACTAAAAAGTATCATCACTATGTAATGAGTCCAGTAAACTAGTATCAAGGCCCATTATGTCTGAAGACAGCAAGCAGATTCTAAGCTAGTTAAACCAAAATGCCCACTCCTCTTCACCCAATAGTTACAGCCTCCATACCATCATATATTTGCCATTTTTCTCAGTGTAAACACGCTGTTTTGGAAATGTTTATCACTGTTACTGTTATTTTAAAATCTTTTTTTACAGTATACATGTGCATAAATCACTAAGCAACATCATAATTCTTAACAAATCAAAGAAACTTGTGAACAAAATTAACCCGTCTTAAAGGGAAGATTATAATGATGGAAATAAATACCCAACCATGCATATATTGTTTATTATTAACTACTTTTTTCCCCCCCAGAGGAAACAATATCTGAGACAATTTGCATAATACCCAGAAAATATGTCCATCCATATCACCTTTTGTAGAAAAGGTGTTTTAAGGAAATAACACTCCCTTGTGGTTTTCTTTAGTATGCACAAAATAACCAGTCAAGTTTACTAACCATCATGCAGAATGGAAAACAGTATCAGCATGCATACTGCTTTCAAGAATTCTTCTAAACTTAAATACTTGCATTTCCTCCTCAGAAAAAAAAAAGCCAGGAGCACATTAAATTGCAGAAAACAATTCAACCTATCTACTTGATAACACAGAAGAGCAAATCTGCTCTTATGTAGAAGTATGCCTTCCAATTAGTACACCTTAAAAATACATTGCTTATTTTCAAAATAACCTCCTACCTTTGTTCTGGAATAGCCTACATCTAGGGCAAATAACACTTCTCAAATCACCATGAACATTTCCAGCCCCAGAGGACTTATCATCAAAAGTTTAAAAAAACACACTTAACTATATTTATGAAGCTTATTTACTACAGTAATACAAATGCTACAGCCATTTCATTTTATTTCTTCATCTATTTCACCTTGAAATTTTTAAAAGCAGCAGCTACATCATTACAATGATAATATTTCATTGCCATAGTTTATGGAGTATGGATTTCATTAAGGAAAACTCAGTAATAAATGTTATCCATTAGTATAGAGTATTAGCTGCTTTTATGATGTACAAAGTGAAACAAATAAGTATTTCCAAAATTATCTGATGAACAACACCAGCTGTGTCTATGTAACTTTATCTAAGGATGTGGTTAGATTTATCCCGTTTCATTCTCACATCCTGAAGATTTATCATTCTGATTTCTCAGTCCTGTGCCCGATTCCATTAAGTATTTGTAAAACAGTGAGTGTTTTCCATATTCTAAATAGTTATTTACGTATTTGACTGAAAATGGACATTGGCAACTGTATCATTAACTATGTGTTTGTGAACATAAATCCTGCAGAGGGTATAACCATGTAAGAATAACCATAAGAACATGTAAAAAATGCCTTATTTTTAGTTTTAGACAGTTCAAACAGCTACAAGTCATGTTCTTGTAAAAAAAAAAAAAAATCCCTTTCTCCTAAATACACTTCTCACAGAAGATTCACTCAAAGATTTCGCCTCAGTGGCCAGCACAGAGTCTGTTCCTGTACATTGAATTCCTGGAGGGCAACCTCAATCCCCAAGCACTTGGTCTTGTCAGTGGCTGATCCTGTTGCCTGCTTGCAGTTATGTAGCATGCTTTTCTCTCCACTGAGCGTCTCCCAAAAACAGCTGGGAGAAAACACAAACAAAGCAGATTCCTCTGCAGAGCCATGAACAAGTGCTACTAAGCAAACATTCCTTTTCCTGCTCTTGAACAAGGGAGCAGGAACCACACCCTAATTACATTTCACTGACACCCCATGAAAAAAATAGTTGGGTTGGCGAGGCAACCCACGTCCAAAAGCCAGTACCCACTTGCAGCAACCCAATAGTGCCGCTCGCTTGCTTCTGTGGAGAAGTAAAGAGGCTCACAAAGTGATTATTGCTGGATGAGCCAGGTCAGACCTCAGCTTTCCTCAGAGCAAGGATACTGCATGGGACAACACTATTTCTGAACGGACTGATGCTCTAGCTACCTTCTTCTCTTGCTACTTAACACTTCAAACCTTAAGTTTCCTTTTGTTCATGACTGACACTCCTTATGGGAAAGTTAAACACCTTCGATGTTATTTGAAGGACAAGTCCTGAAGAACCACAAAGAGTAAAACAGTCACCAGTAACACTCAGAGTACCATGGTAACACATGTACTCTTCAGGTACGACGTGAGGAACACCATGCACGCCTCTGAGGGCAGCACTGCTAACCGCCCCTCACAGGCCCCTCGCCTCGCACGTCCGCCAGGCGGGAGAGACAAGCTGCCGTCCGGGGCGGTGAGGGACGCATCGCCGCGCCCCGTCGGCTCTGCTCGCCCCGTGGTTCGAGGCTACCGACGGCGGGAGCAGGCTGCTGTTGTACCCCCGGGTGACATCTCCGAGAAGCTGCCCGTACCAGGACAGAAACTGCCTCGATGAAACGGGGCTTCAGCCCCCCATGGGGGCACCGCAGCCCGCTCCCCACCGCCCGACCGTGCCCGCCCGCCGCCCCTCACGACGTCCGACCCGCACTCTCTACCTGCGTGGCCGCGGCGAGGCCGTTCCCTCTCCAAGGTCCCGCGGCGCCGCCTCGGCTGAGGGCAGGAGGACAAGGCAGGGTTTGCTCGGCTCGGCTCGGGCAGCCCACCCTGCCCCGAGCTGCTGCACGCGGCG